>CM064487.1:2518342-2794126 GCA_032716605.1 Paralithodes platypus
AACTGTCTGGGTTAATTTACTGATGCCCTTAACTATCCTATTAAGGCGCCCTCTCCAGGATTATGTACGCATTTTGATAACTTTATTCTGGCTCTCATTAAGCGATTTTATACAGCTTTAGGAAGGATCTGTATGCATCAGAAGCGTAAAAGACTAATCCATCAATTAGCCCTCTTACCTTTCATATACCCTTCTAATCTTTACAAAATCGTCTATTAATAGCCAGAATCATACTATTGGAAGTTCGTCATCAATCTTGAAAGTGGTTAATATATGATAATATATTTAAAATTGTCCTGTGGCTATACTGTTCATAATATAAGTAATCAGAAAGTATATACAGTAGCTGCTCATATTCTTTCCTTATAATATTGTTTGATAAATTAACATCGTATTTCCTTGCTTTAACTCTTTTAAACTAACATACTCAATTGGAAACATTAAAAATCAGTATTTGCCTACTTGTTGTGAACAGTATAAGCAGAATAATATAGTTTTATTTATTTTTGTATTTATTTAAAGATCCTAAATTAATGTTTTATTTCTTGTTTCCAGGTTGGAGTTGCTGCCTGTGGACTCTGCCGCCTGTGGACTGACTCTGCCGGTTGCTGCCTGTGGACTCTGCCGGTTGCTGCCTGTGGACTCTGCCGGTTGCTGCCTGTGGACTCTGCCGGTTGCTGCCTGTGGACTCTGCCGGTTGCTGCGAGAAACTGCCCACGCCACTACCATACAAGGGGAGTGATATTCCTGTTTTGTTGTGTAGTATATTGTAGTCCGTAGTTTTGTAGTCCGTAGTTTGTAGTCGTAGTTTGTAGTCGTAGTATGTAGTCGTAGTCGTAGTGGTGGTGGTGGTGTAGGTTAGGTTAGGTTGTAGTCGTAGTATGTAGTCGTAGTATGTAGTCGTAGTAGTAGTCGTAGTAGTAGTCGTAGTATGTAGTCGTAGTATGTAGTCGTAGTATGTAGTCGTAGTATGTAGTCGTAGTCGTAGTATGTAGTCGTAGTATGTAGTCGTAGTATGTAGTCGTAGTTTGTAGTCGTAGTATGTAGTCGTAGTATGTAGTCGTAGTATGTAGTCGTAGTATGTAGTCGTAGTTGCATGGTATGAATGGTGTGTGTTAGGTTAGGCTAATCTATTTTTCCCTTTCAGATGAGATAGGTCTTATTACCTTTACTCTAATCTTTGCTATTTTTCTCATTACTTCACAGTTTTGTTGCTTTGATGATGTCCCCCCTCCCCCCTTCTTCCCCGAGTTGGTTCCCTCCTTCAGCTTCAATATTTTGCTTTGCTTTAATTTCAATAATGATTGTATTTGCCTTAAATGTAACTTATGATATATTCAATCACTTGAATTCATAACTCTGTATTTGCTATTAACTTCACTTGATATAATATTGTTATATATCGTCTTTGTCACGCGAACTTTGCTTAATAAAAAAAAACCGAACTTCTATCTTTTATTGATCAGTATATTATAAGCTATGACTTTTATAACTGATAAAAACTTAGAAAATAGTTCTCAATTATAAATAAAGTTCCAATATATGGACTTAGAAAAATAAATAAAAGAGAACTTAGAAAATAAAACAATTAACTTAGAAAAACTCTAGTTCTCAATTATAAATAAAATTCCAATATATGGACTTACAAACAAAAATAAATAAAATATGAAACTATACACATATAAGAGAACAGAAAATATACTGAATATGAAAAGAGAACTTAGAAAAAATAGTTCTCAATTATAAATTAAGTTCCAATATATGGACTTAGAAAATATACTGAATATGATTTTTTTTTAGAAAAACTTAAAGTAATAGTAATATGAAGAGAACCAAGATAATTGACTTTAAAAAAACACTACTTGAAAACGGACTATAAACTTGTAATAACGAACACATTATAATGGATATTAAAAAGAATATATCGACTTAGTATTTTATTGATCAGTCAGACATACATTTGTATAATATCTTACAAAACACTGTACATACAGTATATAAACTTTAAATAACAGGAGAAACAAAAATATAATGGATATTAAAGAGAATATATAGACTTGGTATTTTATTGATCAGTCACATACATTTGTATAATATCTTACAAAAATCATATACTTTTAATACTTCGTTATTTTTGTATTACCCTTACTGGTTTTATATATCTTATAACTAATGAACACAGTTTTGCTTTTATATTACGTACCTAAAGTATTTTATACCGAACTTGGCTTTGTGACCATAGTATAACTTTTGGTTCACCACATTATTTGCCCAATATTTATATGTGCAGTAATTCTCTTTAAGTACATCTTTATAATTATTAATTTTCCAATAACCATTGGGCTTTCGGTAATTTTTCATATAGATTTATTTTGGATTTTAAGCTTATATTGAGTTTCATTAAATGCAGTTGGCATTTTTTTAAATTATTGATTTCAGTTAACTTTTGTTTAATAGCCAAGCTGTTAAGTAATACTTTCATAATCTTTTCAATGTTCTTAAGTGTGCTGTCCTTATATAATTCTTCTCAGGATTCAATCTAGTTCATCAGCCAAGTTAGCATAAGGTAGTCTACTGTACACCTAGACTATTTCCCTCTCCCTCCAGGCAGTACTGAGGTAATCCTGTGTTAACTATCTAGTTTATAGCTCAACTAACCTATTTTGTTTATGAAGTAGTGTTTAATACTTTCGAAACTAGTGTGCAGCTTTTGGAGAGAGGTTCGTTTTCAGAATTAGTTTCCCTGTTGTGTATGAGAATGTGTAGTACTAAGTAGGGATGTTGGTAAAATGATAAGTCAATTGGCATTGTGTATTGGAAGTGTGAGTTTGTGGATGTTGGCAGAGTACGTGATCAAAGTAGGGGAAGGATATATTCATTATGGGACTGATTAAGTGTGTATGATTAGGTGTTGACAGTGTACGGTCAAATTAGGGGAAGGTAGTGATCTGCCGATTAAATGTGTGTACGACTGTTGGCAAAGTAGTGTGGATTGTTGGCAAGGATAAGAGTACAATCATTGAACCTAAATGTTGGCAGTATTCAGTGGTCTTGGTAATTACGTGGTGTTGGCCAACTGGTTTATAGGTGTTGGTTAATTTAATCATTGAAGGTATAATGCAACTGGAGCCACGTACAATAAAGAAGCACGTGTGTTGGCAGTGACATTTGTTGAATAGGTAGGGTTATTGAAGTGTTGGCAGTGGCAGTGAAGTTAGGTCTGTTGACAGTGAAATTAGGTGTTTGTAGTGTACTTTGTGTGATGACAGTGGCATTTGGTGATTTGGCGTGTTCTAATATTTGTTGTGTTGGTAGTGTTCGGTGTTCTCAATATGATATGTGGGAGTCTATCAAAGTATTACCTATGCCAAAGTTAATTATTTAAATACTAAAGTTATCATGTGACTGGAGCTATGTGCAAATTAGGATTCAATCTCTCTTATCCCCATCTAATAGTTTCTACTGGCCGTATCCCATATAACTTAGTTATTTTAGGTTATGTACTGTATATATTTTAGTTTTATTAGGATGATGTGTTATGTAATTTGAAACTATTGTATAATGTAATTACTGGAGTCACTAAGCTATATATTCCTGAACTATCTCTACTAATCTATTCTTCCCATGTAACAGGTGTATATCTACCAATGTAACTATCATGATCTATCTCTTGTAACTATTGCTATTTGCCTGCTTATCCCAAACCCATATAGCTCTTCCTACCTACCTCTCCAAGAATCTAGATATTTTAGGTATTGAAAGTCATCCCTCCTCACCCAGACATTTTATTTGGTAGTTCGTTTCGTGAACTTACCGTTTCTATTATCTGGCAATGTATTCCAATATTTCAAATTTGTATTGATAATAATTTTGATTTTATTTTTTTAAATTTATCGAGGGTATTGGCGTGTAGTAATTATTATAACTAATTTTTCTATTCATTCCAAAATTAAGAAATATTTCTGCGATATTGGATTACAATAATTCGTTCAATTTTGTGCACTCAAAGTTAATATGAATAACTATCAGAAATATAGAAGATTTATCTACAATATTGGATTACATCAACAGGTTGGAATCAATAGTCAAGACTCAAATATTTCTTCTTTATTTTTTTTTTTAAACAAATAGGTGGTGTTGTCCATTGGTCCAGGGTCCTTAGTCTGGTCACAGCAACACATCACATCTGTAAAAAGATTAAAATATTGAGACACCAGAAATACAGGAGTTTCACGGAGGGGGTCGGGGGTCCTGAGGGGGGTCTAGGTGGGGGGTCGTGAGGGGGGTCTAGGTGAGGGTCCTGAGGGGGGTCGAGGGGGGGTCCTAAGGGGGGGGGTTCCTGAGGGGGGAGGGGGGTCCTGATGGGGTAGAAGGAGGGTCCTGAGGGGGTAGAAGGAGGGTCCTGAGGGGGTAGAAGGGAGGTCCTGAGGGGGTAGAAGGGGGGTCCTGAGGGGGTAGAAGGGGGGTCCTGAGGGGGGGTGGCCCTGAGAGGGTAGAGGGGGGGGGGTCCTGAGGGGGTAGAGGGGGGGGTCCTGAGGGGGGGGGGGGTGTCCTGAGGGGGACCTAGGGGTTGGGTGGGGGGTACCAGGGGTAGGATGGGGGTCCTGGGGAGGGTGGGGGAGACTCGGGAGGGTTCTATTTTTTTCTTATATATTAATATCTTTCGTTCAGTCTCCTACATAACCATCCCACAACCGCTACGAGTTTTTCCTTCCCTTCTCTGGTAGTTCATCCTATCCCCATCCCAGATAGACCTTCCCTTCAGCCCTAGTCTGTTCTATTCTGTTCTATTGTGCACACTAGTTCTATTCTGTATTCTGGCTAAATCTATTCTGTCCTCCCTCCTTCCCTGGTACATCAATACCCTCCCTGCAACACGCCCCCAAACACACATAAGAAAAGTCAGGAATATATTTTTAATGTATATTTTTAATGTATATTTTATTGGCAAGAAGTCGTCGGTGTCAAGTATGGGATATGCGCAGACAGTATCAAGAAGGACAAACGGTAGGAGTAAAGCAGATGCAGCAGACAGCAGAAAAGGCTAGGCACAGCAGAACGGGTGACAACAGACAGCAGAACGGGTGACAACAGACAGAGTACATCGACAACAGACAAGGAATTAACAATGAGGTAGGAGCGAGCTTGCTATGGTTGGTCAAACAAATTGATCTGTTTTGACTAAGATTTGTTTGGTATATTATCTGTCTTTATGAAGATGTTTATGTGTTGAATATATATATGGAGAGATATTGAGTGAGCTGGAGTATTCAGTATGAAGTTTTAGGTATTCCATTTGTGTTGGTAGGTAGTTAAGTGTGAGCATAAATTGGCGGATGGTGATAAGTCTAGTTATTGAATATTACTTTATTCAGGTTGAAAGGTGGGATTCAAACGAGATATGGACAGACGAGAGCAAATCGACTATTGGACATGCATCAACGACTGCCACAGCATCAATGGACCCTTCAACAGTGTTGAGAGATAAAGCATCATGAGGAGTTGAGAGAGGCACCATTGCAGCGAACAGCGACGATTCGGTGAGAAAAACTATATTGTTGTATGGGAAAAACAGGTCAGTCAGTCAGTCTACCTAACTTCATTAATAAGTCAAGGGGAACAAGAGGCCCCTATAGAAAAGGAAATAAATTAGATTGAGATAGACAACTGTGTCCTCAACAAAGTAGGCCACACTTCATTCACTCTTTGATATATTCCAAATCACCTGCATCAACTTAATTAAAATTTTACTTTACATTTACAGTATAGATCTGTATTATTGGAAATATGAAAGCTATTAAATATATTAACAGCTAATTAAATTGACATTTTATTCTTTAACCAATGACATTATTTATAACTAGTTAAATTAGATCGTAAATTCAAATTTTTACCAAGAAATTACTGATATTATTCAAGAGTTGGGCAAACACTGGAGAATAATGGTTAGGGTAAAAATGTACTCTTCTAACAGGATTATGCAACACTTTCTCGTAGCAAGAAAGCTATTACTGAAACAAATTATCACGCTACAAACAATGCCAGCTGTAGAACAAATTTATCAAAGACTTTAATATCGGTTATCAATATTTACCTAAACAAATGGACCTTGTAAGTAAAGCATTAGGACTGCTATTATTCTAAAGACAGGAGTCATAGGTCTAAAGTTATATCCGTTGTACGAATAGGCTTGAATACCTTTAAAGTAGTCATAAGGAAATAATCCGATTTACAGTACAACAATTTACGCTTTTGAATATTTATCACCAGGCATGATGGCTTGACGTTAAGTAATTATATAACTAATACAGATAAATTATAAGTACTTCGCCATGGAGGGACTGATAATTGAAGATGTATTGTTCGGATCATGGGGATAACTACTTAAAACGAGGCATAAGTGTTCATAAAAAAAAAACTATCTAAAAGCTTACAGAGTCCACCTAGGATTAACATTAACAAATCAAACTTTGGATGGACCTTGGTAACAATTTTGTAATCAATGCCCTGTTCGTAGTCGTCAGTGAAAATTGGGACAGTATCTGACATTATGAGCAGCCTGTTTTACATATTACAGTAGAGGCCTATATTATGGTTCTTTAGTATTTTCAATTGATTTGATAGTTATAGTTTTATCTGGGGTTACTTTGGACAAAAGGTTAAACCGATTTCGAATTTACTCAAAGCTGGTCTATGATAATCTTCATCTACAGTGGCATAACTATCTCAGCAGGGTAAACCAACATTTAGTGTGTTATATTGGTCACATTGATACAAGTGAATGCAGTTATATAGTAGATTCAAATAATTATATTTTTCTTAGTCTCCAGTATTTTCCATAACTTATATAAAACTTACTGTATTTACTTAAAGACTAAAGTGACTACATATTAACAAGGGTGCAGCCAATATAAATAGTTCGCCGACAACTTATATGACTTTAAACTAATCTATCTAGGCACAGGTTATTGGAAGCAATTGAGAACTGTCAAAGACAAATTTATATAACTTACAATTACACTGTATTTGAGCAGGATTTTGGGCGAACTATTTTAGTTTCGACTAACTAGCAGCATTTTTTATATATCCAACTAAAGAAGTATTCGTACATTTGACAACACTGATATTATAATAAAACTATGAATTTATAGAACTTATGCCAAGGAATAATATTTTTGTCTTGAGAATATACTTTTTAGAAGCATATTGATAGTGCTAAATCCATCTAAGGATAGAAAGGTACAGAGTTGGAATCCCGTGAGGACCATATGCTTTCATTAGTGTATTCAAATGCATTGGGGTTTGTAGTTGATTAATGTTAAAACGGGGTGTTACTTAACTTTATTTATATCTAATAATCAAGGGAAGGTCGATCTATATACAACTACTGTATTATATTTACTTTATAGTCTAGTCAATCAAACCTATTTTGATATACTCAAGACCCCTCCTGGGAAACTCCCACTACAAGATGGCCAAGGCAAATATTCCTCAAGGTTACTTAAACAGACATAACTTCTCAGGATCTTTGAAGAGCTACGTAATGTGAACACTAATCAGATGTGGAAACTGGAATTCAGTAATAGTCGTAAGAATCATTAATTATCAATATAATTTTACCCAATTCCATAACTCATTTAAGCAGAGGACCCAAAAATTTGTTTTATCATAGCTACCTCCAGACGATGTTAGTTAACTTTAAAAAGAACCTGTCAGAGTTTGAGGGTTAATTTGGATAATCTTAAGCTCTTTTGATTCCCCGAGTTTAGTAAATACCCGTCAGTAATTTTGTTTTTGGTTATACTGTCACTATGATTATTTACTTTATTATGGGTACTCAGTTTAGGAAGGACCTGTTTGATTCTAAGAGTATATGTAATGTGTACCCCATTGATTCCTTGTGGTCCTTAACCGATCGATATCTTCGTGAAAGCCAGAATATCTATTAGATTGACCTGATCATCAATCTTAATGCTTTCAATGAAATTACACCAAATTAAGTTATATGTTTGCTACCTCGATTTTCTACAACTCAAGAAAGACCCGTCAGAGTAAGATGATTAATTTACATATTTGCTAGCCCTTTCATTCTCAGTAGTTCTTCCAAAGCTAATTAAGTAATTATCTGGTAGCATTGATCAAGAAATAGTCGCACGATTATAAGTCAAATATTATTAATTCAATTAACCTGTAATCCCCAATTTACCTTGAATACTTTTTCCTCTTTGTTTTTGTCACTACCATTAGTTTCAATTACTTGTGATAAATACTAGGAATTTCTAGTGTCATAAGCACCAGTTCTCCACATCAGCGGATTCAGTAGCGCTCACATTACTTATATGTATATATATATTAAAGTTTGGTTCCTTAATTCACGATAAATTCTTCAGTACCTTTAGCTCGAAATCAATGCCTCTACTTAAATTGCCATCCTAAAATGAATACTGACAACAAAATATGGTACGAATTTCGAAGAAAATGTATTGCTATGTTCAATAAATATACACATTACTAAATCACAAGCATCTCTGCCTACCTATAGTGAACCGAGTTTAGTTAATTAAGCCTGTTTTCACCATTTACCCATTTCCTAAACATTTCAGTTTGGAAAGTATCAGTTGCATACTATATAAACAGTGTTGTTGCCATTTGTACGAAATCATTTTAAATTGGTTAGATAAAGCTGCAGCCTATATCTTGTTCACCACTTATGATAGTCTATGAAATATTTTGAAGTTTATTAGGCATTACTAAACTGGTCTATTTCAGCCAATTTGTCATTCAAGTTTTTTGGCCAATGTAGGTTAAGTATATTATTATTATAGTCTTATAATAGTTTAACCAAAGAGTTTTGACAAATTAAAGTTATACAAATTAGCTTCGATATTACATTATAAGAACTGAATTTAAAGTTACCAAATCCCATTTTGAGAATTGTGATGGTGAACATGTCTAACTTAAATTTTAGGATTATCGGATATCGTCGACCAGTTACAATGATAATATTTTAAACTGTAGCCAGCAAAATTAATCCTACTTTGGCGGATAAGGCACAACAGTTTAAATATTTAGGATTTATAAAGGCTACGTCCACGAAGACAAAACTCAGCCGCCTGTGTGTACTCCAGGACAATTATTCTTCAGGCCAAAAGGGCACCAATCATTAATTCAGTATCCATTGCTAGCCTATTGGTCAAATTCAAAAATCCGAATCATTAAAACTGACTTTATAGAACAAACTTCAAAATATTACATTGCATAGACTTTCATAATAAGATTGTATTAACAAATTTTAGGGATACACCTGATATGATGGCTGTTGCAGAGTTGTGGTGGAAAGGTGTTTGGCCACAAGTGTCCCATCCGTCTGTTGTCCCCCCTCAGGCTGGACGTCTACCATACATCTAAAACATTAGGTTAGTATTAGTTAACATCCTGATGTATAACGCTAATAACTATGGTCACCACTGCATTAAGGCCTTTTTCTGGACCCCTTCGCCTTAATGTTTAGCTCTGTTTAAGATTTATGACTCTACTATTCGTTTTGACTATTGCAGTTTTAACGATGGCAAGCCTGTCATTTTTGAAGAAACTGCCTTCGGCCGGGATATTTTATTACCGAAAAATGTACACGTTTATCTCTAAGGGGGGGGGGGGGGGGGGGGGGGGGTGTCTTGATGGAGGTCTAGGGAGCAAACTAAAAATCTTCCCTTAACCCGTGATGTTGAGCAACTAGTCAGTCCTCTACCGTATTGTCCAAGGTTCAGGTTTTGGTAACTATGCCTGTACACACGGAGTTTGAAACAATTTAAGTCACATGATCATAAGTTGTCCCCTACCTATAAAGAAGGTCAAAGTTTATAATTTCTAGTAAAAAAAAAAATCCACAATATTATTATTAAACCTTTAACTCATAGGACGCAATTTGTGCCCTTTCTGGGATACTTAAACGCCTGTGTGACCATCAGGGGTGTTTAGAAACTTTGTTTAGTTACTTTAACCTCTGCAGTTGTCTTTGAGGGAGTGGTGGGCATTAAACTAATTTTGGAGAGGTAATTATAAGATAGAGAGAACTATTTATGAATACAAATAAGGTATTTGTAATGAACCCTATGTTTTAGCATTAATACAGTATATGGAACGCCAGAATTTGTTCTAGAGGACCAATCCCTAATTACACAACTTAAAAAATAGGTGCTCATAATATAATGAATACAGTATATGGGAACTTCGAGACAACTATACACATGGTAACCTAAACTTTTAATAGTGTTAAGGAGAGATGGGTCATTTTTCTGGTCCCCCTTCATGTTTAGTCCCATTACTTTGCCGATTATAAGACGTTCAGCCCATTACTTTGGCGATTTTAAGACCTTTCAATCTATTTGGGTCATTATCAAGACCTTTCGTGCTATTTGGGAGACTAATTTTCCTGGAGAGTGATACCAAGCCTGTGATGTAGGAGGAACCGGCCTTCGGCCTGGACAATTTTCTACCGAAAAGTTTACAAATTTGTCTAAGGGGGATCTTGGGGATGTTTTTTAAGCTTGACGGATGTCTAGGGAGGAAACAAATTTACAAATAATTAAATCTATATACCAATAAATAAACCATTAGGCATTAACCCTATTAACCCTTTCAAGCTCCAATACGCGTTTCTGTTCTGTTTTTTGGCTACTATTAGACGATTTTATTCAGTTTAGGAAGGGTATATGGAAGTCAGAGGGTTGATTGAGATAGCCTTTATCCTTTTAATACCCACAGGTCGTTCCTAAGCTGCATAAAATCGTCTAATGATGGTCAAAATAAACTGCTAAAACGCGTCAGAGCTTCAAGGGGTTAATATTGTTGTGTTCTTACCCTAGTTTGTTGGTGAAGGTGGTTAAGGCTCCGTTTGTGTTTCTCCAGTTGGTCTCAATGTCTTCCTCCGCCGAGCCTCAACTGTACTGTACTCTCTCCCTCACATCTGTTAGAAAATCCAATATTAATATTACAGCTTAAGGGGAGATATCCACTTGAGGGATTTTTGTTCTTGACTCCTTTCTCCCTCATGTATAGCCCCATTGTTTTTCTAATTTTAAGACGTTTGCCCCATTATTTTGACTATTTTAAGAACTTTCAACCCATTTCTGTCAATTTTAAGACCTTTTGTGCCATTTAGGTGTTTATTTTATCCTGGCGAGCGATAGCGAGCCTGTAATTTAAGAGGAACCGGCTTTTAGCCGGGAAATTTTTCTACCGAAAAATTTACAAATTTATCTTGAAAGGGGCTCAAGGGGGTGTAATCTTAAGCTTGAAGGATATCCAGGGACCAAACTAAAAATCTCCCCTTAAGGAATTGACCACTTGCGAGTTTCAAGCTATAAGGAAGTTGGTTTTTATATCGACATTAAGCAGAATTAAGAGCTAAAATAGGAGTTGTATTGCATATATAAACACATAAAACCAAATTCACCGTACTTTCGATCCATCAAAAACCTACATTACATTACTGCATTTCTGTTTAATAACTTTGAATACGGCCCAAACTTCCTTATAGCCTGAAACTCACAAGTGGTAAATTAGGCCAATATTTCTGATATAATGCAGATTTTCAAAATTTATCAATTTATAAATATGTTTGCAACAACAAAAAAACATTATATCTCAACCATAGTCAAGGTGGTCGTGATGCCTGGAGTATCGGGTCGTGTTGGGTCGTCTTGGGTTGGGCAGGGTCGGGTAAGATCGCGACGGTCCTCCCATCTCTAACCTGTTGGGAAGATTTAACGTTACATTAGTCACAGTTTCTCTGTCATACCTTATTTCACCGTTGTTCCTCTTCCGTCGGGCCATCCAGCTCATGCCTGTTGATAAAATATTTAATTATTACAGGAGCGCCGTTCTGCCAGCAACAACATCGGTCTGCAAATCGGCCACAGCGAGTCTGCAAGCTGCCACATCAGGTCTGCAAGCCGCCACATCATCTGAAAACCTGCAACCTTCACAACCAACGAACAGACTACCAGAAATTCACCGGCCGGATTTCAACCAACAGAAAACAAACCAAACACCCTATACAAACTAAATCTAACTAACTAAGCTTCTACCCAAACCTATAACAGACGGCTAACCAACCTCCTCAGGGAACCGAATAGAGCAACACCTAACCAATACTAACCTAGAACAGACTCCTACCTATCCCTACCCCTTGAACTAACTAGAGCTACCCCCCTCTACCCCCCCATCCCAGCATCCCTACCAGAAACCTTTTCTAATTCGAAGCCAACGACGATAGGAGAAAAAAATTAGTGCATGGATTAATTATATTATATTTCAATATATATATTCATTATACAAAAATTATGTTACGTTATTGGAAATATTAGTTATAGCAAATTTAAAAAAAATATATATACCACATTTATTTATATATCAATTATTGCAAAAGAATAAGTAGATAATTTACACTGAAATTTATTAAAATAGAATCTTACCTTAAATTTGCCGCCTATCTAACGTAATGACTGTACACATGTTAGTAGAAGTGAGGTGGTTTAGGTGGTGACAAGGACAATGGAAGGAAGGGGGCGGATGGGGGGGGGGGGGGAGGATGGTTAGGATTGAAGGGAAGTTTGCTCCGGCCCCTTTCTCCATCATGCTTAGCCCAAGTTATTTTGAGACTAAGACGTTCACCTTCTAGTTTGGCACTAAAGACCTTCTGTGCCATATAGCGATCTATTTTGTTCATGGCGAGCGCTAGCGAGCCTGAAATTAATGAGAAACTGGCCTTATTATTAGTATTAATTTTATTATAACTATTATTATTATTATTTCGGCTGGTAAATTTTTCTATCGAAAAATGTACAAAATTATCTCGAAGGGGGGTCTTCGAGGTATTTTATTTAAGCTTGACTGAAGGTCTTGGGACGAAAACAAATATATAATTTATATACAAAATCAAAATAAAACTTCCCTTTACAGAGAACAGAGTGGGAAAGGATGGTTAGGATTAAAGGATATTGTTGCCGTGGTGGTGGTGGTAGTGTTAGACTGGTTGAGTGGTCTGGTTGGGGTTTCCATCATTGTTGACATCTGGAAAAGAAAAAGAATACATTGTTAAAATAAATCTCAATCAGCCAAGTATACTGTATATAATTTAGGTAAACATTGAATTGACCCCGGACAGCCTGTTACCTAACCTGTCTTGATAGCGTAATGCATAAGTGCGCGGAATTTCGGTGTGAGTGTCCTAGGTTCGAGTCCTTTGAGTGCCTTTTTACCTAACCTAACCTAACAAAACGACAAAAAATAACTAGTCTCAATTTTTACCATAATTTGTTTGTGTTAGCATTATTATTATATGTGTGTATATTTAGAAACTGTCTTTTTCCCAGTGCGTAATGCATAGTGCGCGGAATTTCGATGCGAGTATCCTAGGTTCGAGTCATCTGAGTGCCACATGTATTTGTTGATTTCATTGAGTTTAGATGCGAAGTTCGGGTAAGATCCTGTGTACCGGGAGAAACTTTTTCATATGCCTATTTACTAAGAAACATTGAACAATATCTTTAACCTAACCAAACCTAACCTAACCTAGTATATTAGTGGACTATTTATGAATGTAAAATTTAAAAATATATTGTAACATTACCAAATTATTGATATACATGTACAAGTTCTCCCGCTACACAGGATTATACTGTAATGTGCTTCCAAAAAGGTATATTCTCTCACTTTAATTATTCCTTTGTATACTTTCTTTAAATTCATAAGTTGGTTGGTGGTAAAAACATAGTAATTCTGGCTATCATTAGACGATTGTATGTACAGTGGCACTAATAAGTGATGTGTCGGCACCAAGTATATTTTGATTAATAATTGGTATCAGCATTATCTAAACTTTATTTATTAATTTCGAGTGAGATATACAAACATGTTCCTACACTTATCCACCCTATTCAACATCTGGCAGACATTAATACAGCACAGTGAGCCAAACTAAATGACAGCTGAGACATGACTTATTAGCGCGACCGTAGCTATCTTGATTATTCAGCTATTACGAAGATTTGGTAGCTAAGCATGTTAATGATGAAAACTTATTATTATGATCCAGAAGCATTTAGTACTTTCAGATTTGCATTAATTATCGAAAGTCAGATTTTGTTTAACATTAGCAACATTCTATTACCGTCTTGGTGGTGTAATGGTTAAGGTGTCTAAAAATATGTGTGATAACCCAGGTTCGAATCCCGCTGGATCACATATGCTTTCATTAATTTAATTGGAGGTATTTGGTAATGTGGCGAAATTAATACAATATAGATAAATAAATGTATTAGAAGAGCTAAATGCACTATGAAGAAGTAATCCAAACTAAATAAATTGATTGGAAGAGCTAAATGCACTACGAAGAAGTAATCCATAGTCTGTTATATTTCGGCCAGCGGTAAATTGTCATGCTCCCATGTTCACTACTCCGCTAATAACATGCTATAGCTAAATATGTTTTTGTTTATGAGAACTTTGTATTAATAGTATGCAGATCCACAACTGTTCATTGTTTGGCGCTAGGCATAGGTAAATTAGCAGCAAAGGAATTGAATTTTCCGCCATGTACTAAATTAATCTGGCCTTATCCTTAAAATATAACCGGCCATGTGGTTAATGGAGGCCCTGTGAGAGAACGGCCATCTTTTTCTTTGGCCGCCATTTTGTTGTCCTAATTATCAAACAACGGGGCGATATTTCATTTGTAACAATGTAGAAATTTAGATCCATGGAGTAAATTATATATATCCTGTTACTACCAGTATTACCGAATGTTTATGGGTATGGAATCTATGGATATATTGGTGTAAAGAGAGGATCGCCACCCTACTGGTTACCAAAATGGCGGAAGTTTGCTGCCCGTTTCCTGCCCCCAATTACTGTCTTGTTTGTTGATTATCTAGCATTTCACTGAACTATATTAACACTTAATCTATAATTTTAACTTTTAAACTATCAAGTGATTCGATAAAGCATGTGTTGACGGATTAATGCAATGTTATTAATGATCGCATATGGGTAAGTGGATGAAGCAGAGTCCTAACACTTTCATGTTTCTATATAATGTAGATAAAACTAGTAATAAGCCTATTTATACAATATAATGGAGTCAAATAGGTGGGGGGGGGGGGGGGGGGACATTCATAGGCGTATGTTTCGAACGATCGTCTTATTTGCTGCTAAGTATATGTAACGACCAAAATGAATACAAATACGTAATTATTATGAGTTTATTCACCCTTAAATCTGTTATGAAAGGATGTATAAGAGGATTGATGCATTATTCAGACGATAATTGCCCCCGGAAGTGACAACCTGCCGGCTTCCTAAGTTTCACTCGGTCGCCATATTGTTTGCTCAACCCGCCTGGTTAACTCACCGGCTTTCAGTATAAATTTCTCTTAAATCTACTGAAAACACACGAAACATTAGGAAACCAATGATCAGGCACCTGGCGCAAAGTCACGGAGAGCGGAAATTAGGGCAAGTCACTAAATTAAAATCTAAAAAGATGGCTAAAAATGGAGAATACAAGGGGGAATATTGGACTTACTTGTTGTCAGGTCGGTGGCTGGAAATCAAATGGCTTGGGAAGTTTAAAGTACTCACGAAATCACAACTGCATACTTGGCAACCTTTAAAGTGTTGCCACATCTCCAAACCTGGTCACGAAAATCATTAATATATGCTTAAATAACGGTTTATGATGAAAATTAAGATACGTAGGTTTTGTAGTTTTGTGCGCTGAATTCAACTACATAGATGAAATGTTGATTGAATGCCTGTATATGTGATAATTCAACGATTTTTTGTAGTGCGACGCTGCCACTTTTCCGAAATGCCCCCAGGGCAAATTCGCTGAATTTTCTCGTCGATTTCCACGACTCCTGGCCGAGAAATTTGCAGATACAGTTGGCCCCAAAAGTGTGTTCCCACTTTTTTTTTTTTTTTATGAACGGACCAATAGGCCTACTACACTTTAATCATTAGTATGGTTTAGTAAACAGTAGCTTGGCTTGAATTAATAAATACAGTTGGCCTCAAAAGTGTTCCTTTTTTTTTTTTTTTTGTATGGAAGGACACATACTATACTTTAAACGTGCTTATTTTATCTGACTATACTTTATTAGAATCATACGTATTAGTTTAGTGCCTAGTTACTTAATAATGGCTATCTTTTGCGCTACAATGTGTGATATGAGGAATATGGTGATCTGTGTGTCTCTCGGCTGCCTCACCTTGCTAAAACTAACAAGTCTACCCCCACCTCAACCACACCCCCTCCCACTCTATCTCGCTCGATCTCTATCTATATATCTATCCGTCTGTCTATCTATCTATCTATCTATTTATTTTATATATATATTTTATAAATAAATAAATATTGATCGTATTTGTCATTTTTGTCTTATCCTATTTATTTGTTTTTATTCATAATATATAAAGTTTATTTGACAGTTTATCCTGGCTATCATTAGACGATATTATCTAGCTTCGGAAGGGCCTGTGGAAATTAAATGGGTAGAGACTATCTTAATCAACCATCTGACTTACATACACCCTTCTTAATCTAAATTAAATCGTTTACTAATAGCCAGATTATACTATCAAAACGCATCATAATCCTTATGGGGTTAATGCGTATAACCAAACATACAGTATAATGGGTTCAATGATAAAAAAAGATACAATTGTCACTTTTTATTTTCATAATATCTACAATAGTTTTGGTACACGTTATAGAAGCATATATCAAATGGGTTGAGTGTGAAAGGAATCTGCCTTGTATGGGCCAATCAGCTTTCTGCAGGTTCCCGTTTTCTTTTCTTATGTACCCATACTTGAAAAGTATGGTAATGATTATGGTATTGGGTGGGAGGAGGGGCGCCAGCTGACAAAGGTGCATGAAGGCGATTCATTCGTGTCAACCCCTTAGGGGATCAAGACGTCTGGCAATAATTAAATAGATATTTTCGACAGTGTACACAGCCACGACCTCCCAAAGGAGCTTGTGACCGGACAGTCCGACCACACAGAGAGCTGAGTCAGTTATGGCACGAGTAGGATGAACCCCACCTGTCCACCCCATAGGCCATAGCGTATGAATTCTAGACCCCGGGAAAAGTTGCTCGCTTCTGATTGGCTGAAAGTTGAAAGTTTTGTCTGACGTCACATTACTGCCCGAGGCGATAAAAATAATTGTGTTGCACCCGTAGATTTATATGCAATGTGGGTTCCCTATCATGTACGTCATCCCCCACACACCTTGCTACCCAAGAGCTGCTCTCTACAGGTACCCCAATATATCCTTCTTCTACAACCCCCGCACATTATGCTGCTTAAGAGCGGAGATAGATAAATTGATAGATAGGTAGAGAGAGTAAGAGCGAGGAAGAGAGAGAGATGGAGAGGTATTAATTCCTATCCAAATCCGTCCCCACAACCCCCGCACGTCATACTGCCCAAGAACAACCCTCTGCCGGTATTAATTACTATCCAAATCCGTCCCCACAACCCCCGCACGTCATACTGCCCAAGAACAACCCTCTGCCGGTATTAATTACTATCCAAATCCGTCCCCACAACCCCTGCCTAAGAGCGACCCTCTGCGGTTCCCAAATATCTATGGGGCGACTGTCGAGAGAGTATGAGAGTGAGTGAGTGAGCGTGTGTGTGTGTGTGAGTGAGAGAGGTGGGGGTGGAGGCGGCGGGGGTGGTATTGGGTGGGAGGAGGGGCGCCGGCTGACAAATATGTATGGAGGCGACGGATTTGGATAGTAATTAATACCCGCAGAGGGTTGTTCTTGGGCAGTATGACGTGCGGGGGTTATGGGGACGGATTTAGATAGTAATTAATACCGGTAGATGATTTTTCTTGGGCAGTATGACGTGCGGGGGTTGTGGGGACGGGTTTAGATAGTAATTAAAACTCGCAGATGGTTGTTCTTTGGCAGTATGACGTGCGGGGGTTATTGGGAAAGATTTATATAGTAATTAATACCGGCAGAGGGTTGTTCTTGGGCAGTATGACGTGCAGGGGTTGTGGGGACGGATTTGGATAGGAATTAATACCTCTCCATCTCTCTCTCTTCCTCGCTCTTACTCTCTCTACCTATCTATCTATTTATCTATCTCCGCTCTTGAGCATAACCCCCACACGTCATACTGCCCAAGAACAACCCTCTGCCGGTATTAATTACTATCTAAATCCGTCCCCACAACCCCCGCACGTCATACTGCCCAAGAAAAACCATCTGCCGGTATTAATTACTATCTAAATCCGTCCCCATAACCCCCGCACGTCATACTGCCCAAGAACAACCCTCTGCGGGTATTAATTACTATCCAAATCCGTCGCCTCCATACATCTTTGTGAGCCGGCGCCCCTCCTTCCACCCAATACCATCCCCGCCGCCTCCACCCCCACCTCTCTCACTCACACACACACACGCTCACTCACTCACTCTCACACTCTCTCGACAGTCGCCCCATACATATTTGGGAACCGCAGAGGGTCGCTCCTAGGCAGGGGTTGTGGGGACGGATTTGGATAGTAATTAATACCGGCAGAGGGTTGTTCTTGGGCAGTATGACGTGCGGGGGTTGTGGGGACGGATTTGGATAGTAATTAATACCCGCAGAGGGTTGTTCTCCATCTCTCTCTCTTCTCTCTACCTATCTATCTATTTATCTATCTCCGCTCTTGAGTAGCATAATGTGCGGGGGTTGTAGAAGAAGGATATATTGGGGTACCTGTTGAGAGCGGCTCTTGGGTAGCAAGGTGTGTGGGGGATGACGGACATGATAGGGAACCCACATTGCATATAAATCTACGGGTTCAACACAATTATTTTATCGCCTCGAGCAGTAATGTGACGTCAGACAAAACTTTCCACTTTCAGCCAATCAGAAGCGAGCAACATTTTCCCGGGGTCTAGAATTCATACGCTATGGCCTATAAGGTGGACAGGTGGGGTTCATCCTACTCGTGCCATAACTGACTCAGCTCTCTGTGGGGTCGGACTGTCCGGTCACAAGCTCCTTTGGGAGGTCGTGGCTGGGTACACTGTCGAAAATATCTATTTAATTATTGCCAGACGTCTTGATCCCCTAAGGGGTTGACACGAATGAATCGCCTTCATGTACCTTTGTCAGCTGGCGCCCCTCCTCCCACCCAATACCATAATCATTACCATACTTCTCAAGTATGGGTACATAAGAAAAGAAAACGGGAACCTGCAGAAAGCTGATTGGCCCATACAAGGCAGATTCCTTTCACACCCAAGCCATTTGATATATGCTTCTATAACGTGGACCAAAACTATTGTAGATATTATGAAAATAAAAAGTGACAATTGTATTTGTTTTATCATTGAACCCATTACACTGTATGTTTGGTTATACGCATTAACCCCCTAAGGATTATGATGCGTTTTGATAGTATAATCTGGCTATTAGTAAACGATTTTATTTAGATTAAGAAGGGTGTATGTAAGTCAGATGGTTGATTAAGATAGTCTCTACCCTTTTAATTTCCACAGGCCCTTCCGAAGCTAGATAACATCGTCTAATGATAGCCAGAATAAACTGTCAAATAAACTGTTTATATTTTATGAATAAAAACAAATAAATAGGATAAGACAAAAATGACAAATACGATCAATATTTATTTATTTATAAAATATATACCGGTATATAAAATAAATAGATAGATAAATAGATAGATAGATAGATAGATAGATAGACAGACGGATTGATATATAGATAGAGATAGAGCGAGATAGAATGGGAGGGTGTGTGGTTGAGGTGGGGGTAGACTTGTTAGTTTTAGCAAGGTGAGGCAGCCGAGAGACACACAGATCACCATATTCCTCATATCACACATTGTAGCGCAAAAGATAGCCATTATTAAGTAACTAGGCACTAAACTAATACGTATGATTCTAATAAAGTATAGTCAGATAAAATAAGCACGTTTAAAGTATAGTATGTGTCCTTCCATACAAAAAAAAAAAAAAAGGAACACTTTTGAGGCCAACTGTATTTATTAATTCAAGCCAAGCTACTGTTTACTAAACCATACTAATGATTAAAGTGTAGTAGGCCTATTGGTCCGTTCATAAAACAACAAAAAGTGGGAACACACTTTTGGGGCCAACTGTATCTGCAAATTTCTTGGCCAGGAGTCGTGGAAATCGACGAGAAAATTCAGCG
Source organism: Paralithodes platypus (assembly GCA_032716605.1). Classification (NCBI taxonomy): domain Eukaryota; kingdom Metazoa; phylum Arthropoda; class Malacostraca; order Decapoda; family Lithodidae; genus Paralithodes; species Paralithodes platypus. The sequence goes on from CM064487.1 coordinate 2,538,590, forward strand.
AATTTGCCCTGGGGGCATTTCGGAAAAGTGGCAGCGTCGCACTACCAAAAATCGTTGAATTATCACATATACAGGCATTCAATCAACATTTCATCTATGTAGTTGAATTCAGCGCACAAAACTACATAACCTACGTATCTTAATTTTCATCATAAACTGTTATTTAAGCATATATTAATGATTTTCGTGACCAGGTTTGGAGATGTGGCAACACTTTAAAAGGTTGCCAAGTATGCAGTTGTGATTTCGTGAGTACTTTAAACTTCCCAAGCCATTTGATTTCCAGCCACCGACCTGACAACAAGTAAGTCCAATATTCCCCCTTATATTCTCCATTTTTAGCCATCTTTTTAGATTTTAATTTAGTGACTTGCCCTAATTTCCGCTCTCCGTGACTTTGCGCCAGGTGCCTGATCATTGGTTTCCTAATGTTTCGTGTGTTTTCAGTAGATTTAAGAGAAATTTATGCTGAAAGCCGGTGAGTTAACCAGGCGGGTTGAGCAAACAATATGGCGACCGAGTGAAACTTAGGAAGCCGGCAGGTTGTCACTTCCGGGGGCAATTATCGTCTGAATAATGCATCAATCCTCTTATACATCCTTTCATAACAGGTTTAAGGGTAAATAAACTCATAATAATTACGTATTTGTATTCATTTTGGTCAGGTTACATATTATACTTAGCAGCAAATAAGACGATCGTTCGAGACATACGCCTATGAAAGTCCCCCCCCCCCCCTATTTGACTCCATTATATTGTATAAATAGGCTTATTACTAGTTCTATCTACATTATATAGAAACATGAAAGTGTTAGGACTCTGCTTCATCCACTTACCCATATGCGATCATTAATAACATTGCATTAATCCGTCAACACATGCTTTATCGAATCACTTGATAGTTTAAAAGTTAAAATTATAGATTAAGTGTTAATATAGTTCAGTGAAATGCTAGATAATCAACAAACAAGACAGTAATTGGGGGCAGGAAACGGTCCGCAAACTTCCGCCATTTTGGTAACCAGTAGGGTGGTGATCCTCTCTTTACACCAATATATCCATAGATTCCATACCCATAAACATTCGGTAATACTGGTAGTAACAGGATATATATAATTTACTCCATGGATCTAAATTTCTACATTGTTACAAATTAAATATCGCCCCGTTGTTTGATAATTAGGACAACAAAATGGCGGCCAAAGAAAAAGATGGCCGTTATCTCACAGGGCCTCCATTAACCACATGGTCGGTTATATTTTAAGGATAAGGCCAGATTAATTTAGTACCTGGCGGAAAATTCAATTCCTTTGCTGCTAATATACCTATGCCTAGCGCCAAACAATGAACAGTTGTGGATCTGCATACTATTAATACAAAGTTCTCATAAACAAAAACATATTTCGCTATAGCATGTTATTAGCGGAGTAGTGAACATGGGAACATGACAATTTACCGCTGGCCGAAATATAACTGACTATGGAGTACTTCTTCATAGTGCATTTAGCTCTTCCAATCAATTTATTTAGTTTGGATTACTTCTTCATAGTGCATTTAGTTCTGCTAATACATTTATTTAGTTTGGATTACTTCTTCATAGTGCATTTAGCTCTTCTAATACATTTATTTATCTATATTGTATTAATTTCGCCACATTACCAAATACCTCCAATTAAATTAATGAAAGTATATGTGATCCAGCGGGATTCGAACCTGGGTTATCACACATATTTTTAGACACCTTAACCATTACACCACCAAGACGGTAATAGAATGTTGCTAATGTTAAACAAAATCTGACTTTCGATAATTAATGCAAATCTGAAAGTACTAAATGCTTCTGGATCATAATAATAAGTTTTCATCATTAACATGCTTAGCTACCAAATCTTCGTAATAGCTGAATAATCAAGATAGCTACGGTCGCGCTAATAAGTCATGTCTCAGCTGTCATTTAGTTTGGCTCACTGTGCTGTATTAATGTCTGCCAGATGTTGAATAGGGTGGATAAGTGTAGGAACATGTTTGTATATCTCACTCGAAATTAATAAATAAAGTTTAGATAATGCTGATACCAATTATTAATCAAAATATACTTGGTGCCGAGACATCACTTATTAGTGCCACTGTACATACAATCGTCTAATGATAGCCAGAATTACTATGTTTTTAACACCAACCAACTTATGAATTTAAAGAAGTATACAATGGAATAATTAAAGTGAGAGAATATACCTTTTTGGAAGCACATTACAGTATAATCCTGTGTAGCGGGAGAACTTGTACATGTATATCAATAATTTGGTAATGTTACAATATATTTTTAAATTTTACATTCATAAATAGTCCACTAATATACTAGGTTAGGTTAGGTTTGGTTAGGTTCAAGATATTGTTCAATGTTTCTTAGTAAACAGGCATATTAAAGTTTCTCCCGGTACACAGGATCTTACCCGAACTTCACATCTAAACTCAATGAAATCAACAAATACATGTGGCACTCGGAGGACTCGAACCTAGGATACTCACATCGAAATTCAGCGCATTACGCACTATGCATTACGCACTGGGAAAAAGACAGTTTCTAAATATACACACATATAATAATAATGCTAACACAAACAAATTTTGGTAAAAATTGAAGACTAGTTATTTTTTGTAGTTTTGTTAGGTTAGGTTAGGTATAAAGGCACTCAAAGGACTCGAACCTAGGACACTCGCACCGAAATTCCGCGCACTTATGCATTACGCTATCAAGACAGGTTAGGTAACAGGCTGTCCGGGGTCAATTGAATGTTTACCTATATTATATACAGTATACTTGGCTGATTGAGATATATTTTAACAATGTATTTTTTTCTTTTACAGATGTCGAACGATGATGGAAACCCCAACCAGACCACTCAACCAGTCTACCACTACCACCACCACCACGGCAACAATATCCTTTAATCCTAACCATCCTTTCCCACTGTGTTCTCTGTAAAGGGAAGTTTGATTTTGATTTTGTATATATATTTTTTTTTTCGTCCCAAGACCTTCAGTCAATCTTAAATAAAATACCTCGAAGACCCCCCTTCGAGATAATTTTGTACATTTTTCGATAGACAAATGTACCAGCCGAAATAAACATAATAATAAAAATAATACTAATAATAAGGCCAGTTTCTAATTAATTTCAGGCTCGCTAGCGCTCGCCAGGAACAAAATAGATCACTATATGGCACCGGTCTTTAGTGCCAAACTAGAAGGTGAACGTCTTAGTCTCAAAATAACCTGGGCTAAGCATGATGGAGAAAGGGGCCGGAGCAAACTTCCCTTTAATCCTAACCATCCTTCCCCCCCCTCTCACCCCCCCTTCCTTCCATTGTCCTTGTCACTACCTAAACCACCTCCCTTCTACTAACAAGTATAGACATTACGTTTGATAGGCGGCAAATTTAAGGTAAGATTCTATTTTAATAAATTTCAGTGTAAATTATCTACTTATTGTTTTGCAATAATGTATATATAAATAAATCTGGTATATATATTTTTTTACATTTGCTATAACTATAATATTTCCAATAACGTAACATCATTTTTGTATAATGAAATGTATATTGAAAAATAATATAATTAATCCATGCACTAATCTGTTTCTCCTATCGTCGTTGGCTTCGAATTAGACAAGGTTTCTGGTAGGGATGCTGGGATGGGGAGGGGGGGGGGGTAGAGGGGGGTAGCTCTAGTTAGTTCAAGGGGTAGGGATAGGTAGGAGTCTGTTCTAGGTTAGTATTGGTTAGGTGTTGCTCTATTCGGTTCCCTGAGGAGGTTGGTTAGCCGTCTGTTATAGGTTTGGGTAGAAGCTTAGTTAGTTAGATTTAGTTTGTATAGGGTGTTTGGTTTGTTTTCTGTTGGTTGAAACCCGGCCGGTGCATTTCTGGTCGTCTGTTCGTTGGTTGCAGGTTTTCAGATGATGTGGCGGCTTGCAGACCTGATGTGGCGGCTTGCAGACCTGATGTGGCGGCTTGCAGACTCGCTGTGGCAGATTTGCAGACCGATGTTGTTGCTGGCAGAACGGCGCTCCTGTAATAATTAAATATTTTATCAACAGGCATGAGCTGGATGGCCCGACGGAAGAGGAACAACGGTGAAATAAGGTACGACAGAGAAACTGTGACTAATGTAACGTTAAATCTTCCCAACAGGTTAGAGATGGGAGGACCGTCGCGATCTTACCCGACCCTGCCCAACCCAAGACGACCCAAGACGACCCGATACTCCAGGCATCACGACCACCATATGGTTGAGATATAATGTTTTTTTGTTGTTGCAAACATATTTATGAATTGATAAATTTTGAAAATCTGCATTATATCAGAAATATTGGCCTAATTGACCACTTGTGAGTTTCAGGCTATAAGGAAGTTTGGGCCGTATTCAAAGTTATTAAACAGAAATGCAGTAATGTAATGTTGGTTTTTGATGGATAGAAAGTACGGTGAATTTGGTTTTATGTGTTTATATATGCAATACAACTCTTATTTTAGCTCTTAATTCTGCTAAATGTCGATATAAAAACCAACTTCCTTATAGCTTGAAACTCGCAAGTGGTCAATTCCTTAAGGGGAGATTTTTAGTTTGGTCCCTGGATATCCTTCAAGCTTAAGATTACACCCCCTTGAGCCCCTTTCAAGATAAATTTGTAAATTTTTCGGTAGAAAAATTTCCCGGCTAAAAGCCGGTTCCTCTTAAATTACAGGCTCGCTATCGCTCGCCAGGATAAAATAGACACCTAAATGGCACGAAAGGTCTTAAAATTGACAGCAATGGGTTGAAAGTTCTTAAAATAGTCAAAATAATGGGGCAAACGTCTTAAAATTAGAAAAACAATGGGGCTATACATGAAGGAGAAAAGAGTCAAGAACAAAAATCCCTCAAGTGGAAATCTCCCCTTAAGCTGTAATATTAATATTGGATTTTCTAACAGATGTGAGGGAGAGAGTACAGTACAGTTGAGGCTCGGCGGAGGAAGACATTGAGACCAACTGGAGAAACACAAACGGAGCCTTAACCACCTTCACCAACAAACTAGGGTAAGAACACAACAATATTAACCCCTTGAAGCTCTGACGCGTTTTAGAAGTTTATTTTGACTATCATTAGACGATTTTATGCAGCTTAGGAAGGACCTGTGGGTATTAAAAGGATAAATACGATCTCAATCAACCCTCTGTCTTCATATACCCTTCCTAAACTGAATAAAATCGTCTAATAGTAGCCAAAAACCAGAACAGAAACGCGTATTGGAGCTTGAAAGGGTTAATAGGGTTAATGGCTAATAGTTTATTTATTGGTATATAGATTTAATTATTTGTAAATTTGTTTCCTCCCTAGACATCCATCAAGCTTAAAAAACATCCCCAAGATCCCCCTTAGACAAATTTTTAAACTTTTCGGTAGAAACTTGTTCAGGCCGAAGGCCGGTTCCTCCTACATCACAGGCTTGGTATCACTCGCCAGGAAAATTAGTCAACTAAATAGCACGAAAGGTCTTGATAATGACACAAATAGGTTGAAAGGTCTTATAATTGGCAAAGTAATGGGGCTAAACATGAAGGGGGACCAGAAAAATTACCCATCTCTCCTTACCAATATTAACCCTTTCACGCACATATGACGCAGAGGTTGCCAGATTAGCAATAAGAAATAGAGTTCTCTCACTCTTATAATTACCTCTCCCAAATTTGTTTTCTGCCCACAGCTAACTCAAAGACAACTGCAGAGGTTGAAGTAACTAAACTAAAGGTTTCTAAATACCCCTGATGGTAACAAAGGCTTTAAAGTATCCCCAATAGGCTCAACATCGCGCCATATGTCGGAGAGGGTTAAAAGTTTAGGTTACCATGTGTATAGTTGTCTCGAAGTTCCCATATACTGTAGTCATTATATTATGAGCACCTATTTTTTAAGATGTGTATTTAGGGCTTGGTCCTCTAGAACAAATTCTGGCGTTCCATATACTGTATTAATGCTAAAACATAGGGTTCATTACAAATACCTTATTTGTATTCAGAAATAGTTATCTCGATCTTATAATTACCTCTCCAAAATTAGTTTAATGCCCACCACTCACTCAAAGATAACTGCAGAGGTTGAAGTAACTAAAACAAGTTTCTAAACACCCCTGATGGTCACACAGGCGTTTAAGTATCCCAGAAAGGGCGGAAATTGCGTCCTATGCGTTAAAGGTTTAATAATAATATTGTGGAATTTAGCAAGATGTTTTTTTTTTTTTACTAGAAATTATAAACTTTGACCTTCTTTATAGGTAGGGCACAACTTATGATCATGCGACTTAAATTGCTTCAAACTCAAGTGTGTCCAGGCATTTTGGCTCGAACGTCCCTTGATTTTGGCCCTGTCATTCTTTCAACTCTAAGGGGAGGCACTCTATACAGGCAGTTCTGTCTTTTGTCTTCCTCACTCGCATAGACAAAAAAATCATGAAGGGGCAATAACAGTAACCGCCACTGCATTAAATTCTCCCCCCTGCCTTAACAAATTCAGAAGTATATATTCATAAACTACACTGCAGATAATTTCAATAATAAAGGTTCTAAAATATATAACGCTTATCAATGCAGGCTTATGTATAGATACCAAAACCTGAACCTTGGACAATACGGTAGAGGACTGACTAGTTGCTCAACATCACGGGTTAAGGGAAGATTTTTAGTTTGCTCCCTAGACCTCCATCAAGCCGCCCCCCCCTCCCCCCCTTCGAGATAAATGTGTACATTTTTCGGTAGTAAAATATCCCAGTCGAAGGCAGTTTCTTCCAAAATGACAGGCTTGCCATCATTCGCGAGGAAAAATTAGCTACTTAAATGGCATGACAGGCCTTAAAATGTACAAATTGGGGCAAAAAGTCTTGCAATAGTCAAAACGAATAGTAGGCAGTCATAAAATCTCAAACAGAGCTAAACATTAGGGCGAATGGGTCCAGAAAAAGGCCTTAATGCAGTGGTGACTATAGTTATTAGCGTTCTAAATCAGGATGTTAACTAATACTAACTTAATGTTTCAGATGTATGGTAGACGTCCAGCCTGAGGGGGGACAACAGACGGATGGGACACTTGTGGCCAAACACCTCTCCATCACAACTCTGCAACAGCCATCATATCAGGTGTATCACTAAAATGTTTTAATACAATCTTATTATGAAAGTCTATGCAATGTAATATTTTGAAGTTTGTTCTATAAAGTCAGTTTTAATGATTCGGATCTTAAATTTGACCAATAGGGTAGCTATGGATACTGAATTAATGATTGGTGCCCTTTTGGCCTGAAGAATAATTGTCCTGGAGTACACACAGGCGGCTGACTTTTGTCTTCGTGGACGTAGCCTTTATAAATCCTAAATATTTAAACTGGTGTGCCTTATCCCCCAAAGTAGGATTAATTTTGCTGGCTACAGTTTAAAATATTATCATTGTAACTGGTCGACGATATCTGATAATCCTAAAATTTAAGTTAGAAATGTTCACCATCACAATTCTCAAAATGGGATTTGGTAACTTTCAATTCAGTTCTTATAATGTAATATAGAAGCTAATTTGTATAACTTTAATTTGTCAAAACTCTTTGGTTAAACTATTACAAGACTATAATAATAATATACTTAACCTACATTGGCCAAAAAACTTGAATGACAAATTGGCTGAAATGAACCAGTTTAGTAATGCCTAATAAACTTCAAAATATTTCATAGACTATCATAAGTGGTGAACAAGATATAGGCTGCAGCTTTATCTAACCAATTTAAAATGATTTCGTACAAATGGCAACACTGTTTATATAGTATGCAACAGATACTTTCCAAACTGGAATGTTTAGGAAATGGGTAAGTGGTGAAAACAGGCTTAATTAACTAAACTCGGTTCACTATAGGTAGGCAGAGATGCTTGTGATTTAGTAATGTGTATATTTATTGAACATAGCAATACATTTTCTTCGAAATTCGTACCATATTTTGTTGTCCGTATTAATTTTAGGATGGCAATTTAAGTCGAGGCATTGATTTCGAGCTAAAGGTACTGAAGAATTTATCGTGAATTAAGGAACCAAACTTTAATATATATATACATATAAGTAATGTGAGCGCTACTGAATCCGCTGATGTGGAGAACTGGTGCTTATGACACTAGAAATTCCTAGTATTTATCACAAGTAATTGAAACTAATGGTAGTGACAAAAACAAAGAGGAAAAAGTGTTCAAGGTAAATTGGGGATTACAGGTTAATTGAATTAAGAATATTTGACTTATAATCGTGCGACTATTTCTTGATCAATGCTACCAGATAATTTCTTAATTAGCTTTGGAAGAACTACTGAGAATGAAAGGGCTAGCAAATATGTAAATTTATCATCTTCCTCTGACGGGTCTTTTCTGGGTTGTAGAAAATCGAGGTAGCAAACTTATAACTTAATTTGGCGTAATTTCATTGAAAGCATAAAGTTTGATGATGATCAGGTCAAACATAGATATTCTGGCTTTCAAGCGAAGATATCGATCGGTTAAGGACCACAAAGAATCAATGGGGTACACATTACATTTACCCTTAGAATCAAACAGGTCCTTCCTAAACTGAGTAAAATTGTCTATGGGTACCCATAATAAAGTAAATAATCATAGTGACAGTATAACCAAAACAAAATTACTGACGGGTATTTACTAAACTCGGGGAATCAAAAGTGCTTAAGATTATCCAAATTAACCCTCAAACTCTTGACAGGTTCTTTTTAAAGTTAACTAAAATCGTCTGGATGTAGCTATGATAAAAAACAAACATTTGGGTCCTCTGCTTAAATGAGTTATGGAATTGGGTAAAATTATATTGATAATTAATGATTCTTAAGACTATTACTGAATTCCAGTTTTCCACATCTGATTAGTGTTCACATTACGTAGCTCTTCAAAGATCCTGAGAAGTTATGTCTGTTTAAGTAACCTTGAGGAATATTTGCCTTGGCCATCTTGTAGTGGGAGTTTCCCAGGAGGGGTCTTGAGTATATCAAAATAGGTTTGATTGACTAGACTATAAACTAGATATAATACAGTAGTTGTATATAGATCGACCTTCCCTTGATTATTAGATATAAATAAAGTTAAGTAACACCCCGTTTTAACATTAATCAACTACAAACCCCAATGCACTTGAATACACTAATGAAAGCATATGGTCCTCACGGGATTCCAACTCTGTACCTTTCTATCTTTAGATGGATTTAGCAATATCAATATGCTTCTAAAAAGTATATTATCAAGACAAAAATATTATTCCTTGACATAAGTTCTATAAATTCATAGTTTTATTATAATATCAGTGTTGTCAAATGTACGAATATTCCTTTAGTTGGATATATAAAAAATGCTGCTAGTTAGTCGAAACCAAAATAGTTCGCCCAAATTCCTGCTCAAATACAGAGTAATTGTAAGTTATATAAATTTGTCTTTGACAGTTCTCAATTGCTTCCAATAACCTGTGCCTAGAAAGATTTGTTTAAAGTCATATAAGTGTCGGCGAACTATTTATATTGACTGTACCCTTGTTAATATGTAGTCACTTTAGTCTTTAAGTAAATACAGTAAGTTTTATATAAGTTATGGAAAACACTGGAGACTAAGAAAAATATAATTATTTGAATCTACTATATAACTGCATTCACTTGTATCAATGTGACCAATATAACACACTAAATGTTGGTTTACCCTGCTGAGATAGTTATGCCACTGTAGATGAAGATTATCATAGACCAGCTTTGAGTAAATTCGAAATCGGTTTAACCTTGTGTCCAAAGTAACCCCAGATAAACATATAACTATCAAATTAATTGAAAATACTAAAGAACCATAATATAGGCCTCTACTGTAATATGTAAAACAGGCTGCTCATAATGTCAGATACTGTCCCAATTTTCACTGACGACTACGAACAGGGCATTGATTACAAAATTGTTACCAAGGTCCATCCAAAGTTTGATTTGTTAATGTTAATTCTAGGTAGACTCTGTAAGCTTTTAGATAGTTTTTTTATGAGCACTTATGCCTCGTTTTAAACGGTTATCCCCATGATCCGAACAATACATCTTCAATTATCAGTCCCTCCATGGCTAAGTACTTCTAATTTATTTGTATTAGTTATAGAATTACTTAACGTCAAGCCTACATGCCTAGTGATAAATATTCAAAAGCGTAAATTGTTGTACTGTAAATCGGATTATTTCCTTATGACTACTTTAAAGGTATTCAAGCCAATTCGTACAACGGATATAACTTTAGACCTATAACTCCTGTCTTTAGAATAATAGCAGTCCTAATGCTTTACTTACAAGGTCCATTTGTTTAGGTAAATATTGATAACCGATATTAAAGTCTTTGATAAATTTGTTCTACAGCTGGCATTGTTTGTAGCGTGATAATTTGTTTCAGTAATGGCTTTCTTGCTACGAGAAAGTGTTGCATAATCCTGTTAGAAGAGTACATTTTAACCCTAACCATTATTCTCCAGTGTTTGCCCAACTCTTGAATAATATCAGTAATTTCTTGGTAAAAATTTGAATTTACGATCTAATTTAACTAGTTATAAATAATTTCATTGGTTAAAGAATAAAATGTCAATTTAATTAGCTGTTAATATATTTAATAGCTTTCATATTTCCAATAATACAGATCTATACTGTAAATGTAAAGTAAAATTTTAATTAAGTTGATGCAGGTGATTTGGAATATATCAAAGTGAATGAAGTGTGGCCTACTTTGTTGAAGACACGGCTGTCTATCTCAATCTAATTTATTTCCTTTTCTATAGGGGCCTCTTGTTCCCCTTGACTTATTAGTGAAGTTAGGTAGACTGACTGACTGACCTGTTTTTCCCATACAACAATATAGTTTTTCTCACCGAATCGGCGCTGTTCGCTGCAATGGTGCCTCTCTCGACTCCTCATGATGCTTTATCTCTCTGCATTGATGCTGCGGTAGTCATTGATGTGTGTCCAATAGTCGCTTTGCTCTCGTCTGTCCATATCTCGTTTGAATCCCACCTTTCAACCTGAATAAAGTCATATTCAATAACTAGACTTATCACCATCCGCCAATTTATGCTCACACTTCACTACCTACCAACTCAAATGGAATACCTAAAACTTCATACTGAATACTCCAGCTCACTCAATATCTCTCCATATATATATTCAACACATAAACATCTTCATAAAGACAGATAATATACCAAACAAATCTTAGTCAAAACAGATCAATTTGTTTGACCAACCATAGCAAGCTCGCTCCTACCTCATTGTTAATTCCTTGTCTGTTGTCGATGTACTCTGTCTGTTGTCACCCATTCTGCTGTCTGTTGTCACCCGTTCTGCTGTCTGTTGTCACCCGTTCTGCTGTGCCTAGCCTTTTCTGCAGTCTGCTGCATCTGCTTTACTCCTACCGTTTGTACTTCTTGATACTGTCTGCTCGTATCCCATACTTGACACCGACGACTTCTTGACTGCTTCCTGCCAATAAAATATACATTACAAATATATTCCTGACTTTTCTTATGTGTGTTTGGGGGCGTGTTGCAGGGAGGGTATTGATGTACCAGGGAAGGAGGGAGGACAGAATAGATTTAGCCAGAATAGAACTAGTGTGTACAATAGAACAGAACAGAATAGAACAGACTAGGGCTGAAGGGAAGGTCCATCTGGGATGGGGATAGGATGAACTACCAGGGAAGGGAAGGAAAAACTCGTAGCGGGTGTGGGATGGTTATGTAGGAGACTGAACGAAAAATATTAATATATAAGAAAAATCTAGAACTCTCCACCCTCCCGAGTCTTCCCCCCCCCCCCCACCCCCCCACCCCCACCCTCCCCAGGACCCCCACCCTCTCCAGGACCCCCATCCTACCCCTGGTACCCCCCACCCAATCCCTAGGTCCCCCTCAGGACCCCCCTTCTTCCCCCTCAGGACCCCCCCTTCTTCCCCCTCAGGACCCCCCCTCCCCCCTCAGGACCCCCCTCCCCCCAGGAACCCCCCTCCCCCCTCAGGAACCCCCCTCCCCCCTCAGGAACCCCCCTCCCCCCTCAGGACCACCCCCTTAGGACCCCCACCTCGACCCCTTTCAGGACCCCCACCTAGACCCCCTTCAGGATCCCACCCTTTACCCCCCTCAGGACTACCGACACCCTCCGTGAAACTCCTGTATTTCTGGTGCCTCAATATTTTCATCTTTTTACAGATTGACTTGTTGCTGTGACCAGACTAAGGACCCTGGACTAATGGACAACACCACCTATTTGTTTAAACAAAAAATAAAGAAGAAATATTTGAGTCTTGACTATTGATTCCAACCTGTTGATGTAATCCAATATTGTAGATCAATCTTCTATATTTCTGATAGTTATTCATATTAACTTTGAGTGCACAAAATTGATGGAATTATTGTAATCCAATATCGCAGAAATATTTATCTTAATTTTGGAATGAATAGAAAAATTAGTTATAATAATTACTACACGCCAATACCCTCGATAAATTTAAAGAAAACTTTAAAAATTATTATCAATACAAATTTGAAATATTGGAATACATTGCCAGATAATAGAAACGGTAAGTTCACGAAAAACGAACTACCAAATAAAATGTCTGGGTGAGGAGGGATGACTTTCAATACCTAAAATATCTAGATTCTTGGAGAGGTAGGTAGGAAGAGCTATATGGGTTTGGGATAAGCAGGCAAATAGCAATAGTTACAAGAGATAGATCATGATAGTTACATTGGTAGATATACACCTGTTACATGGGAAGAATAGATTAGTAGAGATAGTTCAGGAATATATAGCTTAGTGACCCCAGTAATTACAAAAAGATTAGATGGGGATAAGAGAGATTGAATCCTAACTTACACATAGCTCCAGTCACATAACTTTAGTATTTAAATAATTAACTTTGGCATAGGTAATACTTTGATAGACTCTCACATATCATATCATATATTGAGAACACCGAACACTACCAACACAACAAATATTAGAACACTCCAAATGCCACTGTCATCACACAAAGTACACTACCAACACCTAATTTCACTGCCACTGCCAACACTTCAATAACCCTACCTATTCAACAAATGTCACTGCCAACACACGTGCTTCTTTATTGTACATGGCTCCAGTTGCATTATACCTTCAATGATTAAATTAACCAACACCTATACACCACTTGGCCAACACCACGTAATTACCAAGACCACTGAATACTGCCAACACACTAAATCACACTGCCAAGATTTAGGTTCAATGATTGTACTATTATCCTTGCCAACAATCCACACTAATTTGCCAACAGTCTTACACACATTTAATCGGCATATCACTACCTTCCCCTAATTTGACCGTACACTGTTAACACCTAATCATACACACTTAATTAGTCTCGTAATGAATATATCCTTCCCCTACTTTGATCACGTACTCTGCCAACTTCCACAAACTCCACACTTCCAATACACAATGCCAATTGACTTCTCATTTTACCAACCTCCCTACTTAGTACTACACATTCTCATACACAACAGGGAAACTAATTCTGAAAACTAACCTCTCTCCAAAAGCTGCACACTAGTTTCGAAAGTATTAAACACTACTTCATAAACAAAATAGGTTAGAATTGAGCTATAAACTAGATAGTTAACACAGGCTTATCTCAGTAATGCCTGGAGGGAGAGGGAGATAGTCCAGGTGTATAGTAAGCTACCTTATGTTAACTTGGCTGATGAACTAGATTGAACCTGAGAAGAATAATATAAGGACAGCACACTTAAGAACTTTGAAAAGATTATAAAAGTATTACTTAACAGCTTGGCTATTAAACAAAAGTTAACTGAAATCAATAATTTAAAAAAATGCCAACTGCATTGCCAATGAAGCTCCATATAAGCTTAAAATCCAAAATAAATGTATATGAAAAATTACCGAAAGCCCAATGGTTATTGGAAAATTAATAATTATAAAGATGTACTTATAGAAAATTACTGTACATATGAATATTGGGCAAATAATGTGGTGAACCAAGTTATACTATGGTCACAAAGCCAAGTTCGGTATAAAGTACTATAGGTACGTAATATAAAAGCAAAACTTTGTTCATTTGTTATAAGATATATAAAACCAGTAAGGGTAATACAAAAATAACGAAGTATTAAAAGTATATGATTTTTGTAAGATATTATACAAATGTATGTGACTGATCAATAAAATACTAAGTCTATATATTCTCTTTAATATCCATTATATTTTTGTTTCTCCTGTTATTTAAAGTTTATATACTGTATGTACAGTGTTTTGTAAGATATTATACAAATGTATGTCTGACTGATCAATAAAATACTAAGTCGATATATTCTTTTTAATATCCATTATAATTTGTTTGTTATTACAAGTTTATAGTCCGTTTTCAAGTAGTGTTTTTTTAAAGTTAATTATCTTGGTTCTCTTCATATTACTATTACTTTAAGTGTTCTAAGTTAATTGATTTATTTTCTAAGTTCTTTTCATATTCAGTATATTTTCTAAGTCCATATATTGGAACTTAATTTATAATTGAGAACTATTTTGTTCTAAGTTCTCTTTTCATATTCAGTATATTTTCTCTTCTCTTATGTGTATATTTTCATATTTTATTTTATTTTTTTTGTAAGTCCATATAGGAATTTTATTTATAATTGAGAACTAGAGTTTTTCTAAGTTAATTGTTTTATTTTCTAAGTTCTCTTTTAATTTTTTTTCTAAGTCCATAATATTGGAACTTTATTTATAATTGAGAACTATTTTCTAAGTTTTTATCAGTTATAAAAGTCATAGCTTATAATATAGTGATCAATAAAAGATAGATTTTTTTTTTTTTTTTTTTTTATTAAGCAAAGTTCGCGTGACAAAGACGATATATAACAATATTATATCAAGTGAAGTTAATAGCAAATACAGAGTTATGAATTCAAGTGATAGAATATATCATGTTACATTTAAGGCAAATACAATCATTATTGAAATTAAAGCAAAGCAAAATATTGAAGCTGAAGGAGGGAACCAACTCGGGGAAGAAGGGGGGAAGGGGGACATCATCAAAGCAACAAAACTGTGAAGTAATGAGAAAAATAGCAAAGATTAGAGTAAAGGTAATAAGACCTATCTCATCTGAAAGGGAAAAATAGATTAGCCTGACCTAACACACACCATTCATACCATGCAACTACGACTACATACTACGACTACAGACTACGACTACAACCTAACCTAACCTAACCTAACCTAACCTAACCTAACCTAACCTAACCTAACCTAACCTAACCTAACCTAACCTAACCTAACCTAACCTAACCTACTAACCTAACCTAACCTAACCTAACCTAACCTAACCTAACCTAACCTAACCTAACCTAACCTAACCTAACCTACCCTAACCTAACCTAACCTAACCTACACCACCACCACCACCACTACGACTACATACTACGACTACATACTACGACTACATACTACGACTACATACTACGACTACATACTACGACTACAAACTACGACTACAAACTACTACTACAAACAAAACAGGAATATCACTCCCCTTGTATGGTAGTGGCGTGGGCAGTTTCTCGCAGCAACCGGCAGAGTCCACAGGCAGCAACCGGCAGAGTACACAGGCAGCAACCGGCAGAGTCCACAGGCAGCAACTCCAACCTGGAAACAAGAAATAAAACATTAATTTAGGATCTTTAAATAAATACATAAATAAATAAAACTATATTATTCTGCTTATACTGTTCACAACAAGTAGGCAAATACTGATTTTTAATGTTTCCAATTTGAGTATTGTAGTTACAAGAGTTAAGCAAGGAAATACGATGTTAATTATCAAACAATTATAAGGAAAGAATGAGCAGCTACTGTATATACTTTCTGATTACTTATTATTATGAACAGTATAGCAACAGGACAATTTAAATATATTATCATATATTAACCCTTTCAAGATTATGACGAACTTCAATAGTATATTCTGGCTATTAATAGACGATTTTGTAAAGATTAGAAGGGTATATGAAAGTAAGAGGGCTAATTGAGATAGTCTTTACGCTTCTGATGCCTACAGATCCTTCCTAAGCTGTATAAAATCGCTTAATGAGAGCCAGAATAAAGTATCAAAATGCGTCATAATCCTGGAGGAGCTAATAGTATAGTAAGGGCATCAGTAACTTACCCCAGACAGTTGGTAGGTTGTGGTGTGTTGGTAGTTCAGTGATGGTGTTGGTAGCTTCTGGTGTGTTGGTAGTTCAGTGATGGTGTTGGTAGCTTCTGGAAGAGTCCATAGTTCGGTGGGGGAGGTGGGACGCAAACACCAAATCAAATCCTGAAAAAGATCAGAAAAAATAGGAATATGAGATTAAGAAATATTTACACAGTACGGGACAGGAATATCATATTTACGCATTAAGTACCGGTAACGTTTTTTTCATAATATTCTGGCAACTATTAGATGATCTTATTCAGCTTAAAAGGGACGTATACCAATTAAAAGGCTACAGACTATCTCAATTAATCCTTTTAGTTACCATATATCCTTCATAAACGAAAATCGTCTTAATGCAGCTGAAATAATAACAAAAATATGTCATCGGTATTGCTAGGGTTAACGCTACACCTTTCTAACCTAGCTTCCTCATATCTAGTCCCTGTTTCTCTTCAACTGACGGTAAATTTCAAAGTTCCCATAAAGATTTCTCAGTTACTTTGAAGATTTTGTAGTGAAATATGGTGCTAATTATATAAACTTGGTCTTAATAGGATGCAGAGACATAGTGGCTTCATATTTTTCCATTTAGTATCGATAAATTAGCTGCTAAGGGATTCAATTTACCGTCAGATGAAATTAAACAGAGTATAGAAACTTCCACGTGATTAACCCCTTGAGGATTATGACCATGTGTTGGCAGTTTATTCTGGCTATCAGACGATTTTATTCAGGTTAGGAAGGGTCTATGGAAGTCAGAGGGTAAATTGAGGCAGTAGTTTACCCTTATAATTCCCATAGATCCTTCCTGAGCTGTATAAAATCAACTAATAAGTAAGAATAAACTGTTAAAATGCGTCATGATCTTCAAAAGGTAAATTATCGATTAGAATAATCGACTAAGAAATATTTACGAAGTAGGCCTACAGGATATTAAACATAATAATCTAAAATACCTTACTGTAAAGTACGGATCATAAAAATAATGAATTTAAATATTTAAGTGATAAACCATAAAATATTTACAAAGTGCGGAATATGTTGACAGTACAAAGAACAGAGTTGCCTTTAAAAATCTCTACAAAACTGGGTTGTATAGAAAACGGTAGCTCGCGCGTTGGTCCTGGGACTGGCTGGCTGCCTGAGTCACCCAAAAACGCCTAAAACGCCCGAAATTACCACGCCCATAATAACGCTACAGCATTCTAACCTACACCAATGGATTTACCGCATAATTTTAGACTTTCTTTATATACTTTTTTCTTTGCTGGACTGGTGTCAGATTTTCCATATTCGCCTCCCCTGAGCCAAGAATCGAAATTTTCAGTCACAAATTTGAAAGTCCAGTAACTTTTGTAGTTTTTGAGTTACAAGGTTGAGACTTTGACAATAGGTAGTTCGATTTATTTCTAGAATTGAATTTTTTCAGATTTTTAAATTTTTGTATTTAAAGAAAGTTACGAATAAATTAGTGCTGCTTTATTCATAAAACATGAATCATAAGTAAATGTGGTTGAAATTAGTGGTTTATTCACACAAATATGCACTCAATAATATAGTCCGTTTCATAAACACCCTTAAAAAATAAATAATATTCAATAATAACCGAATAATACAAATAATAAAGGACTTGGTGATCCACGCGCTCTGGGCTAGTCCAGCTGCCTGGCCCAAGTTGGCCCAATAACTTCCCAAAACGCCCGAATTTTCTACGCCCAAAATTAACGCTACACCTTTCTAACCTACACCAATCGATTTACCACATCATTTTATATATCCTTCTCTACGTTTAAATTTGCTAGACTTGTGTCAGTTTTTTTCCAAATTCGCCTTCCCTGAGCCAAGAATCGACATTTTCAGTCACAAATTTGAAAGTCCATTTGTAACTTAGTACCGGTAATTGGTAACATTATTTTGTATTTACGCAATGTGCTACATATTTATACATTCAGTCTCAGATTAATCCATAACAAACGAAAAACGTACCGTAGTATAAAAGATGAACGTAGTATTAAGGGGGGTGACCTGCTTTTTGTTATTTCTGCCCTTTTCTCTCTTTCTCTGGCTTGTATCCATTCGGCCCCATTCAGCCAACTATTTTAAGACGTTTATCCCCATCTAGGTGTCGATTTCTTCCTGGCGAGCGATAGCGAGCCAGCATTATATGAAGAAACCCGGCTTCGCCGGAGACATTTTTCTATCGAAAAATGTACAAATTTAGCCTGCTGTCAAACAAAAATAAAAAATATGCTGGCTCGCTTTCGCTCACCAGTAAAAAATTGACACCTGGATGGGATGAACGCCTTAAAACAGTAGGCTGAATGGGGCCAAATGGATACAAGCCAGAGAAAGATAGAAAAGGACAGAACAAAAACAGGTCACCCCCCTTAAAGTACTGACTATCCATGCACTCTAAACCTTGATTTTTTAAGTTAATGTGTGTGATTATCTATTTATCAACTCTGCGTAAGTTAAGACGGTTGAGATAGCCTTTTACCTCAATAATTCCAACAGATCCTTCCTAAGCTGTATAAAATCGTCTACGTCTAATGATAGCCAGAAAAACTGCTAAAATGCGTCATAATCTTCAAAGGGTTAAATTATACCAAGGAATCAATAATTTACCTTGGGTTAGTTGTGGTAGTGGTGGTCGTAGTGGTCGAGATCGTACTAGTGGTAGTTGTGGTCGTGATGTTCTGCTGGTGGTAGTGGTGGTTGTTGTGGTAGTGGTGGTTGTTGTGGTAGTGGTGGTTGTTGTGGTAGTGGTGGTTGTTGAGGTAGTGGTGGTGGTTGTTGTGGTAGTGGTGGTAGAGATCGTACAAGTGGTAGTTGTGCTAGTGGTGGTGGTAGTTGGGGTCGAGATGTTCTGCTGGTAGTTGTGGTAGAGCTGGTGGTGGTGGTTGCGTTAGAGATGATAGTTGTGGTAATGATGGTGGTGGTGGTAGTTGTGGTAGTAGGCCTAATGGTGGTAGTTGTGGTCGGGATGTTCAGCTGGTAGTTGGGGCAGTAATGGTGGTGGTGGCAGCCGTGGTAGTAGTGGTGGTAATAGTAGCTGTGGTGGTAGTAATAGTTGTGGTAGCCATGGTCATAGTTATGGTGGTCATAGTAGTGGTGGTTATCGTGGTAACCATTTTGGTGGTGGTAGCCGTGGTGGATTTAATGGTATTGGCGGGAATTGTGGTAGTATTTGTGGTAGTATTCGTGGCAGCCATAGTAGTAGTGATGGTAGTTGTGGTATCTGGTTGTAGTTGTGGTAGCTGTGGCTTTAGTCGTGCTGGTGGTAGTTGTGGTATCGGTTGTAGCCGTGGTAGCTGTGTTTGTTACGGTATCTGGTTGTAGTCGTGGTGGTGGTAGTTGTGGTACCCGTGGTAGTTGAGGTTTATGGTTGTAGTCGTGGTAGCTGCGGTGGTAGTTGTGGTACCCATGATAGTAATCGTGGTACTCATGGTTGATAGCCGTAGTGGTAGTTGTGGTACCTGTGGTGGTAGTCGTAGTGTTGGTGGTCTTTTTTTCTTCTTCTTTCGGCTGTTCCTCTTAGGGGGTCGCCAAAGCAGATCACTCGTCCCATCTAACTCTGTCCCCTACATCTTCCTCCGTCACACCAACCACCCGCATGTCCTCCCTCACTGTATCCATCAACCTCCTCTTTAGCCTTCCTCTTTTTGTTTTGCCTGGCAGCTCCATCCCAAGCATCCTTCCCCCAACATACTCCACATCCCTCCTCTGCACATGTCCAAACCACCTTACGGCTCAATCTCGCCTCTCTCGCTTTTTCCCCGAGCCGTCATACATGCGTTGTCCCTCTAATATACTCATTTATAATTCTGTCCATCCTTGTCACTGATAAAGAAAATCGCAGCATCTTCAACTCTGCAACCTCCATCTCTGCCTCCCGTCTTTTTGCCAATGCCACCGTCTCCATCCCGTACAACATAGCTGGTCTCACTACCGTCTTGTATACTTTCGCTTTCACTTTTGCAGAAACCCTTCTATAGCAGATTACTCCTGCTGCCACCCTTCTCCACCCACTCCGCCCGGCCTGCACCTTAGTGTTGGTGGTAGGTGGTAGCCGTGGTGGTAGCTGTGTTGGCAGTAGTCGTGGTGG
Source organism: Paralithodes platypus (assembly GCA_032716605.1). Classification (NCBI taxonomy): domain Eukaryota; kingdom Metazoa; phylum Arthropoda; class Malacostraca; order Decapoda; family Lithodidae; genus Paralithodes; species Paralithodes platypus. The sequence continues at coordinate 2,559,021 of CM064487.1, forward strand.
TAGTTGTGGTAGCGGTGTTGGCAGTAGTTGTGGTGGTAGTTGTGGTAGCGGTGTTGGCAGTAGTTGTGGTGGTAGTAATGGTAGCTGTGGTGGCAGCGGTGTTGGTAGTAGTCGTAGTGGTGGTAACGTTGGCAGTTAAATAGGTAAGCACCAAAACCCACACATTCTGGAAGGAAGAATTAATAATAATTAGTAATATAGTCAGATTTCTAACAACGTAAACAGTCATTAAATGATCATCATGTATCGTTGGTCAAGACTACACTGCATACAATAGTGGGACTGAAAAGAATAACATTAAAGTGTCCATAATATTCTAACCATTTAAAGATTGACATTGTAAAAGAAAGCGTAAAGAAAGTAATACAGTAAAGAAATTAATAAAGAATAAATAGTTCATAATAATCTAACCATTTCAAGATATACTGATGGAAATATAAGCTAGAAAGGTAAATCACCATCAGTATACTCAAATTATTGTATATACCTCTTCCATACACTTGAATGTTTAACCCTTTGAAGATTAAGACGCAGTTTGACCATTTATTTTGGCTATCAATAGACGATTTTATACAATTTTAGAAGTATCTGTGGGAATTTTTGTTTTTCTATGTGAATGAGGGAGACAAAAGGCAGAACTGCCTGTAGCGAGTGCCTCCCCCATAGTTGAAAGAGTGTCAGGGCCAAAATCAAGGGATGTTCGAGCCAAAATGCCTAGACACACGGAGTTTGAAGCAATTTAAGTCATAGGAGGAGGGAAAGTGATTCTGGGAGATAGTTCCAGAGCTCAGCTGTTGAATAGAAGAAAGACAGAGTAACGTTTCACTCTTGGGTTGGAGAGTTGCACAGAGTAGGAGTGGGATTGTGTTGCAAGACGGGTGCGGGTACCATGTACCCCACGTAGAGGAGATGGTATACACTGGGAGAGCTCTGAGGGACACTGATTATTTTAGTAGCGATAGAATAGCGAGAGATGCAACATTGAGGCAAAGAGAGAGAGAGATTGCAGAGAGTTGGTGAGTGGACGGGAGTTAATGATACGAAAGGCTTTCCTTTCTACTTTGTCTAGGAGTGAGGTATGAGAGGACCCTCCCCACACATGTGAACAATACTCAATACAAGGACGCACTGTGCCCCTGTACAGAGCAAGAAGCTGTGCAGGGGTAAAGAAAAAAGGCTAAGGCATCTCAATTAACCCTCTGACTTTAATATACCCTTCCTAATCTGAATAAAATCGTCTAATAAAAGCTAGAAAACAGAACAGAAATGCGTCATCGTATCGTCTAAGTCCTAAGGGTTAAGGGGAGGCAGACCGTTTTTCTGGACCACCTTCTCCCTAATGTTTAGCCCCACTATTTTTGAGATTATAAGACGTTCGGCTCATTAGTTTGGCGATTTTAAAACCTTTCGCCCCATTTCATTGTCAATTTTAAGGGCTTTCGTGCCATTTAGGTGTCGATTATTTCCTGGCCAGCGATAGCGAGCCTGCAATTTTAAGAGGAATCGGCCTTCGGCCGGAACATTTTTCTACCGAAAAATGTACAAATTTATCTTGAAGGGGGGTCTAGGGGGTGTTTTTCTAAGTTTGATGGAGGTCTAGGGAGGAAACTAAAAAAAATATATGAATAAATGAATTAATAGACCAAACAAACGGCCAGTCTCCCCTTTAGGAGTGTACGGTACATCAATACAGTGATAAAGTCTACGGTCCCTACACATACCCCATCATTGTCGATGGTAATTACTATAGTTATGTCGCATTCCTAGTCAGTCAATATGGTATGCAATTATACTCGATTTTTTTCCAGCTGATGGTAAATTGAATCTCTTAGTAGCTGATTTCTCGATACTTTATGGAAATATATGAAACTACTATGGCTGTGTGTCATATTAATGCCAAGTTTTCATAATTAACAGCATATTTCCCTACAAAATCTACCTTATAGCTGAGTAACAAAGATAGAAACGTGACAATTTACCCTCAGCTGGAAAAAAATAGACTATAGTTGTAATAGCAATGAGGATTACTAGAACATTATTACAGTACTATCATTGCAATTCAATACAAAAAATAGTGTAATATATTACAGAAACATCATATTTCCTTTTCAGTATCGAGGGGGGGAGGGTCAGTGATGGATATGGAGGGAGGGAGGGAGGGTAGGTGAGTGATGGATATAGAGGGAGGGTGAGGGATGGATGTAGAGGAAGGGAGGGAAAGTGAGGGATGGATGTAGAGGGAGGGTGAGGGATGGATGTAGAGGGAGGGTGAGGGATGGATGTAGAGGGAGGGTGAGGGATGGATGTAGAGGGAGGGTGAGGGATGGATGTAGAGGGAGGGTGAGGGATGGATGGACGGAGAGTGAGGGATGGATGCAGGGGGAGGGATGGACGGAGAGTGAGGGATGGATGCAGGGGGAGGGATGGACGGAGAGTGAGGGAGAAAGATGAATGTAGTGGGAAGGGAGGGAGGAAGGGGTGAATGCACTGGGGAGGAAGAGGTGAATGCAGTGGGGAGGGAGGGAGGAATTGGTGAATGCAGTGAGGAGGGAGGGAGGAAGGGGTGAATGCAGTGGGGAGGGAGGGAGGAAGCGGGTGAATGCAGTGGGGTGGGAGAGAGGAAGGGGTGAATGCGGGGGGGGGGGAGGGAGGAGGGGGTGAATGCAGTGGGGAGGGAGGGAGGAAGGGGTGAATGTAGTGGGAAGGGAGGGAGGAAGGGGTGAATGCAGTGGGGAGGGAGGGAGGAAGGGGTGAATGCAGTGGGGAGGGAGTGATGAATTAGTGAATGCAGTGAGGAGGGAGGGAGGAAGGGGTGAATGCAGTGGGGGGGGGGGGAGGAAGGGGTGAATGCAGTGGGGAGGGAGGGAGGAAGGGGTGAATGCAGTGGGGAGGGAGGGAGGAATTGGTGAATGAAGTGAGGAGGGAGGGAGGAAGGGGTGAATGCAATGGGGAGGGAGGGAGGAAGCGGGTGAATGCAGTGGGGAGGGAGGGAGGAAGGGGTGAATGTAGTGGGGAGGGAGGGAGGAAGGGGCGAATGCAATGGGGAGGGAGGAAGGGGTGAATGCAGTGGGGAGGGAGGGAGGAAGGGGTGAATGTAGTGGGGAGGAAGGGGCGAATGCAGTGGGGAGGGAGGAAGGGTTGAATGCAGTGGGGAGGGAGGGAGGAAGGGGTGAATGCAGTGGGGAGGGAGGAAGGAAGGGAGGAATGCAGTGGGGAGGGAGGGAGGAAAGGGTGAATGCAGTGGGGAGGGAGAGAGGAAGGGGCGAATGCAGTGGGGAGGGAGGGAGGGAGGAATGGGTGAATGCAGTGGGGAGGGAGGAAGGATGGGGGGAATGCAGTGGGGAGGAAGGAAGGAAGGGGCGAATGTAGTTGGGAGGAAGGGGTGAATGCAGTGGGGAGGAAGGGGTGAATGCAGTGGGGAGGGAGAGAGGAAGCGGGTGAATGCAGTGGGGAGGGAGGGAGGAAGGGTTGAATACAGTGAGGAGGGAGGGAGGAAGTGGGTGAATGCAGTGGGGAGGGAGGGAGGAAGCGGGTGAATGCAGTGGAGAGGGAGGGAGGAAGCGGGTGAATGCAGTGGGGAGGGAGGGAGGAAGGGGGTGAATGCAGTGGGGAGGAAGCGGGTGAATGCAGTGGGGAGGGAGGGAGGAAGGGGGTGAATGCAGTGGGGAGGGAGGGAGGAAGCGGGTGAATGCAGTGGGGAGGGAGGGAGGAAGGGGGTGAATGCAGTGGGGAGGGAGGGAGGAAGCGGGTGAATGCAGTCGGGAGGGAGGAGGAAGTGGGGCACGAATGCAGTGCGGAGGGAGGGAGGAAGGGGTGAATGCAGTGGGGAGGGAGGGGTGAATGCAGTGGGGAGGGAGGGAGGAAGGGGGTGAATGCAGTGGGGAGGGAGGGAGGAAGCGGGTGAATGCAGTGGGGAGGGAGGGAGGAAGGGGGTGAATGCAGTGGGGAGGGAGTGAAGGTGGGTGGGGCACGAATGGAGTGGGGAGGGGAGGAAGGGACGTGGGTCGATTAAGATAATTAGAAGAGTATTGAGAGGGTGTGAAAATGGGAAACAAGTCACTATGGCCCCTAGTTTTACCGGCCCTATCTATCTATCTATCTATCTATCTTATCTATCTTATCTATCTATCTGTGGCTTCCGTGGACCCTTCCTCGCTGTTTAGGCTGAGGGTTTAGGAAGTTCACCAGGTGAAATGGTAGGGTCAGAAGCAATATCTATATATTTCTACTTTTGGTTTTGAAGCCCCAACTAGTGTGTAAATACTTCACAGCAACATCCAGTATACTATTGCATTTTGACCATGGATGTCTTTGTGTGTGGTGTGGGGGAGGAGTCGGTTGCTAGGGCCATGTGAGGGTTGCTATTGACGCGTGGGTTCCTAGGGACATGTTGGTTGGTTGCTATAGGACTGTGTGGTAGACCTGCGCGCTGTGTGTGGTGTGGGGGAGGAGTCGAGATGTTGGTCGCTTGTCACTGCTCCTGGTCCGAGATGCCCCCCATGCCGTGGGAGGAACAGTAGACAGACTGTTTCAAGGGGTGTCTGGAGGTCTACTGGCCATCAATACGTTGTTAACCCTTTCAGTATCCGAGAACCCTTTTACCTTATTGTGGCTAACGTTAGACGACTTCATTCAGTTTTAGAAGGCCCTCAGGAAATCAGAGTTAAATTTCAATTATCTCTCTCGACTCCTACAATTCCTTCCTAAATTAAATGTATTGATTGAAATCAATTGTATGTTCATATATTACATCCGTTGACCGTGGTTTGCATACAGTGAGGCCGGTGTGACTAGGGTGGGAGGCCGGAGTGACTAGGGCTGGTAAAACTAGGGGCCGGAGTGACATGAAATTGAAACAAATAAAATAAATAAAATCATTGGGTAGGCTATACTGAGTGATTTACCCTTCTATCCTTATATTGCCTTTACTTCGTCAATATTTAAGGGAGTAATGCTTGTTGTTTTTGGGTTTTTTAACTATACATTTCTATCTTTATCATTTGCTTTGTGTCCTCGCTAGACATCCATCAAGCTTAAAAAAACACACCCCAGACTTGTACATTTTTCGGTAGAAAAATATCCCGGCCGAAGGCTGGTTCCTTCTAAAATTACAGGCTCGCTGCTCGTTATCGCTTGCCAGGAAATAATCGATACCTAAATGGTACGAAAAGTCTTAAAATGTACAAATAAATGGGGCGAAAGGTCTCAATATCACCAAACTATCGGAACGAACGTCTTAAAATCTCAAAAATTAATATGCTCACCATGAGGGAGAAGGGGTCCTGAAAAAGCGATTACCTCCCCTTTAATTATGTTTGCATGTCCTTCTAAAGGTGCCGCCGCCCGTGAGTAGTGAGAAGTATGAACAATATCTACATGGTATATAGAACAAAGCCTACCCCTACAGTCTAAAGTGTGTGTGTGTGAGAGAGAGAGAGAGAGAGAGAGAGAGAGCGAGAGCGAGAGAAGAGAGAGAGAGAGAAAGAATGAGAGAGAAAGAGTGAGAGAAAGAGAAAGAGAGAAAGAGAAAGAGAGAAAGAGTGAGAGAAAGAGATAGAGAGAGAACGAGATAGAGAGAGCTAGCACCCGAGAGAGAGAACGAAATAGAACAAAGCCTACCCCTACAGTCTAAAGTGTGTGTGTGTGTGTGAGAGAGAGAGAGAGATAGAGAGCGAGAGAAAGAGAGAGAGAAAGAGAGAGAAAGAGAAAGAGTGAGAGAAAGAGATAAAGAGAGAACGAGATAGAGAGAACGAGATAGAGAGAGCTAGCACCCGAGAGAGAGAGAGCGAGAACGAAATAGAGAGCTAGCGCCCAAGAGAGAGCGAGATAAAGAGAGCAACAGAGAAAGAGAGCGAGAGAGAGAACGAAATAGAGAAAGAGAGATAGTGAGGGCGAGTGAATAAAAACAGAAAATAGAGATAATAGAGAGAGAGAGAGAAAGAGAGAGGAAAGGGAAAGAGACGAGAGAGGAGATAGAAGAGAGATAGAGAGAGTACAAAGGAGTACAAAGAGAGCGAGAGTGAGGAAAGAGAGAGCGAGGAAAGAGAGAGAGCGAAGGCAAGAGAGAGAGAGAGCGAAGGCAAGAGAGAGAGAGAGAGAGCGCACGAGGGCAAGAGAGAGAGAGACAGCGCGAGGGCAAGAGAGAGAGAGCGAGGGAGGGCGAGAGAGGAGGAGAGATGGGAGGGAGAGAGAGAGAGAGAGGAAGAGAGAGAGAGAGAGAGAGAGGAGGGCAAGAGAGAGAGAAGAGAGAGAGAGAGAGAGAGAGGGGGGAGAGCGAGAGGCAAGAGAGAGAGAGAGAGAGGGCGAGAGAGAGAGAGAGGGCAAGAGAGAGAGAGAGAGGGCAAGAGAGAGAGAGAGAGGGCAAGAGAGAGAGAGAGAGAGGGCAAGAGAGAGAGAGAGGGCAAGAGAGAGAGAGAGAGAGAGGGCAAGAGAGAGAGAGAGAGAGAGGGCAAGAGAGAGAGAGAGGGCAAGAGAGAGAGGGAGGGGAAGAGAGAGAGGGAGGGGAAGAGAGAGAGAGCGAGGGCTAGAGAGAGAGAGAGCGAGGGCTAGAGAGAGAGAGAGCGAGGGCTAGAGAGAGAGAGCGAGGGCTAGAGAGAGAGAGAGCGAGGGCTACAGAGAGAGAGCGAGAGAGAGAGAGAGCGAGGGAAAGAGAGCGAGGCAAAGAGAGAGCGAGGGCGAGAGAGAGAGAGAGAGCGAGGATAAGAGAGAGAGAGCGAGGGCGAGAGAGAGAGCGAGGGCGAGAGAGAGAGCGAGGGCGAGAGAGAGAGAGAGCGAGGGCGAGAGAGAGAGAGAGAGCGAGGGCAAGAGAGAGAGAGAGAGCGAGGGCAAGAGAGAGAGAGAGCGAGGGCGAGAGAGAGAGAGCGAGGGCGAGAGAGAGAGCGAGGGCAAGAGAGAGAGAGAGCGAGGGCAAGAGAGAGAGAGAGCGAGGGCAAGAGAGAGAGAGAGAGCGAGGGCGAGAGAGAGAGAGAGCGAGGGCGAGAGAGAGAGAGCGAGGGCGAGAGAGAGAGCGAGGGCAAGAGAGAGAGAGAGAGCGAGGGCAAGAGAGAGAGAGAGAGAGCGAGGGCAAGAGAGAGAGAGAGAGAGCGAGGGCAAGAGAGAGAGAGAGAGAGAGCGAGGGCAAGAGAGAGAGAGAGAGAGCGAGGGCAAGAGAGAGAGAGAGCGAGGGCAAGAGAGAGAGAGAGAGCGAGGGCAAGAGAGAGAGAGAGCGAGGGCAAGAGAGAGAGAGAGCGAGGGCAAGAGAGAGAGAGAGCGAGGGCAAGAGAGAGAGAGCGAGGGCAAGAGAGAGAGAGAGAGCGAGGGCAAGAGAGAGAGAGAGAGCGAGGGCAAGAGAGAGAGAGCGAGGGCAAGAGAGAGAGAGAGAGAGAGAGAGAGAGCGAGGGCAAGAGAGAGAGAGCGAGGGCAAGAGAGAGAGAGAGAGAGAGAGAGCGAGGGCAAGAGAGAGAGAGAGCGAGGGCAAGAGAGAGAGAGAGCGAGGGCAAGAGAGAGAGAGAGAGCGAGGGCAAGAGAGAGAGAGAGAGCGAGGGCAAGAGAGAGAGAGAGAGAGCGAGGGCAAGAGAGAGAGAGAGAGCGAGGGTAAGAGAGCGAGAGAGAGAGCGAGGGCGAGAGAGAGAGATAGAAAGAGAGAGAGAGAGAGAGATAGATAGAGAGAGAGAGAGAGATAGATAGAGAGAGAGATATAGATAGAGATAGAGAGAGACAGAAAGGCGGGAGGGGGGGAGCGAGTGTGTGTGTGTGTGCAAGAGAATTAAATGTGCAAGATAATTAAGAATTAAAAAGTAGAGGAGAGGAGAGAGGGGGGGGGGGTCAGAAGACAGAGGTTGAGAAGAAGAGAGGAGGAAGAGAAGAGAGGAGGAACAGAGACGAAAGAGGATTGGAGAGGACGGGGAGGAAAGGAGAGGAAAGAGGGAGGGAGAGAGGGGGGGGGGCGAGCAGGGATGGGAATTGTCAAGAAAGGGGGAGGGGGGAGCGGATGAGGGGGGGGGGGTAACAGCGATGTCACCTCGTTTGCTAGTTTGTACCTTAAATTTCGAGATAATGACCCCCTCTATATTCACACACCTCACGGACACAATGTACACACACCAAATAGTGCCTGGTATTATCTAAATGTCTTGGAGGTCAACGATATTCCCGTAATTACTAGTTGTTAGGATATTATGCAGACGACATAGCATACACGAACCAGCTCAAACAGTCTTAAGTCCACAGTTTTTTTACATTACTCTTATAAATTACATGTATGACCACCTGTACATTAATAGAACATCAATAAACACGTCATATATACATGCAAAATCCCCATACACACCTTATATACGGTGAAATTCGAAGAGCCAAAGGCGAAACGTCCTACTGCTACCAGTCGATCGTCGGCACTGAATAATGACGTCACATTCAAACACACCCTTCCCTACAATCCACGAGTCCTGTTCGAATTTTATTATAGTTAATTAATCAACTTCCGCATTACCTTCAGGATTAGGACGTTCTCAGCACATAGTCTGGTTTATCTTAGGTAATTGGAAGTTGTTGATAGCTGCATATAGGACTTGTGATGCAGGGATATTTACTTTAAAAACTGAAACACTGGTATCCACCTCGCCGTAAAACAGATGAAGAGAAACTTCCGCGAGAGTAAACAAATATTTAATCATTTAATGTACAGTTGCCCACATGGATTTTGTACACACTTCGTGATTTTATGTATGGAAGGCAACTAAGTATGATTTAATTAGCAGTGTATTATCTTGTGCAGTACTTAATTAATTCCTTCAGTATTTGAGAACGCATGCATATATTTGTATTCTGGCTACTATTAGACGATTTTATGCAGCTTAGGAAGAACGTCTACCCAATAAGAAGCTACAAATTATCTCAATTAATCCTTATGGCTACCATACGTCCTTCCTAAGCTTCGTCAATCGTCTAAATGTAGCTGAAATCCAGTACAAAAGACGTCACCGGTACAAAACTAAATAATTAATTAATTAATAATTAATGAAAACGAATATGAATTTATGACTAATGCTTTGATTGCCTTATTAATAATCAAGAACTTTAAATTGAGGAAAACTAACTTTTTTTGTATTGATCTTTGTCGAAGAGTATACATAGAACTTCACACGGTAAATAAATGTACAATGACCGCATGTTTTGGGCACTTGTACATCACTTGGTGGGTATGTAGGTAAAGTACCTATATATTGTAAAACTTTAAAACAAAAATACAATATAAAGTAATGTAATATTTGTAATGCTAGAAATATATTCCATGGGAAAAAATAACTGTGAAAATATTTAGCAATTTATTGCTAATTAATAAAATGTATGGACCTGGAAAGTGTTTTAAGTAACCCTATTCATGCATATGTATCCCCCCCCCGAGGTATGGGGTAAATATATGGAGGTGGCGATACCCTCCCCCCTCTCTCTCTGGGGTAAATACATGAAAGTGGAGAGGGCCCAGGGTATGGGGTAAATATATGAAAGTGAAGACCCCCCCCTACTCTCTTGGGGTATAGGTTAAATATATGAAAGTGGAGGAGAGGTCTCTCCCCCCCCCCCCCTAGGGTATGGGGGGGTCGGCGAGTAGGAAACAAACATCAAGGCGCCAGAGGCACCACGGAGTAAAGTCAAGGGGTGGGGGTGGTGAAGGGTAAGGTATTGCATAAGTTGATAGGAGTTGACTGGAGACATCCAGAAAAGTAACATGTCTAGACGACGACGTGTCCACGGTATCCCTAAAAAGATCTTGCAGGGAAGGGTCAGCCCTACATCGGATCGCCATTCGTATCGTCACCAACTGTCGATGCATTGGAAGGGGCAATGTACCCGCCTCCGCGAGAAGGTTGCATATACGTGAAGACCGGAAGGCACCTGAACTAATGCGTACCCCTAAGTGATGGACCGGGTTAAGGGTGGCAAGGGTAGCGGAGGAGGCAGTCCCGTAAATTGTACAACCATAATCAAGAACAGATAAAATAGTGGCATTATATAATTTAAGTAATGTTGTCTGGTCACCCCCCCCCAGTGGACTCTGGCAACCGCCTTGATGACATTAAAGCGTCCCAGGCACTGAGCTTTCAAAGCAGAGACGTGCGCCTCCCAGTTGAGATGCGTATCGAATATCAGGCCAAGAAACCTTACAGTCCGGCTGAAGTGAATATCCACCTCGCCCATCCGCAAGTTGATGGACTGGCCGTGCAGCACCCTCGCATCATGGCAAAAGGCCAGTGCCTTGGTCTTTTCAGCGGAAAATTGGAATCCAGTAGATAGGGCCCAATGATGAATACTTGCGAGCGCTGCCTCTAACCGGCGTTGAATATGCACTAGACTGGAAGAGGTGTAAAAGATTGCAAAATCATCTACGAAAAGGCTATGGGACACCCCCGACGGCAAGCAACTGGTAACGCCGTTGATGGCAATGATAAAGAGAGTGCTGCTAAGGACGCTCCCCTGGGGGATACCAATGAAAAGTGGACGTGTGGTAGATAGAGTCCCATTTAGCTTGACTTGGAAAGTGCAATTCGCCAAGAACTGTGCCAGGAAGCGCGGTAAAGGACCACGCATTCCCGAGGCATGGAGAAGTTTCAATATTCTATATCTCCACGTGGTATCATAAGCCTTAGCAATATAAAAAAAGACCGCGACAGTTGGTAGCCGCTGGGAAAATCCCCTCTTTATTTGACGCTCGAGTCTCGCAAGAGAGTGGTGCGTAGAATGCGCAGGGCGAGAACCATTCTGATAAGGGGACAGTAGGTCATGTTCAGTAGCATAGTGTAATAATCGAGGATTCACCATCTTCTCCATTAGTTTACACAAGCAGGAGGTGAGAACTATAGGTCTGTAATTGGTGGGGAGGCTAGCATCCTTGCCGGGCTTAGGAACAGGTACGGTATAGGCATGCTGCCAATCATGGGGGAAGTAATCATCTGTCCAAAATTGATTATATAATCGGAGGAGAAAGAGAAGGGCCGTCGGATGTAAATGACGAATGAGGGCGTAAGATATACCGTCTGGTCCAGGGGTGGAGTCAGAGCAATTAGTTAGTGCGTGTTCCAATTCTGAAAGGGTAAATGGTACATTATAATGACGGCGTTCCCCTCCATCAAAGAGGAGGGGACGTGACTCAGCAGTTCGTTTAAGATTGACAAAAGCAGCCAGTAGAGATGAATCTGAGCTGACACCAGCGAAGTGGTCGGCAAGGATATTAGCAATGGCAGGCGGATCTTGAACGAGGACCCCAGTGGCAGGATCTTGCAATGGGGAAATGGGAGAACGGGAGCGCACACCAGTAATTCCTCGGAATTTAGACCAGAGAGTACTGATAGATGTACTGGATGTGAAACTAGAAATATAACGTCTCCATGAAAGTTGCTTGCTCAGTGTTATCGCACGTTTGGTAAAGGCACATACTTTATTATAAAAAGTCTTCAAAAATGACTGAAATACCGCAAGAGTGATAATATGAAGATAACGTGATGAAGGGGAAGAATTAGTGAAAGTACCCTGCAACGTACGTATACGAGCAGAGGTTGCGAGGAGACGACGCTCTAACTGGTGCTTAAACTTTACTAAAAAAGCAATCTGTGGTGACCACCAAGGCACCTGACGGGGACGAATAACAGGCTTGGTGAGTGGAATATGTTCATCAGCAATAGAACGTAAAAGTAGAAAATAGTTATAGTTGTCAGCAGGAGTGGTGCGGGAGAAGAAAACGTTTATCGAGGCAGTGGAAGCTTGAAAAGAATTCCAATCGGCTTTAGACAAGTTATAATGTGGTATTTGAGTACTATGTGCCGGGCCAAGTAGTCGCAACATGACAGGGTGGTGATCACCGGAGAACCTATCCTCCGAAAGTGACCAATCAAATCAAGGGGCTGCAGCTGCAGAGGCAAGAGATATATCAATAGCAGATGAAGTATTATATGAGGATGAATAATATGTAGGAGTGCCAAGATTGAGACAACAGAGAGTTGATTGTTCAATAATGTTTTCAATGCAGCGGCCGGGACTATCAGTAGAAGAACATCCCCAGAGAGGCAAATGTGCATTGAAATCACCAAGAATTAGAAATGGATGCGCCAGTTGTTCTAGGAGTAACTGCAGGTCTGCCTTAGGGTAATTGCAAGAGTGTTGATTATAAGCCGAACAAACAATTAAGTTTGGTAGACGAGGCACGGAAATTTTAACAGCAATAGACTGAAAAGGTGCTGGAGATAATGGGACAGGAACATAAGCAAGATCATTTCGTACAAGGATGGCAGTCCGAAAATGATTAGCGACAGCCGGAGATACAGCTGCCACCTGATAACCTCTAATGGACGAGATTTTTGTACCAATATGTTGTAAACACAGACACAATGGAGAATGCAGTTTTAATAAACGCTGCAGTTCACCCATGCGAATGCGAAATTGATATCCGTTAAGATTCCAGTGGATAATATAATCAGGCATTATCAGGAGTAATCACTGTCAGATTGCCATGGTTCTGAGCCCTCCGTACGGAGGTAACCGATGGCAGGGTCGATCGTGTAACTTCAGAAGAGCGGGGCGGGTGACGGTCTCTAACAGGGGAAGGAGGGGGGGAAGTAGAAGAAGGTGGAGGGGAGGAAGTAGAAGGAGATGGAGGGGAGGAAGTAGAAGGAGGTGGAGGGGGGGAAGTAGAAGGAGGAGGAGGGGTGGAAGTAGAAGGAGGTGGAGGGGGGAAAGTAGAAGGAGGTGGAGGGGGGAAAGTAGAAGGAAGCGGAGCGGGATCATGCGGGGAAGGAGTCGCCGACGAGTCGGAGATAGGAGCGGCCGATGGAAATTGAGACTGAATGTCAGAGAATTGCGACTGTAGTAAAGTGAGTAGCGTATCAGGCTGAAGACGAATGCTGCGAAGATGGACGACACACAAGCACTCAGATCCATGGGATGGAGCGTCAGGTGGGGCGACGGGGGTAGCAAGAAAAGTGTTGACTCGGGTGGTAATGGATCTGTGGTCAGAGGACGTCAAAGAGGGTGTGATATACGCCTTAAAACAGGCAGAGCAACCACACTTGCTATCGTGCACGATCCCTACAGTGGAGGAGTCAACATCGGTGCTATCATGGGAGACAGAGGCAGGCTGTGAGCTCAGAGCCGATACTGTAGTTGTAGTCTTGTTGGATTTTCATATAGTCAGTGGAGGTGAACTCGATTCACGAACCTGTTTAAGGTGGATCGGAGAAGCCGGAGGTTGGTGAACGGTGCACTGAGATCCTTCGAGTTAATAAGTTACAAGGTCAGAATGCATTAAGTCAAACTTCTCCTTGAAGTGAGCCAATAAGTCTCGTGGTTCAAACTCAATCATGTGGGTCACACACACGCAATCAGGGGCATGTTCCAACGGAGGAGTCCGACGAAGAAAACCCGGTAAATTAGCAGTAAGCTGGGCTAGAGGGGAATTCTTATGACCGAAAAGGAAAGCCTTACCACAAGTATGACAGCCACAATGATCATCACTATGGGGGAGTGCCCAGGCAGGAGTGTCCTGTTCAGAACTATCAAACAATGCAACTGTTTCCTCAATAGAAGCAAGGTGGTCTGCTATAGCAGCAGAAGTCGCAGCTGAGCGTGTGAACGAAGACGCTTTCCTCTTCGTAATCTTGGAGCGAGAATGCAGTTGGATTTGGGATGTCGAGGGACGAGTAGCGGATGTGGACTGCTTGACAGGAGCCGGCCGAATGACCGATCGCTTGGGCTTAGTAATCAGAGAGGAGGTAGGCCGTACGGCTCGCAGAGCAGCGGGGTGGGAGGGTCTCGATCGGCGAGACGGGGCAGAATTAGAAGGGGTGGATACTTCAGCGAAATGATCTATGAAGGACGGAGAGACCTCCATATCGTCTGTCAGACTTCCAAACCTGTTGTAAATCGAGATCGGAGGAGCAGGCACAGAAGGTTTAGCAGTAGGTGGTACATGAGACATCGGTTGTGGAACAGTGGGAGGAGGCGCTCCTGGTAGGTGTCGATGAGGCTGGGAGAGCGGCCGCACTACCGTAGCGTACCTACGTTTCGGGCCAAGGCCCTGATCTCTGAGAGTCCTCGAAGCTGCTCGGTAAGACAGGCCCTTAGTATCCTGGAGATGGATGACATTCTCCTGGAAATCATAATGGGAACAAGATCTATCAGTTGCTGCATGAGCTTCATTACAATTAGCGCAAAAGGCATCACGTGTGCAGACACGCGGATGAGGATCAGAGTCAGAGCCACAGTGTCGGCAAATGGGAGTGGGAGAAAGTAGAAGAAAGTTTGAGAGTAACGTTTCACTCTTGGGTTGAAGAGTTGCACAGAGTAGGGGTGGGATTGAGTTGCAAGACGGGTACCACGTGCCCTACTGCATGGCCATTGATTGATTCTCATTGGAAACTTCCACCAATCTCGTTGAGTCGGATGCAGTGAACAGACTGACATCACCAACCTCAGTTTGGAGATAAGTATACAAATTAATATCATCCAGTGGATCATTTGCAACCGAGAAAAATCGTGGCCTACTTGGAGGGGCAAACATTTCCTGTAGAGTGGCAGTCGACGGTATAGTAAACTTTTTCCATCTCTGCCGGCGTGGCTGGGAAGGGCCGGCATAGGGCTCGAGCATCGTAATGGATGAAGGTATATGAATTGCGTCAGATTTGGAAGAAGCTGACTGAGGAGAATTTACTGTCTGTCGCGGTGTTGGCAAAGTCGCAGAAGCATCAGGACCACTGGACGTTACAGGTCGAACGATTTGAGGAGGAGGTTGAGTCGTGTGGCGATCTACATCAGCCAGCGAAGGTGGTATAGTAGAACTTCCCAACTCTCGACCTGACACCTTGTCAGGGAGCACATTGGGGTGGATCGTGTCCAAATCAGTGATCAGTGTCTCGCAGGGGACGTTACCAAAGTTCAGGTCCATGTCCCCACAGGGGATAGGCGCAGGAAGAGTACTGACTACACCAGAAGAAGACGAGGGGGCAGGAGGGGGGTCAGCCAACAACTGGTATTCAACTATCGTCGTCATCATGGTGGGAATTGAAGGAGGCCCACTTAAAGCAACAAGGAGGGTAGGGCAGCGCCAGACCCACACTACCTACAAAACCATGCTGCCAGGCATAAAGTGAGGAGGCCCATATACGTAGTTGTCGTTACTCACGATATCACTGTACACATGCAACCTACGCCCAAATTGCATATGTAGGTCTCGGTGAACAACCGCGATAGCACCCCCGACTATAGCAACATAGAGAGGCCCAGATGCAAAGCTGAGTAGGGATTATGCTAACTCCCCGTCAAAAGGGCAATAAGGAACCACCCATCCATCATATCGCCATCAAGTCAACCTCACACTCCGGGAATCGCGTTTCGCGCGCACATGAATGGACCAGCGGTTCTTCCTTGGCGACCATAGGACGGCGGTTCCTCCTGGGCGATCATATGATCTCCCGCACAGTCACTACGATCTCCCGTAATACGGCCTCTGACGACATGCCGTCTACTTTGCGCAGAGCGTGTGGCATCCTATCCGACTCCGAGATGCTCAATCGTTTGCGGGTATTTATCCTCGAGGGGAGAAGCAGAACTTCCCCCCCATGATAGAGGAAGAGGGAAAAATGAAAAGAAATATAGCAGAAGTGAAATGGCCTGCTCACTTGGTTGGAGGTGGCAGGAGGGGTGGGCAGGAACACCAGCAATCCCCTCATGTCACCTCAGTCAGCCCCCGCACGTACCCGAAGATGGGTCAACGTATCAGACATAGCGGGGGACAATACAGTAAGTAATTATGTCAGACACAACTTGGTGACTTCTTTAGTTTTCTCCATAAAGCTTACAAAAATACGCCCAAGACCCCCCTTTGAGTTAATGTGTAAATTTTTTGGTAGAAAAATGTCCCGGCCAAAGGCCGCTTCCTCCTAAAATCCAAACTCGATATCGCTCGCTAGGAAATAATCGATGCGCTAATGGCACAAAAGGTCGTAAAATAAAAACAAAATAGAGCGAAAGGACTTAAAATCACCCAAATAATTGGGTGAATTGCTTAAAAAAATCTCAAAACAAATGTAGCTAAACATGAGGGAGAAGGGGGTCCAGACAAAATAAAAACCCTGAAGTGAAAATCTGCCTTTAATGGTATGATCACAGGCTGCCAATGAAGAGACATGGTAGGAAGGCATAATACATATATACAGTATAATGTCTCGGCTGTTTCTGAAATGTGCAGTTGGGTTTGAGTACATGATTAGATTGATAGCCAGTATTCGATAAATGGATATAAAATCATAGTCATGTACTTAACCTTTAACTGTATTGATGGTGTAGCCTAATGGTTAGAGTGTTTAAGATCTGTATGTAGTACAAAAAAAACAAAAACAAAAATATATATAAATCTGAATAAATTTGGTTTCTGTCCTATCCTAGATGTATAATCTTAAATAGATTAAAAGTGTATAGCCTTCGGCTCAAATACCCATGGACTAAATCCTTTGGTCCAAAAACACCCATGGTCGAAAAGCACCCCTGGACTTATAGCCTTTGCTCCAAAACACTCATTGGCTTTGGCTTAAAAACACCCATGGACTATAGCCGTTGTTCCAAAAACACTCAAACGCCCATGATATTGATAAAGAAATGGGACTAAAGGTCATAGAATCGACAAACTAATGTGCCGAACTTCTTAAAATCTCAAAACATAATTATGTGGCTAAACATAAGGGAGCAGTGGTCCAGAAAAAGCAACGGTATAATCCTGTGTAGCGGGGAGACCTGTACTTCTATCTCAATAATTTGGTAATGTTCCAAAATATTTTTACATTTTACATTCGTAAAATTAATAGTCCACTAATATACTAGGTTAGGTTAGGTTAGGTTATGGTTAAGTTAAAGATATTGCTCAATGTTTCTTAGTAAATGGGCATCTGAAAAACGGTTCTTCCCGCTACACTGGATCTTACCAAAGCAACTACCTCCACATGAATACACCATCAGATATTACAAACAACCATATGCCCTTTGATGGGTGTTGGTGTTGATAAAACCTCGACAGTAATCGACAAAATATTATTACAAAAATCAATATCTATACACTGTCTAAGGATACTGTACATATAATTACAAACGGAAAATAATTGTGTTCTAGAATAGTTATACCTTTTCTCCCTCAAACATTGAAACTAAAGAAAATGGACAAAAACTATGGGTCTTATAATCATTAACCCCTTCAGTACCATGACGCCTTTTTACCTTTGATTCTGGCTAAAATTAGAAGATTGTATGCAGTTTACGAAGGGCCTATGTTAGTAAGTGGGTTTAGAGATCGTGTTTGTCCATTTGAGTCATATAGGTAGATTATAAAGTAAAGAAACTCTTGTAAGGGTAACCAGAATATGATTAATACTAGGTAATGGTGGTGAAGGGGTTAACTATTGTGAAATGTTATAAAATACCTCAAATCACACACTGGACAGAGTAAGGATTCTCTGTTCTTTGGGAATATAGGTTGTGATGTACGATCGCCTTCAGTATTCCTGATGCATTTTGAATCCTCAAATTGTAAAGTAGTGTGTTGATAATAATAATATTTAGAAAGAGACAGCTTGGAAATAGTTAAAATTAGTTAGTAAATATTGGACTTCAGAGGCTATAGACCCTTCTGGATTATTAAGCCAGCACACTAAGTCAGGAATAGCGTCAGGACTGGAAACTTTTTCGAGAACTCCAGGCCTTTGAGCTTTGAAGTTGGTTAGTTAAAATAGGACTTGAGAGGCTATCAACCCTACTGGATTATTAAGCCAGCACACTAAGTCAAGAATAGCGTCAGGACTGGAGTCTTTTTTCGATAACCCCAGTCCCCTGAGCTTTGAAAAAGTATGTACCAGCTTTAGTGACCGCGACTGAGAGTATATTGACAAGTCCTCATCATGATTCCTCGGCTATGACTGAGATTTTGCACCGAAATATGTTTTTATGATTAAATGTTTGGTGTTTTATGTGATTCAGAGATATAGTAGTTACATATATTTCCATTACGTCCTCAAGATATCAGTTGCTAAGGGGTTCAATTTACCATCAGCTACAAATATTAAGGGAGCCCACCTCGCTTTTTGTCTCTTTCTCTCCCTCTGTCTTTGGCTTGTATCCATTCGGCCCCATTCAGCCTACTGTTTTAAGACTTTTACCCCCATCAAGGTGTCAATATTTTCCTGGCGAGCTGGAGCGAGCCAGCATATATATATTTTTGTTTTGACAGCAAGCTAAGTTTGTAGCCTACATTTTTCGATAAAAAAAATTCTCCGGCGAAGCCGGATTTCTCCATACAATGCTGGCTCGCTATTGCTCGCCAGGAAGAAATCAACACCTGGATGGGGATAACGTCTTAAAATAGTTGGCTGAATGGGGCCGAAATAGAGAAAAGGAGAAAGAGAAAAAAGCCGGTGACCCCCCTTAACCCTTCCAGCCTGGGCAGCATTTTAAAATGACAGTGCGGCAGATGGGCCGGAGCCCGGGTGTCCTTATAAAATCCCTGTGCTTGAAAGCGTGCTTTAAAGTTCGCGCGGCCAAATTTTACTTTGCAGGGGCGATCGCAGCGCCACCAAACCTCAACTACTACCGTTATCAGTTCCTACGTGGCCGCCATAGCGAGTTATAGTGACAAAATGAATTCCGACGCGTCCGATTCGGTGCAACCTCCCGCGCGCCCCACTGCTACCCCGCTCGCAACTTCGACGCCTGTTACAACCGAGAAGAAAGCTCAACGAAAGAAAGTGAAGCGTTTGTTGAGTGATAGTGCTATACAGCGAGAACTTTTTGATATTGAAGAGAGCAGTGGTGAAAGCTTGGTGGACAAAGAACAATTTATAAGTGCAAGTGAAGATGACGATTTCGTTGGCTTTGGAGACGACGATAATGTAGATTTATTTGAGGGGGGAGACAGTAGTGATGATCCTGATTTGGAAGTGTTTCAGGAAGGTGCTATTGAACTTCCAAGTGTGCTAGAACCTAGGCCTACCCCCTCGCCATCTTTGCTAGGTCAGCCTAGGCCTAGCCCTAGCCCAGGACCTTCCCCTTTGCCTGCCCGTACGCCCTTGAAAGTGGGCAAATATTTCTATAAGCAATCTTTGGTGAAAAGTGCAGCTAAAAAAGCATGCAGGGCAGCAGCAGAAAAGGCTAGGGAAGTAGAAGACAGTGATAGTGACGCCGACCCTGGTCTAGCAACCACCCGCATTCCTTTGTCCCGACGCCTTGACCCGGGATGCCGTGTGGGTCACCCACAGCCCTCGGCTTCATCTCTCCTTCAGGATGAGCAAAGGGCCTCTTCAAGTGCTATTAGTAGTGTGCCACAGCCCTCAACACACCGCAGAGCATTATTTGATGCGGAGAAGCCCTCGGCTCGCCGTAAAAGGAGCCCAACTCCCGAGGCCGAGGCTCCCATTGTTGAACCTCCCGCAGCCTCCCGCGCCCAACGCCGCCGACGCCCGGTCACTTCTTCACCAGAATTGTCTCCTGAAGAGGATGCTGACGACCCCAACATTGCCCCAGATGACCTGACGTCGCCTGAGGAGGAAGAGGAACAGGAACAGGAAGAGGAAGAGGAAGTCCCGACAAGACGAGTTAGAGGGCGAGGTCGTGGTCAGTCTGCCAACGCTGCTGCCCCTGGGCGTGGGCGTGGGCGTGGGCGTGGGCGTGCAGGGCGTCCGCTTGGCCAAGGGCGTGTGCCAGGGCGTCCAGGGCGTGTGCCTGCTGCACCTGCACGTGCTCGAGCATCAGCATCCGACCTGTTTGTGTGGACAGATGGGGCTGATTTTGAACCAGATTGTCCTGCCTTTGACGAGGTACAGATGGGTTCCGGGGTGTCACCAACATATCCCTGTGGCCCAGATGGTACCCCCAGTGAACTTTTCTGTGGCTTCTATGACAATGAAGTCATGGAATACCTCGTCGAGAAGACCAACAACCATCATGACATCTGTGCCAACTTTCTTGGGAGGAAGACCAGTGCCAAGATGGTGGCATGGAGAGCTGTCACTTTGGCAGAACTATATGTGTTCTTGGCACTCACAATGCTGATGACACATCAGGAAGCACGCTCTGGCAGACTACTGGTTCACTGGCGACCTCATAACGACTCCAGCATTTGGCAAGTACATGTCCAGGGACAGGTACTTTGACATCCTCTCCTATCTCCACCTGACCAACAACATGCATGTCCACCTTACCGACACACTATGGAAGATCAGGAAGCTGTATGACATGATACATCATCGGTTCACTACCTACCTGATTCCTTTCCAGAAGATGTGCCTCGACGAGTCTCTGGTCCTGTTCCGTGGTAGGCTGCACTTCCGACAGTATATCCCGTCCAAGAGACACCGCTTCGGCATCAAGCTCTTCGTCCTCTGCGACTGTTTGACGGGGTATGTGCTGGACTTTGTGGTCTACAGCGGCAGGGATGGAGAAATTGAGACTGACCCCCACATTGGTTTTGGCGGCGCTGTAGTAAAGAAGATGATGGAGAGGCACTTCCATAAGAACCACATCCTCTACACCGATAACTACTACACGTCGCCTATCCTGACCAAGTACCTCCATGACCGCAAGACCGGAACTGTCAGCACAGTCAAGGCCAAGAGGAAGGGCATGCCAGGCTACCCAACCAAGACGAAGAAGACGGACATCTTCCACAAGAAGAGTGGCCCCATCCTCTCCATCCACTGGCATGACCAGCGGAAGGTCAACCTCCTCAGCACATGCCACAAGGCCGAGATGGTCGCCACAGGGAAGGTGGACCGAAGAACCAAGAACCCCATCCAGAAACCAGCTGCTGTCCTTGATTACAAACTCAACATGCGCCTCGTTGACAAGTCCGACATGCAGATAGGCTTCATCGATTGCCTGCGAACATCTTGCAGGTGGTACAAGAAGTTTATCCTGCATACGGTAGATATGTCGGTCCTCAATGCCTACAACATCTACCGTCTGAGGACTCCAGGAGCCAAGAAGTACAAGTCCCTGCGGAAGTTCCACAAGCAGGTGATACTTGAGCTCCTGGCTAAGCATGCGGAACCTGGGAGACCACTACAAGGACCAGGCCAGCTGGACAGAACGGGGTGTGCCAACTTCTTCAGGAGGCACCAGCTCCACCCCTTCCTTTCAAAGCACCAGGTAGTACAGTTAGGAGTCAGAAGAGGTGCCATGTGTGCAGCCACACAAACTTGCAGACCCCGCAAAGTGAGCAAAACCACATGGGAATGCCTCGAGTGTGAAGTGGCACTGTGTGCTGGACGGTGCTTCAATGACTTTCACACTCTCCAACAATTTTGAAGTGCCCGTGACAATAACAGTGAAAGTGATACTATCAATTATCATAGTCCAGTGAAAGTGACACTATAATAATAATAAAATTATGTATAAGTGAAAGAGACACACATAAGTAATAATAAGTGCCTTCATAACAATATGAACAAGTGAAAGTGACACTATATTATATATTATTAGCTTACCTAACAATACATAAAAGTGAAAATGACACCATCAACTATCAAAGTCCAGTGAAAGTGACACTATAATCATAATAATAATAATAATAAAACTAAGTAATAAGTGACAGAGACACAAATAACTTAATGAAAATAACTTTATTGAGTGAAAATAACATAATAACTATAATAAATGGCATAATAAACAATAAAACACTATCAAATCGCTTCCCGGCATAATTGCGGGTGGAGCGACGAGTGCAACTGGGCGTCGTAGCCGGGGCCGCGGTTGAGTGTTCGGACGCGCCGAGGTAAATACGCGGAAAGAGTTACCTCCACTTCCATCACCGGAATTAGTTAAGCTAGAGAGCTCTACTCAACGCCATTATACGCGGCAAGGTAAGGCGCACATTTTTATATATCTTTCATTAATGTAGGTAATATATTAAGCGAGATTAGCCTTAGTTTACTTTTGTTGATTTTCAGCCAGATCGCCCGGATACGACTCCGTCATTTAGAAAGGCAGCCCGGGCCACGAGGGTTAAACTCTAGTGGGCTTATTTACAAGGGTTCAACTGTCTAAAACCAGCCGTGTGCATTGCATATTGTAATACATAATCTGATCCCACGAGGATTAGGACTCAATTTGACAGTTTATTCTGCCGATCATTAAACGGTTTTATACAGCTTAGGAAGGATCTGTGGAATTTAAAAAGGGTAAAAACTATCTTCGTTAACCCTCTGACTTCCATAAACTTTCCTTATCATTATAAAGTCGTCTAATAATAGCTAGCATAAAAATGAAATGCATTCTCGTATTCTAAAAGGGTAATAGTAACATACGTCTTACCATAAATTGTGTTGTGTAATCTGAGAAGATGGGATTAGAAAAGGCCCTCAGTATAATTGAATTCATATATGTTTATTTATATGTGCATTTATTGTACATTTATACAATATTTCTAACATAAATAATGGCACAAAATCAATATAGTAACTATAGGGTATTAACAAATATTACAAGCTTAACCCCTTCTGTACCGGCGACACTTTTCAGTTACCTTTTAGACAATTTTATGAAGCTTGGGAAGGATATATGGTAGCTAAAAAGGATTAATCGAGATAGTCTGTAGCCTTTTAATTGGTATACGTCCTTCCTATGCTGAATAAAGTCGTATAATAATTGCCAGAAGGTGATGGGCTGGTCTATCAGAGTGAGAGCTGAGCGTTCTCTGCCATACCCATAGCTTACTCTGACTGTTCCTTTTACTTATATATCTTCTAGATCTCAAGTGACGGCGTCTTTTCCGTGGATTGCCCTCCCTACTGCCAACCTAGAAGTTGGCAGATTGGGAGCCAAAGCGTCACATTTTTCCCTTGCCCCTCAACTTTCCCTTCATAATTGCTGAGGGGCACAGGGCCTTGGGTGGGGTTTTGGTTTCCCAGGGCGTTTCCGCACCCTCCTCAGCTCCCTGCCTTGGAGTGGCTTCGGTCACCCGGGCTTTGTTAGTGGTAAGCAGGGAGGGTTTTGTGGGGGTGCTCATTTATGGCCTTGGCCTTGCTCGAGACCTTGGGGCTGTTCGGCCAGACAGCCTGGGGAACAACAACAACATAATTGCCAGAAAAGAATTGTCTTTGGTCCAAAAACAGCCCAAAACAACCATGGACGACTAAGCTTACACCAGTCTCCCCTGAGGATTTTATCATCTCAGCGACAATGTCAGAGCACCCTGGAGCTTTACCATCCTTAATTGTATTGATTGTGTTGCTCACTACAGCTGGTGCTATTAAAGGAGGGGTCCAGATATTATTTTTTCGATACTAAGCTGTTCCTTATCCCATTCAAACTCTACATTTAGCAATCGTTCATAGTGTGCCTTCCATGCTTCTCTGATTTCATTTTCTGCATACACAATCTTCCCATTATCGTTTCTAACACACTGTTCACCTGTAATATCTCTACCATCCAGAACACCACCATACAACCTTCTATATCACCATCCAGTCACTATCACCATCATCCTTCCCATAACACCACCATCCAGTCACTATGATCATCATCACTCCCCACACTGGGGAGACTGTAGATACCAATTGAGCAGGGCAATACCCAGGGGAGGCCTCATAGGCATGTGATAAGGAATTGCTGGAACTCCTGTTTAATTTGCCTGGCTTCCCTCACTGTTTCTGTTTGTATCTCACCTACACAGAGTAATCCAGTTAGCTCTCACAAACATCTCCTCCCATCAATTTCACTACACTAAAAAAAAATAAAGAAGCTCTCTCACTCTCTCAACTTTGGGGGAGACACTTGTTACAGGCAGCTTTGCCTTTTGTCTCCTTCTTTCACATAGGAAAACAAATCCAGTCACTATCACCACCTTCCCTCACGTAACACCACCAGGAATTATCCCCTACCACCCTGTTATCCGTTAACACTATATAGTGCATGGCGGGTCTTTATGGAAAGTCCTGGTACATTTCATTAGTTTACATTTTTTCAAAAGTTTCACTCCAATAGGTTTGCGATTGTAGCACGCTGCACCCAACTTA
Organism: Paralithodes platypus; assembly: GCA_032716605.1. Classification (NCBI taxonomy): domain Eukaryota; kingdom Metazoa; phylum Arthropoda; class Malacostraca; order Decapoda; family Lithodidae; genus Paralithodes; species Paralithodes platypus. The sequence goes on from CM064487.1 coordinate 2,583,041, forward strand.
GGGGTTGATAATTTCAGGGTAAACGATAGCAAGCCTGCTATTTAGGAGAAACCGGCATGTGGCCAGAACACTATTCTAACGAAATATACATATACTCGCTTGAAGCGGGTCTGGGGAGTTAATTATGTTTTAGCTTGAAGGTGTCTGGGGAGGCAGTTTCTCTTACTATAAGGGGCAAACTATTAATGCATTGCTGGAAAATGGCTGGAAGTTGGAATAATCAAAACCCTCAAGAATAATTATACAAAGTATTATAATAGCCATCAAGGGGGAGCACCAAATAGTGTTAATGGCCCACTGACACCAACTACCTGATTATTGAATAAATACAAGGTCATGTAGATTATATATGTCTTACAGCTGACTGTATGTTACGTTAGCTAATATAATATATACACATATTTGAAGGTAGTTGTTATGGCATTATTAACATCACATTACGGATGAATCCTAATAGTGCACGTAAGAAAATGATGGATGAAACTTGACGACCTATGTACATTAGCATTGAATGGTTCCCTATGCCAATATTTTCACATTTTCCCATCACCATCAGCTCACTCTGTTTCCACAATGACCCTTGTATTATTAATCGGTTTCCTCTACCACTTATCTACCGCCCAGTACTCAACCCTGCTCCTAGTATTACTACCCAGTTTCCTCCATCGCTATTCTGCTACTCAATACTTCACCCTGTCTTATCCTCCTTATCATTCCTTTCCACCCACACCAGCCAGCTACTCGACGTGACCACCACCCGATGTAAAGGACCTGAAACCTAACTCGCCCAGCAACACGAGGAAGGAGATGGTCAGCCCCAATAGCCAGACCCAGAAGACCCCCTGTAGCTGAGTGAGAGTCAGGTGCCGGGAGCCACGGACACGATCGGAAGCCCTCATGAGGCGGCACCCTGGAGTATTGAACTGGCGGTACAGGTGGAGGATGATGCCGTACGACCTCAACCACCGGATCCTGAAAGGGAGGAGAAAGAATAATAGCGAATAGCCGGAATGTGATATAAAGAGAATTGGGAAGAAAAGAAATCGAAACATCAGGGATATATAATACGGACGAGGCCCATCTCACCTGAACCACCTTTAGAAGGGATTGGGAATGGTACCACTCGCCAACCCTCAACCAGACCTACCTCCCTGGCCCATCTCATTCGATACACCCCATCCTCTGTCAAAGCAGAGTTTTTCAGAAATTATGTACTTATTTGTCTGCTTGTAAGCAAGATTTCTAATAAAATTATAAGTACCTTCATTTGATACGTGAATAATAACGATTAACTTTTGGCCAATTTGCCCATGATAGGTGCTAACAGATTTTTCACGATACTCACTTCTCCACTCACTTATCCATGGAGTTCACACACAAAATGTATTAATAATAATAATAATAATAATATTTATTCAGTCAGCAATTTACAGAGTTGGTACCACATAGTTTGTTACAAATATGACATGTACCAGCCTTGCATAATTCCAACTAAGGATAGATAAGGATAATTGGTTATAGTTTCGTGCAAAACTAAGTAAAGGGTTTGCACACATATCATGGATGTATGTTCTACTGTGTGTCTTTACTATTTTAGGATGTAATATACATAAATATGCACATAGCAATAAACAAATAAATACTGATATTATAATCCTACACAGTTAATGGATTATACAGAGGATAGTGTTTCAGCAGCACGATTGGCCAGGTACTGAAATTGTAAATGCAAAACCCTAATCGGGTAAATTTTGATATAAAATACCTATTTTCTCCTTTAGCCACAATCCTTTATCAATAGGAATACAGCATGAAACGTGGATTCAGGAGGTTTTCTCGTAATATTATTCTAAACAATAATGGGATAAACTCACGACTCATTCATCTGCTCCTTGAACCAGCTATTCTTGTTGATCATGAGGCCAATAAAGTTCTGCCTGAGGTCCTGAGAGCCCATGTGCATTCTACAGGGAGAAAACCCCACAATACCATCCAACTCGTTCAGCGCTGTAGCCTTCTGCAGGTGGGAGCGATCACTATCTGTTGGAGACACACAGGTGTGGCTAGATAATTTAAGAGTGATAGTTATTGTAATGTATACATCATCCTCATCCACATTTGATGGTCCAAAGCAGAATAAATATAACCAATCAAATGACAGTCTATTCCACAACTCTGTATGCCAGTCTTGGTAAGTATATTGTGTATTGTAAAAAATACTTGCAGAGTAACATTGCTCTGGTAAATTGATTGTCAATGGGAGTGTATTCTGCAAATATAGAATACTATCAAAGCTCCCTGGCTTTGCCCATACCAAAATATATAATCACCACCTGTCTGATATTACTGATATAACTGAGTTCTGGGTGTGGTGTTCCAAGTTCGAATCCTTAGAGGATCATGTGCTTTCATTAATGTATTCTAGTACATTGGGGTTTGTAATGGATGATTAATGTTAAGAACAGGGTGTCCCTTAATTGTTATGTGTAAATACGGTGTTTCTTGGTATGTAAAAAGGTAGATAGGTACTTGGTTGATTGAAGACTCTGGTAGACTCACTGGTAGATATATCTGGTGGATACAATGGTAGATAGTTATTCAGGATATGCAGGAACTTTGAATACAGGAACAATATGAAATATTGGAACGATCTTGATTGCAGGAACAGTACGAGTTGTAATAATGATGTATACCTCCAGAATCTATCTTCCTACATGTGAAGTATAGAGCTCTCTAATACTGAACATGTCATCTTGAAATCAATTGCCCAAGTGTGTATTAATCTCCTCTTCAGCCCAAACTTAACGTTAACTTCCGGCGGACATGAACTAATGCAACACGACCTAAGATTGCCGTATACAGTGATGCTATACCTGAAATGGAAATAAATGAACCGGTGATGTCGTTGAAATGACTTTGAACTGAGGAAGGTGTACAGCTGCCTTGTAAACTACATGTTCATTATTATATCCGCTGCAAGTAAAATATTTGAAACCTATATGAGAGTAGTATTGATGTTTATATATATATTCCAAGCAGGTCTAAGCAATATCCATGTGTGAAGTATTGTATTTTTTCTTCATGACCATAATTTGAATGAATAAACGAATGAATGTATAAATATGGTGAAATACGTGTTTCACTTTAAAACTTAATCAAATATCTAAAGAATCCATCTACTATGCTGACAACTATGGCATTTTATAAGTGTGAAAGCCTAGAGAGAGAGAGAGAGAGAGAGAGAGAGAGAGAGAGAGAGAGAGAGAGAGAGAGAGAGAGAGTGTGTGTGTGTGTGTAAGAAAAGATAAAAAGTGAAAACTTCCTAACGTTTAGTGAACACGTGCCCTCTACATACAATATCATGTATAATATAACTTTGAGGGATAGGATTCAAACCATACTGGCATGAGGTCCAGTCACGGAGGTTAAAAGGAGCCCCACCCGAGTTGAGGTTAGGGAGAAACAGGTAAAAGTATCAGAATCCTTCCTCTAACCCGGGAAAGGTGAGGGTCCTCATAAGAGGTTTGATGGGCAAAGGCTAGAGTCCTCTTAACCCGGCAAGCGCGATAGGCCTCACGGAAGGCTTCCTATAGGGAACGCGATAGGCCTCACGGAAGCAGGACCATAAAAAAAGACTTCCATAAAAAAAAAGGGCCTATCAAAACAAAGGAATTTGTCTCTAGGTGAGATAATTCCCCTCCAGTACTCATCCATGTAAATCTCACCCACCCCCCTCCCCTCCTTCCCCACCTTATTCCCCCCTCCCTCCCCTCCTCAATTATCACCTATTTTTCCTCTTATTATCATCATTTATCGGTTATTTTTCTCTCCCGCGATAATGTAGCACAAGTGGGTTGCATAAAAGATCGTTATGCAACACCCAGACACCGGCACACACCGCCCCGCTCTCCTCAGTTGACTCCCAGACAGCGAGAGGGGAAGGCTGCCTGTCTCTCTCTCTCGCCTGAGATTATGACCGGGTGGCCAATATCTTCGTTTTTCACCACCCAAATGCTTTTCCCACTTATTTTAGCACTCTTGAAGGTTCATATATACATCATATATGTAAAATAAAAGCATACCGAAAACAAATAATGGTTTATATTGTAAATATAACGAATTCTGTCAGAATCCAGGGCTAGAAATGCACAAATAACTACCCTAGCACCTACTGTCAAATCGCGCTTGTCAGGTTAAGAGCCAAGGCATAAAAAAAACTTTCAAAACACCCCACTGGCACTCAAATCAAAGCAATATGAGATTAGGTGATATAATTTCCCCCCCCCCATTACTTGCTAACACTCCTCCATATGTGTCCCAACCCCCCTCCTTCCCTCTCCTCAATTATCAACTATTTCTCATCTTATTCCTCTCAACTCTCCAACCCAAGAGTGAAACGTTACTCTCAAACTTTCTTCTACTCAACATCTGAGCTCTGGAACTCTCTCCCAGAATCGGTCTTTCCCTCTTCCTATGACTTAAATTGCTTCAAACTCCGTGTGTCCAGGCATTTTGGCTCGAACGTCCCTTGATTTTGGCCCTGTCACTCTTTCAACTATGGGGGAGGCACTCGCTATAGGCAGTTATGCCTTTTACCTCCCTCAATCACATAGAAAAAAAATAAATAAATCCACCTTTTATTGGGTAATTTTCTGCGCGAATTTCCCTCACGCGGCCTCTTTAACACGGGCGACACAGCTAGCGATCCTTGCAACACAAAGACTTCTATTGCAACTGGAGCTCGGAGAGTGAGGTTATTTGCCGCCCGGGCTCTCGCCTCATGATACGACCGGGCGGCAATAATACGTCTTTTTCACCACCCAAATGCTATTCCCAATGATTTTATTGCTTTTAAATGTTCATATGTTCATATTAAAAGTAAAATAGGCGTATATGAATAAGTAATAATGATATAATTTACTGTATACGGTGAATATGACAATTTTGGTCAGAATTGAACCAAAATACTTTTGAATGGGAGGCACTTTAAAAAACATATGCTTTGCCTTTTAAAGGTTAACCTCCGTGGTGGTATAGATGACTGGACCTCCTGCCTGTATGGTTCGAATCCTAGTCCTAGCAGTTATATTTGTCATCAAATAAACATCATGTATAATTATACACTTCATGTTCCACAAAATAAATGGCAAAAATTAAAATAGATATATTTTTCTATTTTAGCTAGTAAGGTTAAGTGGTACCGCACTCGCCTCATGTGTAGGAGACCAGGGTTTGATCTCCCGCCGAAGTACCGTAGGTTTATTGACCTACCCTTAGCTACATTGTCGAACATTAGAGGTGCGGTAGATTAGTGTTGCATGTACACATGTATATGTTAGAACCTGATCGAGATCATTACACTGGTTACTGACTACATTCACATCCACAGCCATTTCAACGGTATAATAGTATCCCACATGTACCCGCACACACTATATACACCAATGGGCAGTTGGGCATAAGTGACCTTCCCCTGTGAAACAGGTACAAGCTAGATAATCAAGTGAGTTGCCTCGTCATATGAAGGCGATATATTCATGGCCACCCCCTCTCGGGGATTACGACGTCTGGCAATAGATAGATATATTTTAACATTTTGTATTATTATTTCTCATAAACTAAAATAGATATCAAGATGTAGTTTGTAACATAATTTATCCCTGATGAATAATTGACTTAAAAATGAATGAAAATCAACATACGGCAAGTTGAAGTGTAGACCGCTCATTAAGTATTAACTCTTACTATAGAAATAACAATGCAGGTGGATGTCTTTATAATGTATTTTGTTTCTCATATTGTTCGGTAGACACTGATGAAGGTCATAATAAGCAATTCATGACACTAAAAATATAATTTGTGGTGATAATCTGAGCGAAAGTAAAATTATCAACCACCTGCTGAGAGGGAGGAAGAGCGGAGACCCTATAGTAAAGTGAGACTTAAAGGGAATCGGCAGATTTAAATATAATTATATTATATGCGGAACAACGGGGTTAACTACAGTCTGAGATGTAACCATGGAGATGCCGGAGGATACACAACCAGTATATACATAATTTACAGTATATATATATATATATATATATATATATATATATATATATATATATATATATATATATATATATATTGTATATGTATATATTGTATATATAATTTATCATATTTGTTATTTATTTATTTGTTCATGTATTTACTCATTGTTTTCTGATAATTCTTATGATAATAGAATTAATAATGTAACTCACTAAAGTATACAACACGTCCCTGGACGATAGCTCGGCTTAGGTCGTCGGTAGTCTTGAATGAATCCCTGAAGTCCAGGCGGGCACCAATTTTCCCAAGAGATCCCCCTGTGCGGTTCTGTAGGACAAAGGGAGGGTTAATCAAGGGGGGTCACTGGCATTTTTTCATCTTTCTCTCCTTGTCTCTCTTTCCCTGGCTTGTATCCATTCGGCCCCATTCAGCCAACTATGTTAAGACGTTTATCCTCATCCAGGTGTCGATTTCTTCCTGGCGAGCGATAGCGAGCCAGCATTGTATGGAGAAATCCGGCTTCGCCGGAGAAATTTTTCTATAAAAAAATGGACAAATTTAACTTGCTGTCAAAACAAAAATATATATATGTGCTGGCTTGCTACCGCTCGCCAGGAAAATATTGACACCTGGAAGGGGGTAAACGTCTTAAAACAGTAGGCTGAATGGGGCCGAATGGATACAAGCTAAAGAGAGTGGGAGAGAAAGAGACAAAAAGCGAGGTGGGCTCCCTTAAAGAACTCTACTAAGGGGGGTCACCTGTTTTTTTTCTCTCATTTCTCTTTTTCTCTGGCTTGTAGCCATTATCTCAACCCTCTTAACTATTGTCCAATTTATCTCATTTCTTGCATCTCTACAATGTTTGAAACTATTCTTAACCCCTTGAAGCTCTGACGCGTTTTAGCAGTATATTTTGGCTATTATTAGAAGATTGTATATAGCTTAGGAAGGATCTGTGGGTATTAAAAGGGTAAAGACTCTCTCAATCAACCCTCTGGCTTCCATATACCCTTCATAATCTGAATAAAATCGTCTAATAATTACCAGAAAACAAAATAGAAATGTGTATTGGAACTTGAAAGGGTTAATTCAAAATTTCTTTAGCATATTATCGCAGTATGATTTCCTTAACCTCTTCTGTACCGCTACGTCCTTTTAACTTTATTCTGGCTACTATTAGACGATGTTATGCAGTCTAAAAAGGGTCTCCAGCAATTAACAGGCTTCGAGCTATCTACCTTAACCCTTTTTACTACCACAGATTCTTCTTAAGCTACTGAAAATAGTCGAAATATAGTAAGAAAATCATAAAAAGACGTCGCCGGTACAGAAGGGGTTAAGAGCCTCTCTGCTGGTGATCTCCTTGCTTATCTTAATAACTCTTGGTCATCCTCCCTTCAGGACTTCGGTGAGACTTTTTCTATTGCGCTAGATATATCGAAAGTATTCAATACAGTCTTGCACAAATCTTTAATTTCCAAAATACCCACTTTCGGTTTCTATCACTCTATCTGTGCCTTTGTCTCTAATTTCTTTCTGAACGTTCCATAGCTGCAGTTGTGGACGGCCATTGCTCACTTCCTCAACCCATCAACTCTGGTGTTCCTCAGGGTTATGTCCTGTCTTTTGTTCTCTTTCTAATATTCATAAATTATCTCAACTGTACCTCTAGTCATATCCACTCATATGCCGATGACTCTACCTTACACTATTCAACTAGTTTTCACAACAACCCAGCATGCAATCACTCCAAAACTCACGTGTCCAGGCCACGGTAAGACTATCTTCTTATTATCAATTATTTCTGATTGGGGTAGAGAAAATCTTGCTACTTTCTATGCCTCCAAGACTCAATTTCCCCTTCTATCTATCCGTCTCAATCTTATACAAGACTATCAATTACTCTTCAATACACAAATCAACCCTTCATCCTTTCTCAATATTCTTGGTGTATCTTTTACATCCAACCATTCTTGGACAGATATATTACCACGCTTGCTAAAACGGCTTCCCAAAAGTTGGGTGTGTTCAACTGTCTCTGTGGGTTCTTCACCCCTGCACAGCTTCTTGTTCTGTATCGGGGCACAGTGTGCCGCTGTATTGAGTATTGTTCGCATGTGTGGGGACAATCCACCCATACCGCAGCTCTCGAAATAGTAGTCATAGTAGTCGCTCGCCAAGAAAAATTCGACACCTAAATAGCATGATATTGATAAAGAAATGGGATGAAAGGTCTTAAAATCGACAAACTAATGGGGCAAGCTACTTCCCCCTTAATTTAAAATGGTCCAACTGGTATAAGAATGATATACGAATGAACGACTTACAATAAACATCATGTGCTTGGGGTCGTTCCTGGTCACTATGGGGACGATGTTTAGCTACCCTATATCCTTCCTAAGCTGCATAAAATCGTCTAAATATAGCTGAAGTCAAATATACTGTATATGAAGTCATCGGTACAGAAGGGGTTAAGGGGACAGTGGTTATATTTTGGTCTATATATGTGTGTATTCATTTATATTTTAGTTTCTTCGATAGGCCTCCATCAAGCTTAAAAACACACCCCATAGACCCCCCTTCAAGATATATTTGTACATTTTTCGGCATAAGAATGTCCCGGCCGAAGGCCGGTTCCTCTTGTTACGACTGAGGTTTAAATATATCAGGGCTCTTATTCATTGGACTAGTAATGGCATAAATGCTACAACGGAAAGCGCTAGATCCAACCTCTGATGTATATTCCCAGTGAACAAAGAACACAAATACTCTCCAGAGTTCTATATGCAATAATAGGTTATCAAACTCTCAATAAATGTGCGTCTACTCTAGGCTTAATGTTATGTGAAAACAGCCTATTACTACCTATAACCGAAGGTGCTTGGTTATGGTATGCAAAGTAAGGTGGTAAGAGAAGTTACAGCTTACGTTACTTTAATCAATAAATGTCAGGCACTCCTGCATGAAAGAAAGTGCACTAAAGTCCTTCAACACCAACAAGGAATCTTCTTTAAATGTTAGATGCTATCAAGATGCTCGAATCGGAAATGGAACCCAAAAAGGCAGGCAGCGGAACAATGCTCGTGCAGGCTATGCACACAAAAAGGTAGGATATATAATGCAGTCGGAGCCAAGAATATCCTAAACGCTACAACAATAATAATAATCGCCACGACAATGCAGTATTCCTATCAACAAAAAGAGCCTAAGTCGTTTGTGTCTCAATACATCAAACTAGGCTGCGAAATGCTTGTGTAATCATAAACGGGTATGCATAATAAGAGTACTTGGTTTAATGTACTTAATGTCTACTATGACTGATAAAGTCTAGCTAGAGTCAATGATACGAGATACTGGTGCGCATGGCATGCCGCATTGCCTAGTGCAAATCTCAAGTCTGTGCGTCAAATATTACGTTATAGGGAAGGGTAGCTCTCTTGAGAAACCTTAATACCGAAGTATTAAGCGTTCTCCTGGCGTACCTCAAAGACAAACAACCGAGCCTAGAACAGTGCGGAATGGTATAGGCAAAAAACCCTCATTCGTGCATGCTCTACTTTCAATGGCACACAGACTAGAATTTACCCAATCAACTCCAGTTCTCTGGTATGTCGTGCAGCTTTTAACTAAAGCCAGCACTCATCGGAAACAATACCTTATAGTATCAGACTCCTAGTCTAGCATTATCTAATCCAGCAGAACACTAATAATTATAGGAAGCGGTACTGAACAATATGAATGCCAACCAATGCTTCGTGATCAACTTATCTTAACAACTAACATACAGGGGTTATATAAGACCTTAACACCTTACGAGCGGCCTATGCGGTTTATTTATGTGTACCGCCCAGCGGGGTGTTTTTAGCCAAAATAGGGCTGTTTACGTGATCATTTTCATGCCTAAATAAGACCCAGAACGTAAAACAAGTATCTATCCCTGAAAGGGCATAAACAGAGCTTTCGAATGACACCATAACGATCCTTGTATGATGGATAGTTTTCTTGCAATAACCGTGCAACGCGAGTGCAAAAAGCAGGTAATTCGGTACTTTCGGTACATAATTGAGTATGTAGCGAGTGAGAGAGGGAGGAGGGAGCTGAGATTTGTGTCAGTAGGTTCGCCGCGGTGGTCTGGAGCAGTCATACGCTCGCTAGTCTCCTGCCACCACTTGTCTCTCTCTCTCAGCCACATTATGTGCTGAAATTGCCACTCGAGTTATGTCGAGCGCCACCACATAGTCCAGCTTTATTTAACTCGACTTATGTTGCTCGCCGCTAATTAAGGGTTAACACACAATACAACTGGCCAGCATGAAGCTGATTATGCAGAGTTAACCAGAGGGGGTATAATATTAATAAAAGGTGGTGAAAGATATGGAAAATGAGAGAGATAGGCAGAGGAAAAGGTTCTCAGGTGCAGGGAGGGGGACAGGTATCAAAGGGATAAGAGGGATGCGTTCTAGAAACCAGATCTGAGGGAGAGAGTAGCGAGAGAGCTGTATATATACTAGCACTAGCTCGAACCGCGTAGGAAAAGCGGTAACAAGTCCTCTAGCCAATGCTAAAGAAGCTAGCCAAACATGACGTCACCAAGCATGGTAAAAAACTCCTCCAACCAATCCCCACGAAGCCAGCCAGCTATGACGTCATCGAGTATAGCAAAACACTGCGCGCCTCCCCGCACTCTGTTCTACTCTCTCTCTCTCTCTCTCAAATCTTATCATTACTACTTCATGATAAAACATATACTTTGCAATTAAATATATAAAGCCTTGACATGGGTGAAAACAAAGAGCCTTTCTGGACTGCCCATGACACGAGCTTTCATATGAAATAAAGCACACAATGATACATCAACTGTAACCACATCCACTGCCCTGGCGATCCTAGCGAGTCACTGTAGGACAAGCCATGCGGTTCTAACGGAGTGGTTAACGTCACACTCTTAAAAGTCAAGGCTCGCTATCGCTCGCCAGGAAAATATCAACACCTAAATGGCATGATATTGATAAAGAAATGGGATGAAAGGTCTTAAAATTGACAAACTAATGGGGCAAACTACTCCCGCCTTTATATAAAATGGAGGACCATAATTATGCTTTCATTAGTTTATTCAAGTGCATTGGGGTTTCTAATTGATGATTTATGTTAAGAATGGGGTGTTACTTAATAAGAAGATATACGAATGAATGACTTACAATAAACATCATGTGGTTGGGGTCATTCCTAGTCACTATGGGGACAATGTTGGGTCTGGCCACCAGGTCACTCAGCGTGTTGACAGGCTCCGAGTACCTGAGCATCCGGAGAAAGGAAAGGGTTCAGTTATATACATTGTGTTTTATTATCATTAATATTTTTGTCTGTGTGTGTGTGAGAGAGACAAAAGGATGATGCGGAGAAAGGAAAGGTTTTAGTTATATTTATTATTATTATTTATATCTATGATAATGGAGAAAACAAGCACCACGCCCCTACCACCAAGCAGTTTTCCCGAGCACACCACCATTTCTCCGAGAAAGGAAATCATAACCACCACACCACCAAAATATGCCCGAGTCACCTCAACCACGCCCGCACTCCCCTCAACACCCGGCAAAGATCCCGTCATCACCACCAGCAACAGAAGTGATGACAGGAGAAGGAAAAGTGGAAAGGGAAAGCAAGGTAAGCCAACACTTGCATAAGTCCTATCTTTCCACGTGCCCTTCTTTCTCCCAGCTGCATCACCACCACAAGAGGGAAATTCAGAGGGGTTACCCCAGCCCTCCCAGGGCCTCCTCCCAGCACAACTGCCCTTCTTACCCGGAGAAGGTACACCGGAGGAACGCAGAAAGAGGTAAGACTATGACTGGCAAAGCTAAGATCTATACAGCCTAATAGTCCTGATGGGCTAGTAGTCCAATCAAGCTAAAAAAAATAAAAAAAAAAATATATTTTACAGTTGGAAAGCTATTAATTATCCTTCACTGGAAGATAAGTAACAGCTGGAAGATTTGGGTTTATACTAAATAAATACTTGTAGCACTGGTTATAAAGGTTTATTTAGGACTCTTTATATCTTTGCTCATCAAAGGAATTTCTAATTAGACTCACTGGGGCAACCTAATATCAGTTCCTCTGTCTCGATTAACAAGGCTTTACTGTCAATAAAGAATGGTGTTTTGACATGCACTTTATTGGTAGTAAACCGACCTCTGAAACCTTTCAAAAGTTCACGCACTGGCAATTGGATTTTGAAGGGTAGGGCTCTGCGAGATACCGTAGCTTGTAAGCATAATGGGGTTTCGATTTCTGGCCTACCTATAATGATTGGATTATAGACACCAATAACTTACCTGGGCAGAGACAGCCAGGCAGTAAGGTTACCGGAATATACGCCATCCACCGTGATAACCGCCACCCAAGCCACCGCCACTACAGCACGGCCACTCACACTCCAAGGCTGCCGGGAGTGACCTGCAAGGGAGGGTTTACTGTACTGTATATTAAGGGGGGATGGCCGTAACAGTAACAAGAAATAGGGTGGTCAGTATGGAAGTGAAGAAGTCCTTGCATGACAGTGTGGTAATCCCGACACTGGCTTACGGAAGCGAAGCATAGACGTTGGTTGAGAGACTCAGACCAAGAGTGAGAGCAGTGGAAATTAATTACTTAAGGAGTGCATGCGGAGTTACATGGAGGGATAGACAGACTAATGAGGAAGTAAGAAGGAGGTGTGGTGAGGAGGTAGATGTGCTGGAAAGTGTGAAAAGGAACAACTTGAGATGGTTCGGCCATATGGAACGTATGGAAAGCGAGAGAATGACTAAGAGGGTGTACGAGAGCGAGGTGGAGGGACAGAGAGGGAGAAGTAGACCGAATATGAGGTGGAAGGATGGAGTGAGGAAGTACATGAACGAGGGCGGTGCTGGTTGGGGGGAGGGGCGTCGACTGACTGGGGACAGAGGTGCATGGGGGCGGTTCGTTCGTGGCCACCCCTTCGGGGATCACAACGTCAGGCAATAGATAGATAGATAGATGGCCGTATTTATTGGCTCATGTATGTATCATTTAAATGTTATTTTAGTTTTCTCCCTAGACATCCATCAAGCTTACCCCCCCCCCCCCAGACTCTCCTACAAGATAAATTTTTAATTTTTCGATAAAAAATGTCCCGGCCCGAAGGCCAATTCCTCTTAAAATGCAGGGTCGCTATCGCTCGCCAGGAAAAAAACGACACCTAAATGACACAAAAAACTAAATATTGATAAAGAAAATGGACGAAAGTTCTTAAAATCGCCAAACTAATGGGCCGAACTTGCCAAGAAAAAGTTGACACCTACATGACACGAAAAGTCTTAATATTGACATAGAAATTGGACAAAAGTTCTTAACACAAAAGTTCTTAACACGTACAATCCCAGCGACGGCTGCCAGCCGTCAGTAGATAATCACTACCCCGTTGCAGCGACGGCTGCAAGCCGTCAGTAATATACGGTCCTTGTACCTGGCACTGGCTGGTACCATGACTTGTAAACACCGTTCTAAGGAATTGACAACACTTCTTAGGTTGGCTGCAAGCTTCCACAGGCTGTCTGGGTCAGTGTTTCATCAACTTTTGAGGTGGGAGGTTGTTATATCTTGCCTCTGAAGCCATTTTGGCGAAATTACTTGGCACTGAGGGGTACATTTATGGTAGTAACCTATGGAACAGTAGGGGTTAAAATCGCCAAACTAATGGGCCGAACATCTTAACATTTGAAAACTAATGGGGCTAAGCATGAGGAAGATGGGGTACCAGAAGATGACCCATCTCAATTTAGTGAACAAGCTAATAGGGCAAAAGAGATGGGATTTTGTACAGCTAAGACTATGTAACAAGGAGGCTGACTTTGGAAGAGCAGCGCCTTGAGTGGTATGGCAAGGGTGTCCTGTAGTGATGTGTAGCGGGAGGGGACCACTGACGTCATGACCACGCCCACCACCCACACCGATATCGTCACAACGCCCACGAACACACCCAGGCTCACCCACGTCTGGTCAGGGGTAAAGTAGAGTGAGAATATAGACAAACAAACAATTAACAAACAATAACAGCAATCAAACAATAAATAAATAAACAACAAACAATAAAGAAACAAACAACAAACAAAGATACAAACATCAAACAACAAAGATACAAACATCAAACAAAGGCACAACAACAAACAAAACAACAAATAAACAAAAACAATCAAACACAGATAATAAAGAAACAAATACAACCAATCGAGGAGGAGCACTTTATTGACCAAGATTGGCAGATAGCTCCTTCAGGTCACTCCTACCATGCGAAACGTTGTCAATAAAGTGTTCCTCTTCCTCGAATGGTGTTATGCATTCTGTCATCTTGTCAATAAAGTGTTCCTCCTCCTCGAATGGTGTTTATGCATTCTGTCAACTTGTCATAGTTATATTTAGCCATTCGGTACCGGTGAAATATTTTTCATCATATTCTGGATACTATTAGACGACTTTATTCAGCTTAGGGAAGACGTCTACCAATTAAAAGGCTACAAAGTACCTCAAATAATCCTTTTAGCTACTATATGTCCTTCATAAACTGCACACAATCGTCTAAATATAGCTAGAATTATTTGTTAAAAGACGTCGCCGGTACAGAAAGGGTTAACAACAGGAAAATGGTTCTAGGCGAGCTATAGCTACCAGGAAAATTATAGGGACTATAAACTATATTGTAAGGAAAGGCATAATATTCTTAACCCTTTCAAGATCCGATTATGCATTTCGTGTCTGATTTCTGACTATTGTTAAACAATTGTATTCATATTAAGGAGGGTATATGGCAGTCAGAGGGTTAATTTAGTCTTTACCCTTATAATTCCCACAGATCCTCTCTAAGTTGTATACAATCATCTAATGATAGCCAGGATAAACTGTCAAATTACGCCATAATCTTCAAACTGTTAACTCATGATAAGGGAGGGTCTAGGATCGTTATAGAAACCGACATTAAGGGGAGGCAGACCGTTTTTTTCTGGATCCCCCTCTCCCTAATATTTAGCCCCACTAGTTTTGAGATTATAAGACGTTCAGCCCATTAGTTTGGCGATTATAACACCTTTCGCCCCATTTCGTTGTCAATTTTAAGACCTTTCATGCCATTTAGGTGTCGATTTTTTCATGGCGAGCGAAAGCGAGCCTGAAATTTTAAGAGGAACTGGCCTTCGGCCGGGAAATTTTTCTACCGAAAAATGTACAAATTTATCTTGAAGGGGGGTCTAGAGGGTGTTTTTCTAAGCTTGATGGAGGTCTGGGGAGGAAACTAAAGAAATAGATGAATAAATGAATTAATAGACCAAACAAACGGCCAGTCTCCCCTTAACGGGAAATCTAAACTCATGCCAGATATATTGTTAGGAAAAGTATAATATCCTTAACTCTTTCAGTACCAGTGCCGTCCGTATAACTTTATTCTGGCCACTGTAAGGCGATTGCATTCAGTTTAAAAAAGGGCCTCCAGCAATTAACAGGCTTCCAACTATCTCACTTAACCATTTTTACTACGACAGATCTTTCTTAAGCTGCACAAAATCATCTCGATATAGCTAAAATAAAATTATAAAGACGTCGCTGGTACAGAAGGGGTTAACTCATAAAGATAAATAAGATTTTAGGATAGCTATAACATCTGCACATTATTTATAGATCTAAACCTTTGCCAGCTAAGGTTTGAGGACAGCTATAATGTCAGGCCAATTATAATAGTCTATACGGATGCTTAGTAAGGTTCTAGGGTAACAATTATAATAGTCTATACAGATGCTTAGTAAGGTTCTAGGGTAACAATTATAATAGTCTATACTCATGCTTAGTAAGGTTCTAGGGCAACAATTATAATAGTCTATACTGATGCTTAATAAGGTTCTAGGGTAACAATTATAATAGTCTATACTCATGCTTAGTAAGGTTCTAGGGTAACAATTATAATAGTCTATACTCATGCTTAGTAAGGTTCTAGGGTAACAATAACAACAGGAATGGAAGGGTACACTCGGATACCATAGTCTCTAGTCCACTCATTAATATTTGTGAACTTCTCATATTTCTAATTATGAAAGTATATCTCTGGAAACGAAATTATGATTATAATTTTCTATATATCAACTACAAAACTATATATATACTATTTACTAAAAAGCAATTTTTATCCAAAAAAATCAACCCATATTGTAATAATTGCATAAATAAAAAACATAGGGGGTCCACGAATTCTTACGAGTGGGCTAGAGACTATAGTATCCGAGTGTACCTCAAAAGCTGATGGCAAAATAATGAAACTGGCTGTACATTATTAGCTTGGTATGTCGCCTTTTGGATATCAATGCGATCTGTTTGTGCACTTTGGGTTTTAATAGCGCTGCTGTTTTTTTAAAGATTATAGTGATTCAACCGAATCCAAGTGCTAATTAATTAATAAATAAAAACAAAAAAACATTTAACTTTCATTAATATCGTAAGCATATGAAATGTCTAAATCACACGAGTGATTTTTCCGTCAATTTTCCATGAACAAGTTTTTTCTCGTTATATTTCGAGACTTTTTTTGCACTGATATCGATAACTAGACTGAAGGTAGAGTATGTTAGGCGGCTGAATTAAGATAAAGTGTAATTTTTGAAGGTGCCAGACCATAATTGCCCGTAAGAATTGCTCGAAAAACGGCTCGTGTGACTCCGGCTTTAGATAGAAACGGCTTAGGAACGATAACATAAAATCTTGGGGTACAAAACACTTTGTGTACAAAAGAGTGCCATCTGAAACTACTTTACATACATATTTTCTGAGTATGAAGTGTTTTGGCTCGGATGCATTAGACTACACACCGTTAGAGAACGCAATATTTTTGGTAGCAAAAATACATTTGGTACGAAATACCTCAGGTACGATATGCAATGGGTACGAACAATTCTGTGTATGAATAATGTTCTGAAGGAAACACGCTAGGAATGCCATATTGGCGATTAAACTATATGCATATGAAATGTTTTGCGCACCAAATACAGCGTATTAAATATTAAAAGATAGATAATGCTTCAAGTTGAAAACTCATGGGTATGAAGGATCTGACACCTATTTATTGTGTACAGAGGTATGGCATTTCGTGGATGCCAAATATGCTAAATATGATATGTCTAGGTTACGACAAACAAAAGGAAAAAAAAATGCCTTGAACGTGTGTTGGAGCAAAGCTTTTAGGATACTTCATCGTTTGTGTACGAAAAGTTTTGGTATACACATATTTGGGGTATAGAGGATCTACGAGCGAAATCATATCGAGGGCAAACATCATAGTTTATTGTTATGTGTATGAAGGAGACAAAAGACAGGCTGCCTCTAATGAGTGTCTCCCCCAAAGCCAAAACAGTGACAGAGAGCCAAAATCAAGGCACATTGTGGTCAAAATACCTGGACACACGAAGTTTAAAGCAGTCTAAGTCATAGGATGAAGGAATGATTGATTGAGCGAGAGAGTTCCAATGTTCACTGGTTGAGTAGAAGAGAGACTATTATTTTTTTTTAATTCTTGAGATGGACAGGATAGGAGTGGAATTATGTAGAAGGAGGGTGTTTCTCACTCGCTGTATGGGAGGAGGTATGCATTGAGAGAGCTTTGAAGAACACTAATTGTTCTAATAGCGAAAGAAGAGTGAAAAATATGCAACATTGCAGCGTGAAGAAAGAGATTGTAGGGAATAAGGTAGAGGTGGTGAGTTGATAAGACGGAATAGTTTGGACTCTATACCTTTTCATAATGTGAACAATACTTGATCCCCTTTACAGAGCAAGAATCTGTGCGGGGATAAAGAGCCCACAGAGATGGTAGAGCACACCTAATGAAAAGAAAACTTCCAGCAAGAAGGAAAGGTGTTATATCAAAGACAGAGGCGGAAGTGTTAACCTAGACTAGAAGGTAGCACAGAAGCACTGTTTTTTAGAACAACAGGAGGGACACCATCTGGCTGGTACGCCTTCCTAGTAATAGGCCCAGAAAGGGCAGAAAGTTCATCTTTGGATTTATTTATTTCGAGATTATATTATGAGGCATAAGTTAGTGAGGGGGGGGGGGGGGTGGAGAAGGAGGAACAGCACCGGAATCATCAAAGGTTGAGTTCTGAGTGAAAGTTTAAGTAAAGAGATAATTTTTTTCAGAGGAAGAAGTGATGGTAGTAGTGCCGGCACATCAAAATGGAAAAAAAGAGGGAGAGATGAGAAAGTAAGTTATTGGAGAGGTTTTTGGATAGTTTCCAGATAGCTTGGGAAGAGATAGAATTTGAAATTTCATTATATTTACTATTGACGGAAGAGTTCCTGGCAAGTCGAAGAACAGATTTGGCATGATTCTGGGCAGAAATACATACATACATACATACATACATACATACATAAATACATACATACATACATACATACATACATACATACATACATACATAAACATTTCAAGACCGAGTGCTCCACACATACGTACAGTTTCAGTCTCTTGTCCTAATGGAGGCATTCCAGGCAACCCCGTTAAGGGCTGCTTCACTTGTCAAGTTTTTGGATTTGAGATCGGCACGTATAGTCCAATCCCAGATCTTCCTCGGTCCACCCCTTGGTGCAGCTCCTTCCACAATCACAGACCTGCATCTTTTCATCCGATTTAGTTCATCCATTCTCTCCACTTGCCCATACCATCCCAGTCTACTTGTCCGCATCTCCTTGCCAATACTCTTTATACCTAAACGTCTCCTCAGCTCATCATTTGTTATTCTATCCTGCAGCTTGGCCCCACACATCCATCTCACCATTCTCATCTCATTACGTTCCATTCTGATGACATCCTCTACTTTAACGGCCCATGTTTCCGAGGCATACGTCAATGCACTTCTAACACACGAGGCATACACCTTTCCCTTCGGTGGGAGAGGCATTCTTTTCATGGTCAGAATTGGCAGCAGTTCTCTGAACTTCCCCCAGCCACATCTAATTCTTGCGACAGTGGTAGCCTCGGCCCCACCACCGGCAGGGATGGTATCTCCTAGGTAACAAAACTTGTCCACCAGCTCCAATGACTCATTTACAAAATTTACAGCCACAGGATCATCATTTAACACAAGCTCGCCCTTGTACAATACGAACTCAAATTTCTTCATTTCTAAATTATCCTTCGGCAGGGGTCCTTTTATTCTACTACAGCACCTACTCCCATGGTGCACCCAACATCGACAGATGCTATACCGAATCAAGTTAGCGTCCACACCCTTTCCACACACTGCACACGGGTATGCATCACTCTTTTCCACATTGCCTCGTCTCAATCTACAATGCATAACTTTGGTTTTGTTAATATTGACTCTTAAATCTTTGCTCGCCAGGCCCTCTCTCCATCTTCTGAATTTGGCCTCAGCATCTTGCACATTGTCAGCTATTAGGACTTAATCGGCTGCATAAAACAGTTCCCACGGGAGTCCGGATCTAAAATCTCTAGACAATGACTCCAGGACCATAATAAAGAGGAGGGGGCTTAACACTGAACCCTGATGAACTCCAACACAGACTGTGAACTCATCACTCAGTACACCTTTCACCCTCACCGCAGTTCGCGAATCCTCATACATCTTCTTTATCTACAGTATATTCCTGAATTTGAAGGCGCCGGTACTGTCTGTATATTTCCTCCTTATTGTGGACAGCAGTAGAACAAGCGTGAGTAAACTACGGTATAAGTGCATACATTAGTCTGATAAAAAGAAAATGGAATGTATGTTTCCATGCCCGAGAGGTGTACCTCAATTATGCGGTCGGTACTCTCGGAGGATACCCGGCCACGGAAGTCAATAATAATTCCAGGCAAAGTCAAAGAAGTACTGCCGTAGTGACCCCCCCCCCCCCAAAAAAAAAAAATCGGAACTGACAAAATGCCACAAGCTGGGAGGATCAGATGACCATACTGGAGACATAGGAACAATTGAAATTGAAATTGAAATTGAAATTGAAATTGGAAAGGTAACAAAATTAAGGTCATGATCGGAGGAGCCCAACGGAGAGAAGATTTACAGTATAAGTACAAGGATTAGAAGTTAGAAAGGATATTGGCCTGATCTCCTATGCTTTCCTGGATACGGTTAAGGTGCTGGACTAATTGTTCTAGGGCATTTAGAATAGAAAAGATGTAGGCTTGTTCACCAGGTTGATCAGTGAAATGAGAAGAGAGCCATTGGTGGTGGTGAACATTGAAATCATTCAAGGTGGAAATTACAAAGGAAATTGGGAAAATAAGTCCATACATAATGAGCAGTGAAAAATTACTTTGCTGTACGAAATATATGATGCAGAAATTGCAAGCAAAAGTGGAAGAAGAATGAGGAAATAGGAGATTCAGAATATTGTCAATGGACATATAGTAAGTGCGATGGCATTACATGACTGCCTTTCTGTCTCACCATGGTGGCCTATTCAGTCTTGACAAGGTTATGTGTATGGTGATCCATAATTATATTTTGGATTGGTGATGGGTGTGACTGACTGTATGTAAAGTAATATGGTCCAGTATACGAGAATGTTGCCATTTACATTTAGCGAGCGTCAACAGTATCCTTCGTGATTATATAGACAATAATATGGTCATATATTATATTTAGAAGAGACCATTATGTTACACAACAAATATAATGTTAACCCTTTGAGGATCATGACGTCTTTTGACAGTTCATTCTGGTTAACATTAGACTACTTAATGCTGCTTATGAAGGACCTCAGGGAATACAAAGGGTAAAGATTGCCTCAGTTAACCCTCTGACATCCCTATAACCTTCCTAACCAATTAAAATCGTCTAATGATATCCAGAATAGACCGTCAAAACGCATCATATTCCTCAAGGGTGTTAAACAGGAAGTAAACCCAGACTTGCGACTCACATCCCAAGCAAAGACCTTGAGGATAAGGAAGGGGGACTGGATGACTGTTGGGTCGGCACTGGCGATGGAGGAGCGGATGGAGATGAAGAACTCTGTAAAATCCACCACCTGGAGTCGATTGGCGGTGATGGTGCAGGTCCCCAGAGCGATATCTGCCTCCTGTAGTAAACAAATCAGTTTTATTTTAATTCATTGCATATTAATATTTTTTGTGTGTGTGTGTGTGTGTGTGTGAGTGTACTAATAATAATAAGAATAATTGTCGGTTTATTGTTCATTGCAGCCGCTAGGGCTGCAATGAACAATAAACCAACAATTATTCTTATTATTATTAGGCTGAAAATCTACAGAGTTTTTCTTAAACCAAGCTACAGTACAATACCTATTCTACCTTAACCCGTACTGTACCGTAGGATCCAGTAATAAAAGTCCCCAGCAGTCCCAAGCAATGTGGCCAAAATGGCAGGAGAGACCACCTTTCCACCTCAAGAGATGAGGCAACACTGGCCCTCCCACCCTTCAGTGGGTCTCTTATAAGCTGAGAAGTTTTGCCATAACGGGAGCAGTGCTTAAATGGTTGTGGTAATTGGTACAGCCTTGTACAGGCAGTTACAAGGAAAGTACATTACTGACGACTATATCCGTTGCTGGGACTGGGGAGTTAGTTATCTACTAACGACTATAGTCGTCTCTGGGATTGGAGGGGTTAACTACGAGGTCACATGTAACCTTTAGCGACCGTGAGGTGCGTGGCATCCCACCAAGTACATACGCAGATGCACTTTATATTGGTGAAAAGATGTGTAGGCTAAAGGCGCGGTTACACATACCCGAGTTGCCCGAATCGGTGACAAAAGTTGCTCCGTGGAGCAACTTTTGCGCCCCAGGCAACTTTTTCGGGACCCATTTGTCACCCGAATAGGGCAACTTTTGCGTCCCGAACGTACGGGACGCATCGCCTGTTGCGGCAACTATAAATATGGGTTGCATGCAATAGTAGTAATGTGATAACTATATATATGATGTGCAAGCATTAATATACTATAATAATGCTCAATCCTTAAATATATATGTCATCACAGTATAATATTCAATAAATTGGGATGAGAGAAAACGGTTTAATCAAGAAGTAAGCTACAGTATGAATGCGCAATTTCAAGTTTGTACAAATAGCCTACAATATCTTTGGGCAAGAATGGGAAGAATATTCTCTCAAGGGATTAAATGTATCATATATCGGTTATTATAATCAACTTACAATTATAATTTGCAACAGCAAACGATTTGTTATAACTAAATATGAATAGTAGCTTCGTTACTGCAATGGTTAGCCTAATACTTCCTTCAGTTTACAAATTATGTATTCTGTATGCTTTGTAATCTTGATAAAATACCGTATTTATGCATTATAGGTTCGGTTTATGCGAAGTGCTAAGTAGTAGGCTACTCTTTAAATAACTTAGTAGATCTACATATACAGTATACGGTAATAAGTGTTTGGCGTGAATTAGTAGGCCATGTCGTGGAAATATATTCCCTATGTAGCCTATAGCCTAAATATATATTCCATAATTATACAGTAGGCTATATTAAACTAAATAAGTTTTAATACTTCTAATGATAATGTGACAGGTGATATCCGAACCTTAAGAGCTATAAAATACCACATGGAACACATACAATTGTAGCCTACATATAATACAGTAAACACAAGCAAGGAAAGAAATACTGTCACTGCCTATTTTAAATGTGTAATACGTAAAGCAAGGCCTGTGATTGGCTAAACCGGGTGAGCCAGTCTTCTCTCTCGCTTACTTCTTGGTTTATAATTTCTTTATCTTGCTTGAGTTTACTTTATGATATATACGTTATTATTGTGTTTCCTGTGTTCTTTAAGAGCTCTTTAGATTCGTTTAGTACTGTAACTTATTAAGTAATCATTAAAATTACTTAAACATATCTAGTTTAATAAATAAATAAGGAACAATACAGATAATAAATAAATGATCAGGGTAATGATAAGATAGCCAATCATGAGCGTGCTGCTGTTTCAACTGACTTGCACTTTTACCGACAGACGTGGATTCATGTCGCTTGTTTTATGTAATGGTGAGCAATATAGTCATACATATCTTGGTTTTTATAAATGCTCAGCTTTATCATAGGGATTGTGATGTATTAATAGAATGACGGGAAGCTAGAACGGCCGAATTAAGACCAATAATTTCGAAGTGAGAACGAAAGAGTGTACGTGAGAGTGCCAATAAAATCTGTGCTACGAGCAACTCTGCCATGTGTAACCACTTTTTGGGGGGTCTCAGAAAAGTTGCCCGTAGCGGTGACAAAAGTTGCTTGGGTGGCAAAAATTTGGGCATGTGTAACCGCCCCTTAACACAGGCTGATAGCAACTTGGTTAGGGAGGAACCACGATACAATTCTCTCTGTCGCTATATGGCCGAAAAAACCTTTAGCATTCTGAGGGGGACTCGAACGCTCGCCCCGGCCTGGCCCTCCTGGTCAGCGCGTAAGACACAGCGCTTGAGACTACTGGACCATAGCGACCCGTGTGTGTGTGTGTGTGTGTGAATGTGTGTGTGTGTGTGAATGTACGTGTATGTGTGAATGTGTGTGTGTGTGTGCGTAATAATAATAATAGTAATCATAATTTATTTCGAGCCGGCAGCCAATGAGGATGAAAATACACAATTCCTTAACCTAACTTATCCTAAGTAGTCAACAGATTTTCTTCTGGCTGCCACAAGGGTGCCTACATACCCCCAGAAGGGGTAGGATGTGGGCAGGGAACCAGTTGGAACCCTGAGGTGGCGCATCCACACCTAACCTCCATAGCCTGGAAAAGGTTTTTGACGGAAACCTCTCCGGCAGGTAGCTGGGATCGAACCCGCGCTACCTGGGTCAAGTGACTAGAGTGTGGTGACTTAGTGCGCTCGGCCACTGTGACTGTGTGTGTGTGTGTGTGTGTTCAAACGTACTCGCTTCGAGCTTAAAATATATTAGAAGAAGTGTCTCTACAAGATTTTATAAATTAAATATTGCCGTATGGTATAGATGCGTAAGTATATATTATACATAATTATAAAGAATGTGCCTCATATATCATATTGTGTAAAACATTCTTAGTTGCACCCTATTAATTTTGTGAATTATGTACTGTTTATTTTAAAACGCATCATTGGTATACTAATTGGATTTTAAATGACATTATCAATATAATATTATTTTTATTAATCTCACCACCACACCCCCAATGAAATTAATTAAAGTATATATGATCCACCGGGATTCGAACCCGGGTTATCACACACATATTTTTGCCACCTTAACCATTACACCACCAGGACGGTTAAAGGTTTATGCACACGCCTACGACTTATTATCCATTCTCGAATACTGGATATTAATCTAATCATGTTCATATTCCCAACCGCACTATGGTAGCCTACTGTTTAAGTGAGAGGAAAGAATATTCATGGGGCACAGATCATATAGACCGGCCTCTCGAAGAAATATCCCTAAACCTACTAATAATATTATTTTTATTAATCTCACCACCACACCCCCAATGAAATTAATTAAAGTATATATGATCCACCGGGATTCGAACCCGGGTTATCACACACATATTTTTGCCACCTTAACCATTACACCACCAGGACGGTAGACATGCCGTTTTGCCCAAAATCAAAACGGCATACCCAACTCTGCGATGGGTTACCATCATTACTGCTAATAACATCATCAATCACAATCACCATCATCACTACATTTGCCACAATCATCACGACTACTGTCATCACCATCACTATGATCATCATCACTACTACAATTACAATCATCACTACTACTGTTACCATTGTCACTGCCATCTTAATCACTACTATCATCATTGATACTACACCTATCAACCATCATTACTACTATTATCACCACCATCTTACAATCATCATTACTACAGTTAACATCATCACTACTACTATAACCATCATCATTACTACTGTCACAAGTATTACCATCATGTATCCTACTATCACCATCATCACTACTACTGCCATCATCACCATTACTATGATCTTCATCATCACAACTATTGTCATCATCACTACAACTTTCACCATCATTACTACTACTCACCATCACCAGATCAGATGAAGTATTGAGGGATAAGCCTTTGCAACGGCACTACTAATACAGTACTCACACCATAGTCACTACCATCATCACGACTGTCATTATCAACTCTGCGTAAGCAGAGTTTGGTATCGCCCCCGGTATAGTGGGTACCATCAAAACAAATTGTAGTCGTCGTCGTCCGTCTGTTCCGAAACTCCTCCTAGACCGTTGGACGGATTTTCACCAAATTTCACACAACCATTTGTTGCGTGAAGGCGAACGTCAGTCAAAACAGATTTATTGAATGTATACAATAGTTATAATTTTAGGTGCAAAATATGGTTTTAGTATTAGTGATGATGGTGAGTAGCCTAGTAGTGATGATGGTGAAAGTTGTAGTGATGAAGATCATAGTAATGGTGATGATGGCAGTCATAGTGATGATGGTGATGGTAGGATACATGATGGTAATACTTGTGACAGTAGTAATGATAATAATGGTTATAGTAGTAGTGATAATGTTAACAGTAGTAATGATGATCAACTCTGCGTAAGCAGAGTTTGGTATCCCCCCCCCCCCCCCGTATAGTGGGTACCACGGAAAAAATGTCTCGTCGTTGTCGTTGTTGTCGTTGTCCGTCCGTCTCGCAACTCCTCCTAGACCTTTGGACGGATTTTCACCAAATTTCACACAAATATTTGTTGGGTGAATGCGAACGTCAGTCAAAAAAGATTTTTTGAATTTATGCAATAGTTATGATTTTAGGTCCAAAATATGGTTTTACCCAAAATATGGTTTTACACCCCCCCCCACCCCCCCCCCCACCCCCCAGCAATGAATGCGTTCTTAGTGTGTGAGCCCCGAAGGGGCTCACACACTAAAAACGCATTCGTTCTGGGGGCGAAAACATCTCGCTTTGCATTTGCTAGGTTAAGTTACTTTAGTTGGCAATAGAAGTGATGGTAGTAATAATGGGATTTATGGTGATAGTAGTGATGATGGTGATAATAGTGATGGTGATGGTTGTAGTTGTATTGATGATGTTGACAGTAGTGATGATGATGACAGTAATAGATATGATGGTGACAGTAGTAGATATGATGGTGACAGTACTACTAGTAGTGATGATGGTCATAATAGTAGTGATTATGGTGACAAGTAATGATAGTTGTATTGATAATAATGACAGTAGTGATGATGGTAGAGACGATGGTGTGAGTATTAGTGATGATGGTGAGTAGTAGTGATGATGGTGAAAGTAGTAGTGATGATGACAATAGTTGTGATGATGAAGATCATAGTAATGGTGATGATGGTTACGGTAGGATACATATGATGGTAATACTTGTGACAGTAGTAATGATGATGGTTATAGTAGTTGTTACGACCGGGACTACGAATAAAACAAGGGCACTTAAAGATTGGACTAGTAATAGGGCACTATGCAACAACGACGCTAGATCCAAACCCTCGAACTTAAATGCCGGCGAACAAAACACTTATACCCTCCAGAGTTAATCTGCGATAGCGGGGTATCCTTAACTGGGCATAAATGTACTCTACTTCAGGCTAACCCACACTGGTCTAGCCTGATAACAAACAAGATGCAAGTTACGTTAAAATGCATAAAAAGGAATCTATGGAAAGATCAATTAAATCACTGCAAGATTTAATACAATAAAAAGATGTTTCAATACAGTTACTCTAAACAACAATAAACTCTTCACTCCTATCTGAAAGAAAGTGAAGTATAGTCCTACAGCATAGACATGGAAACTTCTGAAGAAAGTCTGATGCTCATAAGATGCTCATATCTAATCTTGAACTATATAAAGGCAGGAGGCAGGACACCACACGTGTAAATTGAATACACTAAAAGATAGGACATATAATGTTAACTGACACGAGAATACTATAAATGCGCAACGGTAGCAATGCTCGACACTAAAAGAAGTACTTCCTCTTCAACGAAACAGTCTGCTATGGTTGTGCGACTCAACAACAACCTAGACTAATAAATGCTGTGAATAATAATGCGTACATATCAAAGAGCTTATATTAAATACTAATAAGTGTCTACTCGATTAATAAAATTAATTAAATTAATTAATTAAAACTGCATCCTTTAAGTTACGTTAATTGACTAGGGTGCTCTCTCGATAGATCCAGATCACAAGTATCTGGTTCTATCCTGGTGACCCTCTAAAGACAAGCAAAGAGGCAGCAAAGTGTGGAACTGGTACAGGCCAAAACCCTCAGTCAACACAATGCTGCACTCGCAAAGGACGCAACCGGAAAGACAACACAGGCTACCACAGGACCAGTCGAAGTCGTGTAGGTATAAGTAAACCGTACACACATCGGAGACAACGACTACAGTTACCTCATCCCAGTCTAGCATTAAATAAAAGAGCAGAAACACTAAATCAATAATGGAGACACACACCAAGTTCTTAACCTATACTAACTAAGAACCCTCAAACCTATTCTAAGTACATGTAAATATCTCTGAGGACGGCGCATGCAATACAATGGGCCGGCTATGGAAACCGTATGCAGAACCCAAGGGGACAAGTAATTGAATAAAGGCGAGAAGTAATGGAAAAGAAGAATGTCAGAGAGAGAAACAGTGATAAAGGGGGTGATCGGGAGAGAGTATGCAAGGGGATGTTAGAAGCACGCGCGCCAAGCCTGTCCTGATGAGGACAGCTCCTGGGGACCCTCATGTAGGAGGCAAATTACACAGGAGCCCGTAAAGGCGCGATGGTCGGCCAATCACGAGCCGAGACGTCACAAGACAGCAGGTGTCACGTGACACAGCACCCGCACCTACAGACACTCACTACCATCTCGCTCTGAAAGTCTTTCTCATTCCCACGCTGGTACTATCATCACTACTATTGATATAAAATATAACCTGTTGTCACAGACAAAAACAAAGACCACCACTGGACTGCCTGTGACAATGCGATTACTAGGAAAGAAAGAACAACATTCTCGGATAACTGTAGCCCATTTCGATGTCCCTGGCGAGCGCTAGTGGCTAACGAGAGGCGATTCTGCCAACGCTGATAGACGTCACATAGTAGTGATGATGTTAACAGTAGTAATGATGATTGTAAGATGGTGGTGATGATAGTAGTAATGATGGTTGATAGTTGTAGTATCAATGATAGTAGTGATTAAGATGGTTGTGACAATGGTGACAGTAGTAGTGATGATGGTGACAGTAGTAGTGATGATTGTAATTGTAGTAGTGATGATCATAGTAATTGTGATGATGACAGTAGTCGTGATGATTGTGGCGTTTGTAGTGATGATGGCAGTAGTAGTGATGATGGTGATTGTGATTTATGATGGTATTAGTTGTGATGATGGTAGCCCATCGCAGAGTTGGG
Source organism: Paralithodes platypus (assembly GCA_032716605.1). Classification (NCBI taxonomy): domain Eukaryota; kingdom Metazoa; phylum Arthropoda; class Malacostraca; order Decapoda; family Lithodidae; genus Paralithodes; species Paralithodes platypus. The sequence goes on from CM064487.1 coordinate 2,611,556, forward strand.
TATGCCGTTTTGATTTTGGGCAAAACGGCACGCCTAGTGATGATGTTAACAGTAGTAATGATTGTAAGATGGTGGTGATGATAGTAGTAATGATGGTTGATAGTTGTAGTATCAATGAGAGTAGTAATTAAGAGGGTTGTGACAATGGTGACAGTAGTAGTGATGATGGTGAGAGTAGTAGTGATGATTGTAATTGTAGTAGTGATGATGATCATAGTAATGGTGATGATTGTGGCAGTTGTAGTGATGAAGGAAGTAGTAGTGATGATGGTGATTGATGGTTTTAGTAGTGATGATGGTAACCCATCGCAGAGTTGGGTATGCCGTTTTGATTTTGGGCAAAACGTCACGTCTACTTTATTGTCACTACAACTATTATCAACTCTGCGTAAGCAGAGTTTGGTATCGCCCCCCGTATAGTGGGTACCACCAAAAAAATTGTCGTCGTCATCGTCCGTCTGTCCCGAAACTTCTCCTATACCGTTGGACGGATTTTCACCAAATTTCACACAAACATTTGTTTCGTGAATGCGAACGTCAGTCAAATTTTTGTTTTTGAATTTATGCAATAGTTATGATTTTAGGTCCAAAATATGGTTTTACCCCCCCCCCCCCCTCCCTCCTCCCGGACCACCCATGGTATTAGTAGTGATGATGGTAACCCATCGCAGAGTTGGGTATGCCGTTTTGATTTTGGGCAAAATGGCACGTCTACTTTATTATTACTTATCACCATCATCACTACTATTATGACCATCATCACTACTAAAAGTATTGTCACCATCATATCTACTACTGTCATCATCATCATTACTGTAATTATCAATACAAATACAACCATCATCACTACTATCACCATTAATCCCACTATTACTACCATCACTTCTAATGCCAATTAAACTAACTTAACCTAGCAAATGCGGAGCGAGATGTTTTCGCCCCCTGAACGAATGCGTTCTTAGTGTGTGAGCCCCTAATTGTGTGAAATTTGGTGAAAATCCGTCCAACGGTCTAGGAGGAGTTTTGGGACAGACGGACGACGACAACAACGACAGACATTTTTTTCCGGTGGTACCCACTATACGGGGGGGGGGGGGGGGGGGGGGCGATACCAAACTCTGCGTAATGATTAATGTAAAATTCCTTATAGCGCAGTTGGAATATATGTAGATTAATATGCAGATTAATATGCAGGATTCGAAACTGCATAGTAAATCGTAGGCTTGTCCATATTTCTTTAACTGTCTTGATAGCGTAATGCATATTGCGCGTAATTTCGATGTGAGTTTCCTGGGATCGAGTCCTCGGAGTGCCACATGTATTTGTTGATTTCATTAATTGAGTTTAGATGTGAAGTTGGTTGGTGTAAAAAACATAATAATTCATTCTGGTTCAGGAGCAATTTATAGCGAGGCCTTCCTAAGGGTTAAGTGCCTCATTAATTACTACTCCTTCCATTCCTCTTACTTTATACATTAGGCTACCGTAGCGCAGTTGGAATATATGTGCATGCTCAGATTAATATGCAGGATTCAAAACTGCATAATAAATCGTAGGCTTGTCCATATTTCTTTAACAGTCATGATAGCGTAATGCATAGTGCGCGGAATGTCGATGCGAGTATCCTGGATTCGAGTCCTCGGAGTGCCACATGGATTTGTTGATATCATTAATTGAGTTTAGATGTGAAGTTGGTTGGTGTAAAAAACATAATAATTAATTCTGGTTCAGTAGCAATTTATAGCGAGGCCTTCCTAAGGGTTAAGTGCCCCATTAATTACTCCTTCCATTCGTCTATACATTAGGCTACCATAGTGCAGTTGGAATATATGTACATGCTCAGATTAATATGCAGGATTCGAAACTGTATAATAAATTGTAGGCTTGTCCATATTTCTTTAACTGTCTTCATAGCGTAATGCATAGTGTGCGAAATTTCGGTGTGAGTATCCTGGGTTCGAGTCCTCGGAGTGCCAAATGTATTTGTTGATTTCATTAATTGAGTTTAGATGTGAAGTTGGTTGGTGTATAACACATAATAATAGAAAAAAATAGTCTAAGTATTTAGGCTTCTATAATTAAGTAGAAGTACCATTTTGCCCAAAATCAAATCGGCATACCGAACTCTGCGATAGGTCAACATCATCACTACTAGTCACTATCACCATTACTATTGTTACGTCCTGGGATATATAAACACTGGGCTCTTTTTATTGGACTAGGTATGCGGCAACAAGCAACAACGGAAAATGCTAGATCCAACCCTTATCTATAAACCCAGGCAACAAACCACCCTAAACCGTCAAGAGTCCTGCCTGGACAACGAGGTATCCTATGACTCGGTTACAGGGTGCACGCACTATAGACTGCTGATAGTCAAGCAGGCTATATAAAAGATCACACAATTAAGTTGACTTAAAGCTTCAAGGAAAAGATAGATAACGGAATTAAATTTCAGAAACAATTTAATAACAAACTAGAAGAAAGTACATTTAACGTTACGTTAATTAATACAACTAATCACCCCTGCGTGAAAGAAGGTGAAAGCAAACAGTCCTCAAAACATCGTACAGGTAGACAAGATGCGGGTTTCTAAACTGCATGCGGCTACTGTAGGATCTGATGCTTAGCAAAGAAAGTACGTTACGGATTTAGAGAACTCTTAACTCATAAGCAGGAATAAATACTAGTGATAGGACCTACAGTGTATAATGGCATAGGTATAATTAAATAAAGGCAGCAACTCGCAACATAACCACATACAGGTGTGCTTCTCACTCTTAGTCAGGCAAGCCTGCTCGGACAGAGTCTCTAAGCCACACCCTGACTCACAATGCTCACAAAAACGGTAAACTGTGGCACAATAACAAGCATACAGAGATGATAAACCCCTAGCTGTTAATCTGCCAGGCGGAAGAGGTCTAGCCGGAAGGATATAGGCTTCGGATACCCGGGCTGAGCCACCTGCTCTAGCCTAGGGACGTTCCCAGGTCTGTGCGCCAAATTACTCTAATTGAAAGGGTGCTCTCTTGAGAGACTCAGATCGCAAGTATCTGACTCTCTCCTGGCGACCCTAAAACAAAAGCAAGACGTGCTAGCGCAGTGCTGAGTGGACTAGGCAAGGGCCCTCACACAACACAACACTAGACACACAGGGACACAGACAAGAAAATGCCCCCAGACTCCCACGGGTATCCTAGTAAAGTCGTGCGGGTCCACAGGACACGCACCAGCAGACTTTACTTAAAGGATCGCAAAAAGCCTCCCCTCCGGTCTAGCCCCTGCTAACCTGACACAAGAACACACTAGCAAGCATGAAACCACCAAATATGAGACAACAAAAAAGCTTCCTAGGTCTCATTAACAATTACATCTCTGCATAAGGCCCAAAATCCTATCTAGTTATCTGAGAGCTCGTCGTTAATACAATAATAGATATAAGGTCTATCAAGGGGATGGGGTAATTAAATAGATTGGTGAAGTAGTGGAAAGAAGGTATACAAAGTAAGAGAGAAAGTTTCTAAGTGGGGTTGAGAGGGATAGACATCAAGGGGGTCCAAAGGGTACGACAGTGAGGTGAGCTCTGAGTCTTGGATCTGTCTGGACCCCGCCCTAGGCATGCAGAATACATCCCAGACTTGGCAACACTCAACACAGTTGCCGGGTCAAAATCTTCTACCCCGTGCGTGAGTCGAAACTAAGCCTAACGTTGCAATCAAATGCATATGGCAACGCTTCAGGCTCGTCCCAAGCTGGCAAGCGAAGCAACGTCCCAAGCCGGTCTCTCTCTCCCGCTCGTCTCCTCCCGCCCTCAGTAGACTTACATCTTATATATTATAATGGAACAATCAACTATCGAGAATAAAATATACTAAGATGCGTTGGTTAAGAATAAGGGCAGCTTCAAGCTGTGAAACAACATAAGAATATCCCAGACATTAGTTACATTGTCGTAGGATATATACTAAGGAAAAGCCTGCCGGCTGGCTGCCACCAGCCGGTTTCTAAACGGCTGGGCAGCCGACGCGCGCGCATGCCCGCACGTGGCTACTATGCAGAAGCGTCACACTATCATCAGCACTACTACTATTATAGTCATCAATACTACTCTTGCCATTATCACTATTACTCTCATCATCACTACTACTGTCATCATCATTACAACTTTCACCATAATCACTACTACTGACTAATACTGTCACCATCATCACTACTGTCATAAATATCACTACAACTATCATCATTGCTTTTCACTATCATCACTACTATTATGACCATCATCACTACTACTAGTACTGTCACCATCATATCTACTACTGTCATCATCATCACTACTGTCATCATCACTACAACTACAACCATCATCACTACTATTATCACCATTATCACTACAATTATCATCATCCCCACTATTACTACCATCACTGCTAATGTCAACTAAACTAACTTAACCTAACAAATGCAGGGCGAAATGTTTTCGTCCCCAGAACGAAGGCTTTCAGTGTGTGAGCCCCTACGGGGCACACACACACAGAATGCCTTCATTGCAGGGGGGGGGGGGGGGGGGGGTTTCTGGGGGGGCCCAAGGGGGAGGGGGGAACCATATTTTGGACCTAAAGTCATAAATATTGCATAAATTAAAAAAAAAAAAATTGACTGACGTTCGCATTCACCCAACAAATGTTTGTGTGAAGTTTGGTGAAAATCCGTCCAACGGTCTAAGAGGAGTTTGGAGACAGACCGACGACGACGACAGATTTTTTTTTCGGGTGGTACCCACTATACAGGGGGGGGGGGGGCGCTACCAAACTCTGCTTACGCAGAGTTGATAAATTACAGAAATTAAAATTAAATTAATTAAACCTCGCATGCATCTGAAGAGATGATACTGTATATATGCAAAATATCAACGGTACAGAAAACAATCAATGTGTATCGTATGCACGTGTAACATTCACTGTGGATCAATATATAATATATATTATTGTCGCGAATAAGATACCTGATATTCTAGTGTATTTACTGTATGGTAACATGCTCAATTTAATCCAAATTATCCTGAAATTTAAACAAAATTGCGCATACTGACTACTATAAAAATACAGCCCATGAAGCTGGTGTCACACGAGCGCCTTGTTCTTCAATTTGTACGAGCAATGGTAGTCTGGCAACTTCAAAATTCAAGTGCTACCAAAACTCAGCCACCTAACATAATCTATCTTCAGTCTACTTTCCGATTCCAATGTGAAATAGTCGCAAAATATTACTTAAAAAAACTTGCTCGTAGAAAATTACCGGGAAATGTGTTCGTGTGATACCGATTTGATACCTGTTATTCATTCCCAACGATGCACTGTCCCAAATAGGTAGGCCACAAATCGTGACCGAAACCTCTGTAACTCAAAAAGGGCTAGAGCAAATGGACTGTAAATGTTGACACCTATTCCCTGGCTGACCCTTCCCCTATGTTAGCAATTATAGCTCCATTACTCTAGTCGTTTGTGAGTTATAGAGGTTAATGTTCACGAGTTTTGGGCTATTTATTTGGAACAGGGTCCATGGGCCAGAACCCCAAACTAACTTTAGAGATGCAAGAAATGGGAGCAATTGGACGATAGTTGGAGGGTTGAGAGCGGTCACCCTTCTTTGGGGCATGTTGAATGAGAGCGACCTTCCAGCAAGAAGGAAGGACGGTAGAGGAGAGACAGAGATGTAAGAGTTTGCCTAGGCATGGATGGAGTCAGCACAGAATACAGTTTTTTAGTACACCAGGAGGAACACCGTCCGGATCGTACGCCTTCTTAGTATTAGGCCCAGAGAGGGTGGAAAGTACACCCATCCATAAAAGAAAGGTACCCTCCTGATCGAGAGATCTGAAGCCTCATGCTATTTAGTTGTGGTAACACTGGCCCTGAACCATCGACGTCACAAAAGTGGGTGGTGACTGTGGGAGGGAGTAGGGAGTTGATCTGAACGAAGCAATGCTTCACTTCGCATTGACAATAGTTTTGCTACTTCTCTCTCTCTCTCGGAAAGGACGTCCTTCCTAGAATCTTTGAAGCATTTTTAAAACTAGATATGACATAAGACGTCCATCTGAAATTGGCATACTCCAAGGATATCACTATTCGAAAAAAATGCCAAATTGTTATTATTGAAAATTATGTAGGATTCAGATGGGATATGTCTATTAGAAAACTGAATGTAATTAGTTTATAGATAGATAGACAGACATAATTATAGATAGATGTAGATATATAGATATATACTGTATGTGGATATGAGAGAGAGAGAGATAATTGGCAAAACGATTTTTCAATGCGAAGTGAAGCATTGCTTCGTTCAGATCAGCTCCCTACTCCCTCCCACAATCCATAGTCACCACCCACTTACGTGCCGTCGATGGTTCAGTGCCAGTGTTACCACAACTTAATAGCATGAGGCTTCAGATCTCTCGGTCAGGGGGGTACCTTTCTTTTATGGATGGGTGTAAATCCTTGGAAGAGATTATGATGTTAGGCATAAGTAGGAGAGAGGGAGGTGGAGAGGGAAAAATAGCACCGGAATCATCCAAAGTGGAGTTTTTAGTGAAAGTGTTAACGAAGAATTCATCTCTATTAGAGGGGAAGAAATTACGGTAGTGCCATAAGAGGAGGAAAAGACGAGGAAGAAAAATTGTTGGAGAGGTTTCTGGCTAGATGCCAGAAGGCTTGGGAAGAGCTAGAGTTGGATAGTTCAATACATTTACTATTGATGAAATAATGTATGGAGAGTCAAAGAAGACATTTGGTTTGATTCCGGGCAGAAACATAGGAAGTATGAGCTACTTGAGTTTGAAGGCGATGGTACCGTTTGAATGCTTCCTCCTTATTGCGGACAGTAGTAGAACAAGCGTGAATAAGCTGAATGAATAAATGATGGTTAGAGTAAAGTAGGAGATTAGAGAGTTTTGGATTGAGAAATGGGAAGTACAGTAAAAGATAAAAGTACTTGGGCTCAACGAAGTTGCTCCATTGTAGTTTTGTTGAGACTCATCAGGTGTAGGCACTTGATCATCATACTCGTGACCGCTGCTGTGGGACGTAAAGCGTGAGTTTTTATACCTTCGAATGACCCTGACCTGGAATCGATATACATCACCTGTTGGGAGATGACTGCCACTCTGGTGCCATTAGAGTTAGCGACCCCGCACTTATTTACGGGACTGTTGACCACTGTTAGGTTGAGAGTCTGGGCCAACAGCATCAACATCTTGCCCACATACCCGGAACACACCGTAGCTCTCTCCGCGGTGTAATGACAGCGACCAACGGAGTTAACCACTGGTGCTGATGGGACAAGACAAAATATACTGTATAGTTTCTTAGTATTCTAAAATCCAATAAAAACAAAATTATATATACAGCATAGATATAGATACAGTACAGAGATACATAGACAGATAAATGGATGGATGGAAGTACTGATATATATATATATATATATATATATATATATATATATATATATATATAATATATATACACACACAGAAGACTCACTCGTGTCAGTAGGGTTCTTGCTGACGACTCTGAGTGTCTTATGGAAGAAGTTAGTCAGGGGCGGTGGCCTGAGGGTGTGTGTTATCTGTAGAGCCGCCCCTGCACCACCAGTCTCCACCCACCGCCCACCTTCCCTCACGCCCACGCCCTCTCCCGTAGCGCGGCTCACCAGGACTGTCCACCCTGGGTACACAGTCACAAAATTACTATACATATTATTATTTTTAACATCGTTCTTAACCAGTTCAGTACCAAGGACGCCCTTTTCATTTTATTCTGGCAACTATTAGACGATTGTATTCAGCTTAGGAAGGAACTCTTGCAATAATTAGGTGTCAAACTATCTTAACCAACCCTTTTAACTACCACAGATCCTTCCTAAGCTGCATAATATCGTCTAAATGCAGCTAAAATATAATATAACACGTCACTGGTACTCAAAGGGTTAACCCGTTCAATACTAGTGATGTCCTCTTCATATTATTCTGGCAACTATTAGACGACTTTATTCAGATTATGAAGGACGTTACCGATTAAAAGGCTACATACCATCTCAATTAATCCTATTAGCTATCACATATCCTTCCCAAGTTTAATAAAATCGTCTAAATGTAGATGAAATCCAATAAAAAAGACGTCGCCGGTAAAGAAGGGGTTAACACCAATAACACCGCAAATAAAATTAATGAAAGCATGGGATTCTCCCAGGATTCGAACCCAAGATTTCACATACAGAACTTACACACCCCTCAATACTTTCACCTCGGTACAGCATAACTATACCCAGTACCAAGGAAGTATGCCAAAACTCCTGAACATTAACCTCTTTGAGGGAGGTCACCGTTTTTTTTTTTTTTATCTTTCTCTCCTTTTCTCTCTTTCCTTGGCTTTTATCAACTAGGCCCCATTCAGCCAACTGTTTTAAGACGTTTATCCCCATCCAGGTGTCGATTTCTCCCTGGCGAGCGAAAGCGAGCTAGCATTGTATGGAGAAATCCGGCTTCACCGGAGGCATTTTTCTATCGAAAAATTTACAAATTTAGCTTGCTGTCAAAACAAAAATATATATATGCTGGCTCGCTACCGCTCGCCAGGAAAATATGGACACCTGGATGGGGGTAAACGTCTTAAAACAGTAGGCTGAATGAGGCTGAATGGATACAAGCCAAAGAGAGAGGGAGAGAAAGATAAAACAAGCGAGGTGGGCTCCCTTAACCCGGCCAGCCCCAGCGACGCGTCTGACGAGTCACCTATGCATGTAACGCCAAAACCCAGCGACTCGCCTGACGAGTCACCCTTTTAGCTCAGTCGTAAGGCTCAGAGTGGCTCTACCTAGAGGGCTCAGATTTGTATGGGAACTGTGTAAGTATCCCACGCACCCATGCCGATGGTTGAAAACTCTCAAAGTCCAACCGCGTGCGCGTGAGCGTGCAAAAACATGTTTTTGGGGGGAAATTGCCTTCAATTTTTTACTCTTGTAAAATCCGTTTTCGGGGGCTCTGTAGGACCATTTTTTGAGCTTTTTGATCGGTTTTTCGTCGTTTTTCCTTCATTCCTAACCCATTCGCTATTGTTTCTGGAAAAAAAACTATTTTCAAAACCGGCTGGTTTCTGGTGGTACATTTATAACTAGCCGGGGCTCGCCGGGTTAACTCATAAACGACTAGATTAATCGAGTTAAATTGTCTACCATTTGGGAAGAGTCAGTCAGGGAATAGGTGTGAACATTTACGGCCCATTTCCTCTAGCCCTTTTTGAGTTACAGAGGTTAGGGTTCACGATTCCTGGCCTACCTATTTGGAACCGGGTATAGCATAGTATTTCACCGTTAATTATTCAATAAAGTGCGTTATAATGTAGTTTGAAGATACTGTACATTAAGCCTAAACAAATATTTGTATTTCATAATGAATCAAATGTATTTGAAATATTATTACGAGTGACTACAGATGATTGGTTGGTAAAATGTAGATATTTTGTTTTACATTAATTAAAAATAACAGCAATTTGATTAGCTAACCTTTATGCAAGACATAAAAGCAACCATAATATAGGTTTGATTCCCGGAGGGAATAAATGAAAATCTAATATTTAGTAGGGCCCCGTAATCATTGACGATAATGCCTATTAGTATAATAGTCTCCATTCAACATCCTCCGTCAGCATTTTGAATCTACCGCGCGGAAGGATCAGGAGGATTCATCATAAGTGCACGCTTAATTCGATTATGATTGGGTACCCTACAGAAAAATCTCTGTAAAAAATAAAAAATAAACATTAACTTAATATCTGTTATCATATGACTTTCCATATGTGGATTTCTTGTGTAGTGCTAACCCGACACCAGGCCCCCTAGCGGCCATCACGTCCTTCATTGAAATACCAAGATCCAGCTATAGAAATCAACGAATGGGAAGTGGGATGGTTGAGGGCCGTCTATTGTCAATGATTACGGGGCCCTACTAAATATTATGTTTTCATTACTTCCCTCCGGGAATCAAACCTATAATTAAATAGTGGCCCCTTCATCATTGACGATATTGCCAGAATACCAAGATTGGAGCGGGACATTCGTGACAATATCCTGAACCTCAGGGGACAAAAATCCATATAACATTTTTAAAGTTTTATTGTATGCATACAATATATTTCTTATAAAATTATATAAAAGATTGTAAGCAGTGCGTGACATCAAGAAAATCTGCTTACTCATGACCAGATCTTACTTCAAGATCTATGCATGATAAACTGTGGGGACACGCATGTGTTCCTCTAGATTGAACGAAAATTCTGCAGAATTTTGTTCTCACCTTAATACTATTTGTACAATTTGGTAAACTGCATAGTTGCAACTTATGCTAGATTTCCACTTACTCTGAACAAAAATAAAATATCTTTAACTGTATCACAGCTCGTGATTTATCACAATCTCCGGCGGAACGGGGACTTAGTGAGGTATGGGCAATTCCGCACCCCCCCCCCCTTTTTAAAACACAACATACATAATAGAACATAACCTACTGGACCCGTTGTCGTAAAGCTACACAGGTACGCTTTGGTTTGGCTAGAGCGACCGACAGGTAACGTGTTAAGAAAGTATTATTGGAAGCCCAAAGTTGATTCTTAGCAATGTCTTCAATAGAAAAATTCTGGAGGAATCTAAGGGAGACTGCCCATTTCCTGACGTCATGAGCCCTGCCCATGACGCCGGCGTTACTTTCTTGAATCACGTCTACAAGCAAGGAAGCTAACTTTCTTCTCATAACACGATTACCTGCCTGATTCACCCACAGAGCACCTTGTTGGCGAGGGTGAGCAGCCCTCATAAAACTAGATAAGGCCTGCACAGGGCATAATATATGATGAGTATGTCCGCGTTTCAATGCCTGGACAGAAAACTCAGAAAAAACATGATTGGAATGCTCGTTCTTAGCAATAAAAGTGGGAGACAGCGCGATTTGTACATTATCGTGTAGTCTCCCAAACCTAAGGCAGTTAGGTTCGTTGATCATTGCCGCCAGCTCAGACACCCTATTTCCAGAGGCGAGAGCCATAAGGAATACAGCCTTCTTTAAGAGTGAATCAAAATCCGGCGCAGGTTGATGATGTGGGTTAGGGGACCTGCTATACCAATGGCTCAATTTCTACGAGATGGAGCCATTGGTATAGCAGGTCCCCTAACCCACATCATCAACCTGTCAATTAACACCAACACTGTACCTGCTGAACTGAAGGAAGCTAATGTAACCCCTCTATTAAAGAAAGGAAATAAACTAGAAGTTGGCAACTACAGACGAGCTAGCATATTATGTATTGTATCTAAAATCCTTGAAAGAGCGGTATACACCCAAATTGAACACTACCTCAAAGAAAATTATCTATATTATAAGTTTCAATCGGGTTTCAGATGCATGTACTCGACTGACTCCTGTCTCATCCACTTAACAGATCACATTCGTAAAGAAATGTCTAAAGGTAACTACACCGGTATGGTTCTTCTTGATCTACAAAAAGCGTTTGACACAGTAGACCATGATATCCTATGTAATAAACTACAAGCAATGGGCATTGGGTCTGTGAACTGGTTTAAATCTTATCTTAGTGGTAGAACACAAAGAGTCAAAATTGATGATAATATATCTGATCCTATGCCAATTAACTGTGGGGTCCCGCAGGGAAGCATCCTTGGTCCCTTACTCTTTCTCTGTTATGTGAACGACATGGAACTGAGCATCTCGTGTAAATTATTACTGTATGCTGACGACAGCGTGCTTCTGGTTTCAGGAAAAGACCCAATAAGTATTGCCGCTTCACTTTCCAAAGAACTAGAATCATGTAGTGAATGGCTAGTGGACAATAGACTATCTCTTCACCTGGGCAAGACGAAAGCCATCTTATGTGGGACAAAACGCAAACTGAAAGACATTGTGGGCTTCTCGGTCAACTGTAATGATATTCCTATAACAACAGTGTCATAAGTTAAATATCTCGGACTAAAACTGGACTCAAGTTTGTCAGGTGAAACAATTTTGGAATCTATCCTGTGTAAGTGTAGAGCATGTATAAAATACCTGTATAGACAGGTGGGATGCTTGCCAGCGGCGACCAAAAAGCCCCTTTGCCAAGCGCTTGTTCAATGTCATTTTGACTATTCTGTGTCATCCTGGTACTCTGCATCATCTAAATCAGCAAAGCACAAACTTCAGGTCACTCAAAATAAAATGGTTAGGTTCATGCTGAACCTAGGACCCAGATCACATGTTGGTCAGGAACAACTTCAGTCACTAGGTATGCTCAATGTCTCTGACAGGGCCAAACAAATTAGGCTCACTAATGCCTTCAAAATTTTCTATGACAGAGCTCCAGAGTATCTTAAGAGTGATTTTGTTAAAGCAAATGAGAGGAGTGGACATAATACAAGAAACAGGATGTTTAATTTTAAGGTCCCGAGAATCCAAGGACAGGGTAAGCAAACATTCTTCTTCACTGCCATCAAAGACTGGAACGACCTACCCCAGTCAGTCCGTGAAAAGAGAACACTGTATTCCTTCAGACGTAGCCTGAAGGAACACCTGAACCGGACAGCTGCGAGAAGGGAGCACCAAGCTTATGTCTACTACTAAATGCGAAATAAGAGATAGGCAAACCAAACTGAAATGATTACTGATTACGGATTACTGATATTTACCATAGGATGTAAGGTATCTTAAAGTAACCCCCTAGAAATACTTTCTCTAAAGTATCTATTTCTTTTATCCTCCCCTTTTCCCCAGCTAACCTAATCCCACAAGGCCCCAATGGAAATACACCTAACGGCCTTATTGGGCTATCCTTAGTTGGAATTATGCAAAGCTGGTACATGTCATATTTGTAACATACTATGTGGTACCAACTCTGTAAATTGCTAACTGAATAAATATTATTATTATTATTATTATTATTATTATTATTATATTTACGGGACTGAAGTAATGATAAGGCTTTGTCAAGTGACCAGGTGGGCATGAGCTGACAGGGTGGTGGGCGCAGCTTGAAACACGCCTTCATTAAACCTTTCTCCTCCGCCTGTGGTATGGAAAGGCCCGTGAGATAAAAAAAGGGGGTTCTGATGGCAGACAAGTGATTTTTTAACGTGATTACTGAAAATTGTTTGTGCTCAAATAGATAATCTAGGTATTTGAAAATCAAGGCCCCCGAGGCATCTGTTTGCCCTGACTCTACAATCCAGGTCGTAAAAGTTTTCCAATGTGACTGGTATTGTCTCCTGGTAAACATAGTATACTGGTTCAAAAGCTTATTTGTGACACTCTCCCCAAATTTAGCTAACCATTTTCCCTTGTAAATGTCCATAAGGCAAAACTGAGCGAGGTCTGAAGGTTGCCAATCATCTCTAAGTGGAATGCGGAGACCGGGAGCGACACCGGGGTCCTGCACCAATCCTGCAATTGGTGCTACCATGCCTGGGCCGGCCATAACGGCGCGATCATCGAGACTATGCCCCGGTAACCCCTCAGTTTGTGAATCACTCTGCACATTAGTACAGAGTCCCACTTGTTCCAATCCTCCAGTAATGCATCTGATCCCCCCCGCCGGGTTTACCCCGCAGTGGGTTAGGAAGAGAGGGAGTCTGTGATTCTCCTCGGATGCAAACAGATCCACTTGTGGACGGTAGGGCTTTGCAATCATCTTGTCGAAGACGGTTTGTTTGATAGCCCATTCTTTGCTCCGCCTCCGAGACAGGGCGTCTGCACAGACGTTCGACACGCCGGGAAGATATGCTGCATGCAGATGGATGCCCAGCGATTCGGCTAGGGCAAAAATTCGCTCTGACAATTTTACCAACTCTCGAGACCTCACTGAGCCTTGCTTCTGAATACAATGGACTGCGGTGAGGTTGTCCATACGGAACACTATTGACTTGTCTTGCAAGGACATCCCATGATCTTGTAGGAAAAAGAGAGGAACTAAAAGCTCTTGCTTGTTGAAATGACACAAGTTGTCGTGGTGCCAAGTGCCTTGCCCTTGATGACCTAGATTCGACTGATAACCCCAACCTAGAGCCCCCGAAGCATCTGTGTCTACCCATACCGTAGGCGGGGGAGAAACCCATGTCATTATAGAGTAAAGCATTTCCGGCTTGGCCCAGACCGATAGCAAGCTGTGGATTAATGGAGGAATTGGCCATAATTTCTTCTCCGGCGAGAGAGGAAAAACTTTGTTGCCTTCCAAGATTAATCTCTTGACTTTCAACCGGCCCAACTTCACAGTTTATTGGATCCAGTTGAGAGAGCCGATCAGGGAATCCCACGTTTTCCTGGTTGTATTCAGACTATGGAGAAAACGGAACAGTTTCCGGCGAAATCTGTTCCAGTTGTCCACACTCTGAGTAAGAGTGAGATTGGTGGTGTCCCAGACCAGCCCTATCCACTGAGTATTCCTTGTGGGAATAAGGCGAGACTAAGGGTTGCGTACTGATTCAATACTTGGTTTACATGGTTGTGACATAACTCCTCTGACTTTGCCACCACCAGCCAGTCGTCTAGATACCAAAACACCTGAATGCCCTGTTCTAACAAAGGCAAAAGGGCTTGCCGGACTAATTTTGTGAAAATTCTCGGTGCCAGGTTCAACCTGAAAGGCATTCGTTGAAAGACATAAGTCTCTTGCCTGATCCTCAGAGCGAGGAATTTTTGGAACCTTTTGTGTATAGGGACATGCCAATAGGCGTGTTTGAGGTCTACGGAGCACATCCAGCCTTGCGGCGGAAGAGAGAGCTTGATCTGATTGACCGTAAGCATCCTGAAGGGGGAATTTATGATAAATGCGTTCAGACGCGAGAGATCCACTACTGGTCGCATTTGCACACTGTCCCTTTTCGGCAATAAGAAAAGTCCTGAGGTGAATACTGGGCAAGTTGGTTTGACTAAGACAAGGACTTCTTTTGAGATCATTTCGTGGATTAGGGCCTCCACCTCCTGTGACACATGGTTGTATTCCAGCGCCTGACGCAGTCGAGGCCGCCGGAGCCACCACCAGGTGATTCCTTTGCTCACTGCTTTCTTGGCCCAAGTCTTCCTGGGCCAAGCTAAGCGGAATGACTGGAACGATCCCGGTTGAAACCGGGCCGGTCCGGTAAAGCTACTCTCGAATCTAGTAACCTTAAGCATGGCACTGGGAGATTGAGAGGCTGGGTGGCTAGTTTTTTTGGAGGGGGTGGTGGGTTGGTATCAGACGGCTGGCTCGTCTTGGCTGACGTCTGCCCCTGATTTGACTTGTGATGGGGCTTACTTTTATACCCTAAGTAATGTGACGTTAACCACTCCGTTAGAACCGCATGGCTTGTCCTACAGTGACTCACTAGGATCGCCAGGGCAGTGGATGTGGCTACAGTTTATGTATTAGGGTGTGCTTTATTTCATATGAAAGCTCGTGTCATGGGCAGTCCAGAAAGGCTCTTTGTTTTCACCCATGTCAAGGCTTTATATATTTAATTGTAAAGTATATGTTTTATCATTAACTAGTAATGATGGGATCTGGGAGAGAGAGAGAGAGTAGAACAGAGTGAGAGGGGAGCGCGCAGTGTTTTTGCCCCGCTCGATGACGTCACGGCTGGCTGCCTCGTGGGGGTTGGTTGAGGGAGGTCCTTACCTTGCTGCTAGCTCCCTTGCTAGTGGCTAGAGGACTTGTTACCGCATTACCTGCGCGGTGCAGCCTAGTCCGGGTATATATACTGCCGCCTCGCCACTCTCTCCCTCAGATCTGGTTTCTAGAACGCATCTCTCTTTATCCTTTGATACCTGTCCCCCGCTCTGCACCTGAGAATCTTTTCCTCTGCCTACCTCTCTCTTTTTCCATATCTTTCACCACCTTTTATTAATACCATATCCCCTCTGGTTAACTCTGCAAAATCAGCTTCATGCTGGCCAGTTGTATTGTGCATTAAGGTCTGATATAACCTATATATATGTTTAGTTGTTAAGATAAGTTGATCACGAAGCATTGGTTGGCATTTATATTGTTTAGTACCGCTTCCTATAATTATTAGTGTTCTGCTGGATTAGATAATGCTAGACTAGGGGTCTTATATTATAAGGTATTGTTTCCTATGAGTGCTGGCTTTAGGAAAAAGCTGCACGACATACCTGAGAACTGGAGTTGATTGCGTAAATTCTAGTTTGTGTGCCATTGAGAGTAGAGCATGCACGAATGAGGGCTTTTTGCCTATACCATTCTGCACTGTTCTAAGCTCGTTGTTTGTCTTTGAGGTACGCCAGGAGAACGCTTAATACTTCGGTATTAAGGTTTCTCAAGAGAGCTACCCTTCCCTATAACGTAATATTTGACGCACAGACTTGAGATTTGCACTAGGCTATGCGGCATGCTATGCGGCATGCCATGCGCACCAGTATCTCGTATCATTGACTCTAGCTAGACTTCATCAATCATAGTAGACATTAAGTATATTAACCCAATTACTCTTTTTATGCATACCCATTTATGATTACACAAGCATTTCGCAGCCTAGTTTGATGTATGGAGACACAAACGACTTAGGCTCTTTTTGTTGATAGGAATACCGCATTGTCGTGGCGATTATTATTGTTGTAGCGTTTAGGATATTCTTGGCCCCGACTGCATTATATATTCTGCCTTTTTTTGTGCATAGCCTGCAAGAGCATTGTTCCGCTGCCTGCCTTTTTGGGTTCCATTTCCGATACGAGCATCTTTATAGCATCTAACATTTAAAGAAGATTCCTTGTTGGTGTTGAAGGACTTTAGTGCACTTTCTTTCATGCAGGAGTGCCTGACATTTATTGATAAAAGTAACGTAAGCTGTAACTTCTCTTACCACCTTACTTTGCATACCATAGCCAAGCACCTTCGGTTATAGGTAGTAATAGGCTGTTTTCACATAACATTAAGCCTAGAGTAGACGCACATTTATTGAGAGTTTGATGGCCTATTATTACATATAGAACTCTGTAGAGTATTTGTGTTCTTTGTTCACTGGGAATATACATCAGAGGTTGGATCTAGCGCTTTCCGTTGTAGCATTTATGCCATTACTAGTCCAATGAATAAGAGCCCTGATATATTTAAACCTCAGTCGTAACAGTAATTACCTTGTTTGGGTTTGGGCAGAGCACCTCCCGGTTGAGGAGGGGTTCTGGGATACGAAAGGATTGTTTAGCCTGCTGCTGGTGAGACTTACCTTCACTCTTAGGCTTGTGAAAAGACTTCTTAACAGGGTCCTTGTTAGTTTGGGAGGTACCCTGCTTTCACCCATTTACCAGATTGAACACTACACTCCAAGTTTCTGCGGTAAGTAGGGATGCCGTGAGGACCGGCGAAAGAGTTACCTGGCGGCCAATGTCCTCATGTAACTTCTTCACTAGATGCACTCTCAAATCTTGGCACGAACCACCTCCATGATTGCAATTCTAATGTCACCCAAGGTCTGAATAGAGTTTTGCAATAAAAGTCTTCTAGATAATTCAGTGGCCTTCGTAACCTGAGAGTCAGCAATGGCCGATATGGTTCTGTTAAGGGAGATGGCAATCTGGCGATTAACTAGATACTGAGAGAACTGCCGGTAAGCTTTGTTCCTTAATTTAAAGTCCCTTTCAAGGTGAGCCGCCGGAGGGGTACAAAAAGGTTCAACTAATGAGTTAAGGGCTACTTTGGGTGCCGCCAGAAAGGTTAACAGAGCCGGCGACACCCCATCAGCCTTAGAGACAGGCAATGAAAAATACTGATGCATTTCCTGTGGAACCTGATGGGAGGACTTGGAAGTGATTGTTGCGGAAAATAATTGAGCCTCTAATTCCCAGTCTACCCAGGGGCCTGCCCCTATTCGCCCCATCTGCAGGACTGGTGTATGCGTTAGGGTCAATACCGGAAGTGTATCCATTTCCGGCGTAAGAGCATTTAAAGCCTTGACATCATTCATGCCATCAGCTTTCGACCAGTCAGCAAAGAGCCGTGCAGAAGAGGCGGAAGGGACTGCCGGGGCTGCAGTATACACAAAAAATTCTGGATTATATGAACTGGGGATCCCTCTAATCAATACATCCAGCAACTTCCCTGCCTCATCTTTAGCTCTAAATTTTCTGCTCTTGTTTATCTCAATCTTCCATTCAGTGGGGACCGGTAGGTCTCCTGAAATGGTGGGTTGTGCAGAATGTGGGTTCAGGGGCGTTGCCGGAACCCAAGAACAGTCAGGGCCATAGAGGAGAGGCATAGGGCCTTTCTTCAGTGAGACCTTATCTAGTGGGGGGGGGGGGGGGGAGTAATATCAGCAATAACCCTCACATTGGTGGTAGTCATCGTGGCCGGCACTGTAGTGCCTGGAACCGCGGACACCGCCGGGGTCAAAGAAGGCAGCACGCCTGGAGTTACTAGAGGTCTTAACATTGATTGACTGGGGGCAATTAATGGTTGACAAGCAGGAGGATCAGAAGAGACAGGGAGATTATACTGTTGCATCACCCTATGTAATATATCACTGATTTCATGCGAAGTAACACACTTACTATGAGAGTTTCATGATGATTGTGAGCTTACTTCAGACTCCTCACCTGTAATAGTCTGTTGAGCCGGGGCTAAAGGCATGTCCTCCGGCTCCCCACTATCCTCAAAACTATCCTGTTGTGGCTCCGGTACCTGTTCCGCCGGAGGCCACATTAAATCCGGGACTGATGAGAGTACCATGTCCACACTATCCTCATCCTTTAGTTCTTGGAATTCCCTTCTGTGCCTCATAGATGGTTCTGACTGCCGCTAGCACCCACCTACCGCGGGTGGCTGAGAGTCCTGAATTATTTGGGGGCTGTCATTAGTTTGTGACCCTGACGGAAAACTTCTGTAATGTTCAGCCAGGACCCGTCTTGGGCCGGCGGATTGGACACTGCGTGGCACATAGTTTAATTTGGGTATCGCAAAGGTAACCTGAGATGGGACACTTAATGATTGTTCATGACTAGGAGTGGAACCCGTAGCTTCTACCCCCACTTCTGAGTCCCCAGAATCAAACAGAAGCGTGTCGGACGCAGGGGTAGAGGGAGGCGGTTGAGGGGTCTCCACCCGGCGCCCACTGCGCGGCGTACCAGCCGATGACTCAGAGTCCTCTTTCCGGCGCTTGAGGGACCGGGAAGACTCAGTTGAAGAGTGCCTAGACCGTCTAGGAGGGGATCTAGACCTGGACTTAGACTTCCGCTTCGGAGAGGGTGATCGTCTCCTCTTCGGGCGGACTGGGGGGAGGGGGGGGGGGAGGGGAACTCAGCCAGTTCGTTGTCACTACTGCTACTCACTACCTCCGGGACTAGGGCTTTCGACTTGACTTTAGGCTTAACAGATTTACATGAGGCGAGTTTAGTTAGAGGCGACTTGATAATCAACTTTTCTCAGAGGGCTTCGTCATCACAATGAAGTGCCTTATGGGCTGTATCTTTAGCATAAGAATTAAAAATCGCTTTAATCTCTTGCAGTATGGCCAAGCACGAAAGGTCTTTCTTAGTGAATAAGGCGGCTTTGAGCTCAGAGCAAACAGGACAACGCCGTGACACCCGCAAACCTCTAGAGCGGTCCAAACATTTAACGCATTTCAAACATAACTTATGAGCAAAAATGGGCAACATGGAACAGGTGGGAGTAGCGCACAACTGAAAGCGAGGCATGATGGATAAAGGGCCCCCCCCCCCGCAGGAATCAGCCCCCCAACGCCGCCGGTGCTGCAGTCACAAAGGAGCCGGGGATTCTGTAAATAGAAAATTTCCAGGAATCAATGCTCATAAGGATAACCTGCGAGGTGTTAAAACATCCTACCTCGAGTCCGCCGGAAAATTTGCTATAGTTCACAACTACTCTAACCTTCCGCTGGACCCGCCTGAAAAAACCTGAGGTTTTCTCATATAAGCTGATTGACACTGCTTACCTATGGCAACAGCCACAAACCCATCGACTAATAGTGTATGATTAACCCTTACTAAAGCACTAGGGGGATAAGATAACGAGTTTGCATAACGAATCTTCACACTTGGACACTCGACTAGCACCGCAGGGCGATTGGTCGTGGAACCGTTACTATCAGGGCGAGTTAACCCGGCGGACCGAGTTATGAGCTCCCGTAGGAATTTGCACTTCCGCCGGAAGGGATGTGGTTCAGCCATACCACGCCGGGACATTTGGTTGTTCCCTACCCGTTTTGAAGACGGGTAACCTAGGCCATGCTGCAAGAGGCCGCCGGAAAAAACAACCAAAATTTTAGAGAGGGGAGACAAAAGCACAGCTCCCTCCTCCAAAACCCACTGTACATAATTTTATAATATATATATAATTATATAAATATAGGGACGTCTCCCAAACCCCCAAAACATGCAAGCACACATGTTCAACACCAGGGGCACATAAAGGTAAAGTAAATACAGATAATTCAGAAGCCTAAATTACCTGTAGCCTAGACCGGAGACCCCTAACCAGGCTGACCATGAGGTTCGAAACGATATCCCAGCCGACGATGCTCCGAAGACCCAGCCACAGCACACAGATGAGGGGAGGCCCACGAAGGGGCCTAGAAGCAAATTACGAACTCTGGAAGGTGGAGCACGACGTGCAGGCACCCTTAGACCAGAGCATTTGCTAAATCATATAATTAACTATGCCACTGCCTCAATATTGACGGTCTGCAGCATAACATTGTAGAATGGTAGCCTCCTAGCTATGTAACAAAAGCTAAAGGCGCCAAAACAAAATTCAATAACACATGCGGCGCGATGATCCTGGGATGCGGTGCGCCTGTTACAATAGTACCCTAATTTATACACTTCCTGCGGCCATACCAATAGGGTAACCATTGCTAGCTAATCTGAACCTTGTTACTACAACGCAGGAGTATACAAATGAGTAAGGACTCACTAGAAAGCGTTGGTACGAAGAATAAAGCCGAGCACGGCGATTCCCGTGTTGCTAGGATGGACGCGAAAGGAGGAAGGACGTGATGGCCGCTAGGGGGCCTGGTGTCGGGTTAGCACAACACAAGAAATCCACATATGGAAAGTCATATGATAACAGATATTAAGTTAATGTTTATTTTTATTTTTTTTACGGAGTTTTTTTCTGTAGGGTACCCAATCATAATGACGATCCCATAAGGGAATTAAGCGTGCACTTATGATGAGTCCTCCTGATCCTTCCGCGCGGTAGATTCAAAATGCTGACGCGGGATGTTGAATGGAGACTATTATACTAATAGGCAAAATCGTCAATGATGAAGGGGCCACTATTAAATTAAATGTCTTCAATTGTCAGAAATCTAAAACAAAAAACCTCAAAGACATACAGCTTGGAAAGCTGTGTAGTACCAAGATTTATTTCTCATATTAACCCATTGGCTGCGGCTATGTTTGGGCTATTTAGGGCATATTCAGGCACTCCTGAATGATAAATCAAGCATCTGCATTAAATGAACTGTATTCTGCCGAAAACTAGGCGAAAATAGCTTCAAAATGAGACCAGAACGGGCCCCGTACGTGGTCTGGTTCATCCGCAGTGGTGCCAGTGAAACGCGGGAAACCCGCTATTTGGTTGCACTCGCTCGCTTGGCTACACTGTTGTGAGAGAGAGAGAGAGACCCGCGTGAGAGACAGTCTACCTCAGTGAGCCACTCGCTGCTCTGAGAGACGGAGGTGGGCCCCTCACGCTCCCGCCCACTGACACTCAATTTTTACGGTTTTTACAGGCTTTTAAAGCCTGGAAATTGCTGTAACTTGCCAGGACGTTCCAGAACGTCACCCGCAGCGAAAGGGTTAAGGGGAGGCAGACCGTTTTTCTGGAACCCCCTTCTCCCTATTGTTTAGCCCCACTAGTTTGAGATTATAAGACGTTCAGCCCATTAGTTTGGCGATTTTAACACCTTTCGCCCCATTTAGGTGTCGATTATTTCCTGGCGAGCGATAGTGAGCCTGCAATTTGAAGAGGATCCGGCCTTCGGCCGAAACAGTTTTCTACCGAAAAATGTAAAAAATTATCTTGAAATAGTGGGTGTTTTTCTAAGGTTGATGGAGGTCTAGGGAGGAAACTAAAAAAATATATATGAATACATGAAATAATAGACCAAACAAACGGCCAACCTCCCCTTAACTCTCCATTACTTGTAATTTATTTAAGATGGGGTTGGCCACCCTCCTTACCAGACCATGAGGGGGAGCAGACAATTAAGGGGGCCCAACTAATTTTTTTTTTTTTTTAATTCTCGTGATATTGTATAGTTTTTGACACTTTATAATACTCTCCGGCATATACTTATTATTTATTGGCTTTCCAACGAACCTTTGAGAATGGATCATTTGTAATTTGCGTCTTGGTTTGGTAACCCTGCTGCTGGGGATGGTTCACTTTTGGAGGTATTTTTGCATGTATTCATTATTTTTCTAGTTTCCTCCCTAGACCTCCATCAAATTAAAAAAAAAAAAAACATCCATTAGATTTCCCTTCTAGATTAATTTGTAAATTTTTCGGTAGAAAAATTTCCCGGCCAAAGGCAGGTTCCTTCCAACATTACAGGCTCACTATCGTTCGCCAGGGAAAAAATCGACACCTAAAAATAGCACGAAAGGTCTAAATATTGACGAAGAAATAGGCGAAAGGTCTTAAAATCGACTAACTAATGGGGCAAAAATCTTAACATCTGAAAACTAATGGGGCTAAACATGAGGGAGAAAGTGGTCCGGAACACCGGCCCATCCCCCCTTAAGTAAACAGAGATAAGGGTGTTGGGAAGGATTGCCAGTTATATTTATGGACACAATTACTTTACTCATTCAGTTAGAGATAAAAACACTTTTGAACTAATCTGTAACATGTTGGCACTTCAGCTCATTTGTTATTACGTATGATAATACTGTAACTATCATTAATGATGTATGGTATATAATTGTAAAATTTAAATAATATAGACAATCGATATTCAATACCCAGTTTGCCCTTGTCAACACATTAGCTGCTCTCTCTCTCTCTCTCTCTCTCTCTCTCTCTCTCTCTCTCTCTCTCTCTCTCTCATTTGTATTTTGGATATTGATGTATGCATCTTGTTCATTATTGTATTTACAATACCAATATGTAATATATAATATATATTTGTAACTAATTGTATGCATTGATATGTTTTGTAAAGTCCTCATATCCTCATTCTAAAAGTGAGGATGCGGATGTTACTTGCATTGCTAATGTTGATAAGGATGCAGATTGTGTAAAAATGCAGACAATTTGCGGATGCGGATATTTGATACATCTATAATATGTATATATACTGTATACTGTATACAGTATACCCCTAAAACACTAATAAATAAAATTATACATAAACCAATAAATATAGCTTAAGCTATGCCCCACCTGAGGTACGGGTAGACCACCGGAGCCAGGTGATGCGGTCAGTGATGTGGAGTAGAGGTAGGGTGGGGGTGATGGGGGAGGTGGTGGTGGGGGGGCCTAACACCACCACCACCCAATGGACGCGCTAGGTGACACAAAGACGGGAAAGAGGGATTAATGATAGAACATCCTCATAATATAATTAGATACCGGTATATATATACACACGGATATGTATATACTGTATGTGCGCACACACACACACACAGCCCGTAGCCTAGTAGGTAGAGCTCTCGTCTCACACACGAGGGGTCGGGGGTTCAATCCCCGGCCGGGCGGAGACAAATTGGGCTTGTCTCCTTTCATGTGTTAGCCTCAGTTCACCTAGCTGTAAATAGGTACCTGGAATAAGTGTACGACGTTGTGACGTCCCATCTGGGGTTGGCAAAAATGGTACAAGGCGAGATGGGTATCATATGGTTCACCTAAGCTGATGGCTACCTAAGCCTTCGGGCAAGACGGTACCGTCTATAGTGAGAATGGTACCATACAGATCCACCCTAAGCCTTCGTTTCCGATGTCGCCAATTGGCTAAAAATACAGACTACACACACATCCACAGCCATTCCAACGATACATATAACACCTACACATATAGGAGGCGGGAAATAACGAGCATGCTCACTCCCGCAATACAACTAGAGTAACTAGAGTAAGTACGTACACACACACACACACACACACAGTCCGTAGCCTAGTAGGTAGAGCTCTCATCTCACACACGAGGGGCCGGGGGTTCAATCCCCGGCCGGGCGGAGACAAATTGGGCTTGTCTCCTTTCATGTGTTAGCCTCAGTTCACCTAGCTGTATATAGGTACCTGGAATAAGTGGACGACGTTGTGACGTCCAATCTGGGATTGGCAAGAATGGTACAAGGCGAGATGGGTATCATATGGTTCACCTAAGCTGATGGCTACCTAAGCCTTCGGGCGAGACGGTACCGTCTATAGTGAGAATGGTACCATACAGATCCACCCTAAGCCTTCGTTTCCGATGTCGCCAATTGGCTAAAAATACAGACTACACACACATCCACAGCCATTCCAACGATACATGTAACACCTACACATATAGGAGGCGGGAAATAACGAGCATGCTCACTCCCGCAATACAACTAGAGTAAGTACAACTAGAGTAAGTACAACTAGAGTAAGTACACACTAACATGTATAGTAAAATAATTATATTCAGTTTCGAAACATCAGAATGACACCTCTCTCTCTCTCTCTCTCTCTCTATATATATATATATATATATATATATATATATATATATATATATATATATAAAGAGAGAGAGAGAGAGAGAATTAGTCAATATAACCTATAGCGATAAATAAAAATAAGACCAGCTCCCACTATCAACTATAAAAACAAAACCATGGGTAAAAGTCTTAGGGAGCTTATAAGATCGATCCTATTGAAGGCCAGGTTTACTTCTCTTGTCTTGTTGGCATTTACGATGGTCAATAGGTTGGTCATACTCTTTTACAGCTTTCCCGGATATAAACAATGGGGATTTTAAAGGGGATTCACCTGCTTTTTTTATCTTTCTCTCCTTTTCTCTCTTTCTCTGGCTTGTATCCATTCGGCCCCTTCGGCAACTGTTTTAAGAAGTTAATCCCAACCAGGTTTCGATTTCTTCCTGGCGAGCGATAGCGAGACAGCATTGTATGGAGAAATCCGGCTTTGCCGGAGAAATTTTTCTATCGAAAAATTTACAAAATTAGCTTGCTGTCAAAACAAATATATATGCTGGCTCGCTACCGCTCACCAGGAAAATATTGACACCTGGATGGGGGTAAACGTCTTAAAATAGTAGGATGAATGGGGCCGACTGGATACAAGCCAAAGAGAAAGGGAGAGAAAGAGAAAACAAACGAGGTGGGCCCCCTTAAAGTTACATCCGATAGCCTCAAATGTTACCAACACTTATTTGCTCCACCCGTCTTCTTTGAGGACTATATATCTAATGTTTCTTGTTCGGTTTCATACATTGAGCCGTGGGTGGGCAAACAGGCCCCATGCATCTTGCGAAGGCAAGATAGCGGGGGCTGGTTGCATCTCAAAGTGCTTCACATGTCTCACTCTGTAGACTGGAACAAGACCCCACGGGCTTCACTGTTGAATGTACGGTTGAATGTATAGGATCTCAGCCTATGCCCGAGAGGGAGTAGTTTGAATAATTATAATAACAACAAAAGGATAGTCTTTACCCTTTTCATTCCCACAGATCCTTCCTAAGCTGTATAAAACCGTCTACTAATAACCAGACTATACTGTCAAACGCGTCATGATCCTCAAAAGGTTCATACAGCGCATCTTACTTGATCGTAGAACCCGATGGTGGCTGCGCTGCGGATGGTTTGAGCGGCCCAAGAAGCGGACCCCAGCAGTAGTACAGTCCACAAGCGGCGACCGAAGCAGTGGGCCAGGAGGGGACGGTCCATTACGGTCCGGCGGAGGGAGGCTAGGTCACGGTACGCACAGACGCTCACCCCACGGTCCCCGGAAGCCGATACCACACTGCCGGCACTATCCAACACGGTGGCTGGGTGATAGATAGATAGAGTTACATGGACATAGTTACATAGATAAATAGATAGCCTGACAGATAGATACATAGAGTTACATGGGCATAGTTACATAGATAAATAGATAGCCTGACAGATAGGTAGATAGAGTTACATGGACATAGTTACATAGATAAATAGATAGCCTGACAGATAGATAGATAGAGTTACATGGACATAGTTACATAGATAAATAGATAGCCTGACAGATAGATAGATAGAGTTACATAGACATAGTTACATAGATAAATAGATAGCCTGACAGATAGGTAGATAGAGTTACATGGGCATAGTTACATAGATAAATAGATAGCCTGACATAGATAGTTACATGGACATAGTTACATAGATAAATAGATAGCCTGACAGATAGATAGATAGAGTTACATGGACATAGTTACATAGATAAATAGATAGCCTGACAGATAGATAGATAGAGTTACATGGACATAGTTACATAGATAAATAGATAGCCTGACAGATAGATAGAGTTACATGGGCATAGTTACATAGATAAATAGATAGCCTGACAGATAGATAGACAGTTACATGGACATAGTTACATAGATAAATAGACAGCCTGACAGATAGATAGATAGAGTTACATGGACATAGTTACATAGATAAATAGATAGCCTGACAGATAGATAGATAGAGTTACATGGACATTGTTACATAGATAAATAGATAGCCTAACAGATAGATAGATAGAGTTACATGGACATAGTTACATAGATACACAAGCCTCACAACATACGGTCTGACTGATGCCCACACCACACTGTCGGCACCACCCAACATGGAGGCTGGGAAATAGACAGATAAATGAATAGATAGACTGACAGATATATAGATAGATAGACTGACAGATATATAGATAGATAGAGTTACATGGAGATAGTTACGTAGATAGATAGCCTGACAGATAGATAGATAGTTACATGGACATAGTTACAGACAGATGCGCAAGAACCACAACATCACAGTCCAACTGAACTAGGCCAGGTCACTGAACAAACATCTCTCTCTCTCTCTCTGATAACACACTGCCGGCACTACGCAACACAGTGGCTGAGCGAGAGAGAGTGAGTGAGTGAGTGAGTGAGTGAGTGAGTGAGTGAGTGAGTGAGTGAGTGAGTGAGTGAGTGAGTGAGTGAGTGAGTGAGTGAGTGAGTGAGTGAGTGTGTGAGTGAGTGTGTGTGTGTGTGTGTGTTAGAGTGAGGGAGGCCAGGTCACTGAATACACAACCTGATCACCCCACGGCCCCCTGATGCAACACTGATGGTATTCCTTCCTCGAGCGATTTTTCCGCCGATTTTCGATGAGCAAGTTTTTTTTCGTGCAATATTTCGGGTCTTTTTTACAATGGTATCGGGAAGTAGACTGAAATTATAATATAGTTGGTGGCTTAAGGGGAGGTTTTCTGTTTGTTCCCTAGACCTCCATCAAGCTTAAATAAATACCCCCAAGACTCCCTTCAAGATAAATTTGTACATGTTTCGGTTGAAAAATTTCCCGGCCAGAAGCCGGTTCCTTTTCAAATACAGGCTCGCTAAGTCGCTATCGCTCGCCAGGACACCTAAATGGCACGAAAGTTCTTAGAATTGACAGAAATGAGGCGGAAGGTCTTACAAATAGGCAAACTAATTGGACGAGCGTTTTAAAGTCTCAATACTATTGGGGTTAAACATGAGGGAGAAGGAGGTCCAGAAAATAAACCCTTAAATGAAAATATCTCCTTAAGACTAATATATGTTCAATTCTGTAGTTACCAGACGAAAAACTACCAAAATATTTTCCGGAAAAAGTGATCGTGTGAAGCCAGTGTCACACGAACGATTTCTCCGTCATTTTTTACAGGCTATAGTAGTCTGACAGCTTCAACATATAAGCTTGGGAAGAATTAAACCACCTAACATAATCTACCTTCGATCTAGTCTCTGATTCTAATGCGAAAGAGCCCCAAAATAGTACGAAAAAAGTGCTCGTGTGACACCGGCTTTAGGGGAGACACGAAGTATAGTTGAAAATAGAGGTCCCACCGGAATGAGAATATAAGTCTATGGGTAAAATCATGGTAGTATAATAAACAGAACATCGTATTTGCCATGGCTATGCTTAATATTTTGGGTTTTAACCCTTCTGTACCGGCGATATATTTTGGGTTTTAACCCTTCTGTACCGGCGATATATTTTGGGGTTTTAACCCTTCTGTACCGGCGATATATTTTGGGTTTTTACCCTTCTGTACCGGCGATATATTTTGGGTTTTAACCCTTCTGTACCGGCGATATATTTTGGGTTTTAACCCTTCTGTACCGGCGATATATTTTGGGTTTTAACCCTTCTGTACCGGCGATATATTTTGGGTTTTAACCCTTCTGTACCGGCGATATATTTTGGGTTTTAACCCTTCTGTACCGGCGATATATTTTGGGTTTTAACCCTTCTGTACCGGCGATATATTTTGGGTTTTAACCCTTCTGTACCGGCGATATATTTTCTATTTTATGCTGACTATACTTAGACGATTTTGTGCAATTTAGGGGAGGTATTTAGTTTGTTCCCTAGACCTCCAACAAGCTTAAAATTACACCCCTTTGAGTCCCTTTCAAGATTAATTTGTACATTTTTCGGTAGAAAAATGTCCCGGCCGAAGGCCGTTTCCTCTTAAGTTACAGGCTCGCTATCGCTCGCCAGGATAACATCGACACCTGAATGGCACGAAAGGTCTTAAAATGGGGTGAAAGTTCTTAAAATCGCCAAACTAACGGGGCGAACGTTTTTTAATATCAAAAGCAATGGGGCTAAACATGAGGGAGAAAGGGGTCAAGAAAAAAATCCCTCTAGTGGAGATCTCCCCTTAACCCCTTCGTGATCCAGGGGGTGTAGTTGATAACAAGATTTCGAAGCTGGTCAGTTTTTGCTGGTGACCTACATAAAAAGTGTGTTTTTGAAGGTTCGCTTCTCTATAATTTTACGAGCGCCCCACAACATATATTTTTATGCATATGGGTGGAAACGCTTGCTAGTGACTTATACTAAGTCATGTTGTGGTCAAAATATATATAAAATATTATTTAGTTATAGTATTGATGGTGCGAAATAAGATTTTAGTGCGTGCCGTGTGTTTACATCAAGATATCTCGGTAACGAAATACAGAGCAATAGGTTTTGACGTTTTGAGATGAAAGTACATTTTATTCCGATTCTATTGGCACCACACCCATCTTCCAGTGACGATTGGTTGCCGAGATAATAACAAAATAAAACAAAATATCGGAAAAAAGCATACGGTAAAATAAATGTTTATTCCGTCTATGACTGTGTGTAAAATAATTTGGATAGGAATGTTTTTTTGTGCTGATGTGTAGTACGGTCGCGCTAATAAGTCATGTCTCAGCTGTCATTACGTTTGGCTTGCTCTGTGCTGTATTAATGTCTGTCAGATGTTGAATAAGGAGGGTAAGTTGTTGTTGTTGTTGTTTTTCCCCAAGCTGCCTGGCCGAACAGCCCCAAGGCCCCGAGCAAGGCCAAGGCCATAACCGAGCGCCCCCACAGAACCCTTCCTACCGACCACAATAAAGCCTGGGTGACCGAAGCCACTCCATGGCGGGGAGCTGAGGAGGGCGCGGAAACGCCCGGGAAACCAAAGCCCCACCCAGGGCCCTGTGCCCCTCAGCAATTATGAAGAGAAAGTTGAGGGGCAAAGGAAAGATGTGACGCTTTGGCTTCCAATCTTGGTAGATTAGGAGGTCAATCCACGCAAGAGACGCCGTCACTTGAGATCTAGAAAATATATAAGTAAAAGGAACAGTCAGAGTAAGCTATGGGTATGGCAGAGATCGCTCAGAGGTGGGTAAGTATAGAAACATGGTTGTATATCTCACTCAAAAAGAATAAATCATGTGTAAATATTGCTGATACCAATTATTGATCAAAACATAATTGGTGCCGAGACATCACTTATTAGCGCGATTGTACATAAAATAGCGATGACAAAAAAAGAAAAAGTAAGAGAAGGATCTGAGGGAGTAAAAAGGGTTGAGTGAGATAGTTCGAAGGTTGTTAATTGTTGCAGGTCCTCTTTAAGCTGAAGAAAATCGTCTAATAGTTGCCAGAATTAAGTTAAAATGACGGCACCGTTACAGAAGGGGTTAATTATAAACTATGCTCCCTTCATTATAGGTAGGCCCAAAATCGTGACCCCTAACCTCTGTAACTCAAAATGGGCTAGAGAAAATGGGCGAAAATTGCCAACCCTTTAACCTAGATTTTGTTGCTGTTATATACTCTCTTTACAGACGAATGGAAATGATGAAAAGTGTTCGGATATCTGCATAAAAAGTGTTCGGATGTCTGCATAAAAAGTGTTCGGATGTCTGCATAAAAAGTGTTCGGATGTCTGCATAAAAAGTGTTCGGATGTCTGCATAAAAAGTGTTCGGATGTCTGCATAAAACGTTTCATATCAAATGTTAATGCCGAAAATGCCAGACCTGAATTGACTGGGAAAATCACGGGAAAACATGATCGTTTGAATCCCCCTTGTCCCATTCAGTACTGGCGACGTCCTTTTCATTATAATTTGGCAACTACTCGACGATTTTAATCAGCTTAGGAAGGACATCTACCCATTAAAATGCTACAGACAATCTCAATTAGTCCTTTTAGCTACCACATAATTTCCTGAGCTTCATATAATTGTGTCATTGTTTCTGAGATTAAATATAAAAAGACGTCACCGGTACAGAAAGGGTTGACATTTATGTCATCCTGAGGGTTCTTTTGAATTTGATTAGTCTATTCCATGAGATGATTCGGTACAGAAGGGGTTAAGGGAAGGTTTTTAGTTTGTTCCCTAGACCATCAAGCTTAATATGACACCCCCTTGACACCTTTTCAAGATAAATTTGTACATTTTTCGGTAGAAAAATGTCCCGGCCGAAGGCCAGTTCCTCTTAAATTACAGGCTCGCTATCGCTCGCCAGGCAAAACTCGACACCTAAATGGCACGAAAGGTCTTAAAATTGACAGAAATGTTGCGAAAGTTCTTAAAATCACCAAAGTAATGGGGTGAACGTCTTAGCATGTCAAAAGTAATGGGGTTAAACATGAAGGAGATAGGGGTCAAGGAAAACAAACAAAGGGTTCACGCTCTACCTACAGGAGTTGCACTGGGTGACTAAGGCGAAGGCCGGGACACCAAGGGCCCCCATCAACTCCCCCGTCTTCACCCCCAGGTCCCCCGGTGGCTGGGAGCCGGTCACCCACTCGCAATCTTCGGAGGCGTCGGTCTGGTTGTCTATTACCGGGAACTCCGACTGTACGCCTCTGTTAACTCCCGGAAGCAGGCGTGGGTTGGCCGATATTAGAGGGTGAAGGGGAATTAATACCATGACTGAAAACGACAAACAATACATTAGTTGAGTAATAGACTAAGGGTAAAGCTGAATTAATGGGAAAGTGATTATTTGTTTGGGTCTATTTAAATATATATTCATTTTATTTGTTAGTTTCCTCGATAAACCTTCATTAAGCTTAAAAAAATACACTCCCTAGGCCCCTTTGTAGATAAATTTGTAAATTTTTCGATAGAAAAATGTACCGGCCTAAGGCTAAATTCTCTTAAAATTACAGGCTAGCTGTCGCTCTCCAGGACAACAAATGGCACGAAAGGTCTTGATACTGATATTGAAATTGGATGAAAAGTTTTAAAATCGACAAACTAATGAGCCGAACGTCTTAAAATCTGAAAACTAATGGGGCTAAACATGAGGAAGAATGGGGACCAGAAAAACGGCCCATCTCCCCTTAAGGTCATGACTGAAAGCGACAAACAATAAATTAGTTGAGTAATAGGCTAAGGGTAGAGCTGAATTAATGCCATGGCTGAAAACGAAAAACAATATATTGGTTGAGTTAAAGGCTGTAGTTGATATGATAATCAGGCCTAATTTCTCCCATTGTTGATATGTTGTACAAGTATATGAACGAATAGATAACCGAGAAATGCATGTGACATACAACCATACACAAGCTACAATAAACATGCATGTGACATACAACCATACACAAGCTACAATAAACATGCATGTGACATACAACCATACAAGCTACAATAAACATGCATGTGACATACAACCATACACAAGCTACAATAAACATGCATGTGACATACAACCATACACAAGCTACAATAAACATTTTCAAAATCAATCAGTTAATCTCTTAATGAACACTAATATCTTGTAATTCCTATTCAGGATGATATAACAATGTTAAAATCTTACATTCATTATCGGTCATCGGTGTGTGTGTCTGTGTGTGTGTGTAAAGTAAAACAATG
Organism: Paralithodes platypus; assembly: GCA_032716605.1. Taxonomy (NCBI): domain Eukaryota; kingdom Metazoa; phylum Arthropoda; class Malacostraca; order Decapoda; family Lithodidae; genus Paralithodes; species Paralithodes platypus. The sequence goes on from CM064487.1 coordinate 2,643,948, forward strand.
TGTGTGTGTATGTGTGTGTGTGTGTGTGTGTGTGTGTGTGTGTGTGTGTGTGTGTGTGTGTGTGTTACTCAGTTACTTGTTCGTCAAGGGGAATCCACGCAATGCGAGCTAAGCTCATTATTATCGCGCCTCCTTAACTGGGAATGTATTGCGTGAAATGCATGTTAAGTGTTTTATGTACTGTTGGAATGGCTGTGGATGTGTGTGTAGTCTGTAGTTTAGCCAATTGGCGACATTGGAAACGAAGGCTTAGGGTGGATCTGTTTGGTACCATTCTCACTATAGACGGTACCGTCTCGCCCGAAGGCTTAGGTAGCCATCAGCTTAGGTGAACCATATGATACCCATCTCGCCTTGTACCATTTTTGCCAACCCCAGATGGGACGTCACAACGTCGTCCACTTATTCCAGGTACCTATTTACAGCTAGGTGAACTGAGGCTAACACATGAAAGGAGACAAGCCCAATTTGTCTCCGCCCGGTCTGGGATATGTGTGTGTGTGTGTGTGTGTGTGTGTGTGTGTGTGTGTGTGTGTGTGTGTGTGTGTGTGTGTGTGTGTGTGTGTGTGTGTGTGTGTGTGTGTGTGTGTGTGTCTGTGTGGTGTGTGTGTGTGTGTGTGTGTGTGTGTGCGTGCGTGCGTGTGTGTGTGTGTGTGTGTGTGTATGCATGTGTGTGTGTGTGTGCGTGTGTGTGTGTGTGTGTGTGTATACATGTGTGTGTGTGTGTGTGTGTGTGTGTGTGTGTATGTGTACCTGTAATAGTAAGTACTGGAGTGATGTAGACCACCATTGTGCCGGCAGCTCCTGAACTCTGGTACCACTTGGCAACACCCTACTGCACTGATCTGAAAAAGAAAGAGTATTCTTAACACATAAGCAACAGATATGTACTTTGTATTGTAAAGGCAAAGCAAAACAAAGCTCAGCCTTCTATAGTGAGAGTGTGTCTAATGCCATTTAGTTCATATGTTCCTCTGATGCATGTGGGATATTTTTGCTAGAACATGATTTTGTCAGAACATAAGGCCAGTGGTAGCCTTTGAACCTCGTACAATATGTATGTATGTACTGTGTATACTCAGGCACATACTGTGTATACTGTGTATACTCGAGTCGGCTGGCCGACTCGAGACAAGAAACATTAAATGTTCCAATTCTTAGGATCCGGGACCACTTTCGCTTTCCTTCGCCCCTTACTCTTTCAAGTCTAGTAAGTAAATTTTACATTGGGAGAAGGATACCTAGCCCCCTGCCCCCCAGAAGGAAAAGTAGGACAATAAAAAGAGACAGAAAGAAACGGCTAAGGTTGGGTAGAGGATGCCAAACCTCACTCTGGATAGGACCAGCCCTCACCCACGTACAATATACCTGTATGTATGAAGTGTATGTTTGTGTTAAGGGGAGATATATTTTTTTTCTGGACCCCTTCTCCATCATGTTTAGCCCCATTAATTATGAGATTTTAAGACGCTCACTCCTTTAGTTTGGACATTTTCAGACCTTTCGCCCCATTTCTTAGTCAATATTAATAACTTTCGTGCCATATGGTTGTCGATTATATCCTGGCAAGTGGTAGCGAGATTGTAATTTTTGAGGAAACAACTTTCGGCCGGGACCTTTCTTCCAAATTTGTTGATATACAGACCCTGTGAGGGCACCCATTTGTTGATATACAGACCCTGTGAGGGCACCCATTCACGATTTGTTGATATACAGACCCTGTGAGGGCACCCATTTATGATTTATGTGTTGATATACAGACCCTGTGAGGGCACCCATTTGTTGATAAACAGACCCTGTGAGGGCACCCATTTGTTGATAAACAGACCCTGTGAGGGCACCCATTTGTTGATATACAGACCCTGTGAGGGCACCCATTTGTTGATAAACAGACCCTGTGAGGGCACCCATTTGTTGATAAACAGACCCTGTGAGGGCACCCATTTGTTGATAAACAGACCCTGTGAGGGCACCCATTTGTTGATAAACAGACCCTGTGAGGGCACCCATTTGTTGATAAACAGACCTTGTGAGGGCACCCATTTGTTGATAAACAGACCCTGTGAGGGCACCCATTTGTTGATAAACAGACCCTGTGAGGGCACCCATTTGTTGATAAACAGACCCTGTGAGGGCACCCATTTGTTGATATACAGACCCTGTGAGGGCACCCATTCACGATTTGTTGATATACAGACCCTGTGAGGGCACCCATTTATGATTTATGTGTTGATATACAGACCCTGTGAGGGCACCCATTTGTTGATAAACAGACCCTGTGAGGGCACCCATTCACGATTTTCAGACAAAGCAGGACTTCCTTAATTTCAGCGACGTACAGTGCAATTTAATTCTCACCAATCCTTTAACTAGATCACAAATACGTTTATATAGTTAACAGTGTGTGTTCATCTCTTATCCTAGCTAGTATTACAAGATTATATTTGCCTCAGAAGGAACTCTAAATATAATTGAGGAGTTAACTCAATGAATCCATTTGGAAGTAGATTCCTAAGACGAATACAATATATTCACGATAGCCAGAAATAATAGTAAAGGCGACGTCTTTAAAATATTAACCATGACAACTAAACAAATAAAATAGAAAAAAATTAAAAATAGAAAACAAATATATTTATGAAACAATGTCTTTTCATTCTTTGTAGATTTATTTGTTGCTCCATTATTAATCAGTTTATCCGTATCATCATGCTTAATTATTAACCCCTTCAGTGCCGGTAATGTCCTTTTCATTGTATTCGGGCAACTATTAGACAATTTTATTAAGCTTAGGATGGACCTATAACAATGAAAAGGCTACAACATATTCCAATTACTCTTTTTAGCGAACATAGATCCTTCCTATGCTGAAAAAATCGTCTAATAGTTGCCAGAATATGATGAAAAGGACATCACCGGTACTGAATGGGTTGAACGGTTTAAGTTAGGTGACTGAACACTTAATTCGGCCGGAACATTATGGGCGAGATGTAGGACTCTTGTTTGTCTTCACTGTTGTGTCGGCTCTTTATTAAATATGATGCCGTTTTCCCGTTTAATTTGTTTAACATTAGACATGTCCTTTAGTTTAGGAAAGATCTGTGGTATCCTGAGAGTTATTTAACTTTGTAGCCCTGTATTTCTTAAGAGATTGTATAACGATTGTGTATGAATCTGTATATAGGTCTACAGTAGTATGTAAATGTGATTGTGTAAACATTATTTTGAGTAGATAAATAACCAAATGATTATGTCTGTGTGCTGTGTGTAATCAAGCTAGTGAGTGTATGTGTACAGGTGCATGTGTATGTGTATGAATTTGTCGCTAAAATTATATGTTGATATAAATGGAGATAAATAACACTAACTGATATATGTGCACAGATGCATGTTTGTGTATGTGTATGTACAGTACATGTGTGTAATTATATACGTACACAAGTGTATGTGGCTATAGGCGTATATATCCATAATTATACGCCATTATGTGTGTGCATTTAGGTTTGTGTAGTATGCACAAGTATGTGCAGGCTCTGTTTGCACGTACTGTACAGTATGTGGATGTGTGCATACTTGTGTATTTATATATACAGTATATATACATTCTTGTATATATACTGTATATATGAATGTACTGTATGTGTGGTGCATGTATATGCAGGTGTGCATATGGTTATATGTACTGAATGAACAGTACAGTATGTTTGTGTACCATATTTGCCAAACTATGAATGCAATTCTTATGTGAGATTCAACTCGAGGCAAAACATGTATGTGCCTTTTAAAGGGCGTAATAGACTAGAGTTATTATACAGAATATTTGATGCTCAGGAAATTTCTGGCTGTATTTCTGGGATCTTTTACCGGGTATCGGAAACTAGACTAAAGCTAGATTGACTTATGTGGCAAAAATATTTGCAAAGTTTCCTTAACAAACTAACAGCCCATTGTTGAGGATAAAAGATGAAGGATAAAGCGTTCGTGTAATAGAGTCTTTAGTCTATTTATACTTTTGATAACATCGGAGCAATTATATATCAAGTAGCTTAGTGCTGGCTTTTGGGACGAAAGTATCTAAGGAGGGAATCAAGGAGCTAAAAATGAGCCAAATTATTAAAGCATTAATGGCCGATCCAACTTCTATAAACCCATCATAATTGGCTATCCTTTCTCCTTTCCTCCCTTCCTACCCTTCCCCTCCCTCCCTTCCTATCCTATACTCCCTCCCTCCATCATTTCCTATCTTTTCCCTCCCTTCTTTCCTATCCAATACTCCCTCCCTCCATCCATGTAGCCCTCCCTCTCTTCCTAACCTATACTTCCTCCATCCATCCCTCCCCCCTTTCCTATCCTTCCCCTCCCTCCCTTCCTATCCAATACTTCCTATCTTCTTCCCTCCATCCATCTATCCCTCACTCCTATCATATCCTTTCCCTCCCTTCCTATCCAATACTTCCTCCCTTCATCTATCTATCCCTCTATCCTTTCCCTCCCTTTCTTTCTATCCAATACTTCTTCCCTCCGTCCCTCTATCCCTCTCTCCTTTCCTATCCTCCCCCTCCCTCTTTTTCTATCCAATACTTTTTCCCTCCGTCCCTCTATCCCTTTCTCCTTTCCTATCCTCCCCTCCCTCTCTTTCGATCCAATGCTGCTTCCCTCCGTCCCTCCATCTCTCCTGCTCTCCCATCCTATCTCTCTCTTATCTACCTACAGTACATTTGTCTGTATATACAGTATTTTATCTATAACTCTCCGATCCCTCCCGTTTTCTCTACATCCATATCTGTATACTACACCTATAGGTATCCCTTCCTTCTTTCTATTTGCCTCTCTCCCACTCTCTCTCTCTCTCTCTCTCTCTCTCTCTCTCTCTCTCTCTCTCTTAACGTATACACACACCTCAATCTGCTTTCCTCCCTTCATCCTGTGTTATTTCTTGTGTAATTTTGTCTTTATTCTTCTTTCTATATATGCATCCCTTATCCCTATATTCCCCCTTGCGAGACTTCACTCTCATAAGGCTCAACCTTTACCTTTGTTATTATTGTATTATTTTACAATGTATTTACATTTTTTGGCAAGATACAAATATTTCAATTATATAACAAATAAAAAAACATTCAAATGTATACAACACATTCATGTTCAATAGAGGTCATTCATAAGACGAGTACAATTATCAACTGATATCCTAAGCAACATAAATAAAGAAGTCATTGTATTTTGAAGGGGTTAACACAACAATATAAATGAAAAAAATATGTCAGTATTGCAAATAAATATACTGTATGTTGAGGGCCTCTACCGGCAACGTTTACCACGTAAATAAAGCAGGATACTGACGCCAATATTGTGTATTAACCTCTAGTTTTATTACTAAAAAACAATGGAGAATAATAATTGTTTAGCCTAATTAATTTCGCTCCTTCTAAACCAAACATAATTATCCATGGCGTTCTGCTTCAGGGCGGAAGATTGGTTTTGTTCTGGCCCCTCTTCTCCTTCATGCATAGCCCTTGAAAACTGAAAACTAACAACATGGTTTCTTTCACCCCATTTATGTCACAATTAAGACCTTTCGTCCCATTTAGGTGTCGATTTTTTCTTGGCGAACAATAGCAAGTCTGTAATTTAGGAGGAACTGGGCTTTGGCCAGGACATTTATCTCGAAAAGTGGGTCTTGGGGATATCATTTTAAGGGGAGGTTTTTAGTTTGTTTCCTACTCCTCCAGCAATCTTAAAATGTCACCCCCTTGACCCCCTTTCAAGATAAATTTGTACATTTTTCGGTAGAAAAATGTTCCGGCCGAAGGCCGGTTCCTCTTAAATTACAGGCTCGCTATCGCTCGCCAGGAAAAAATCGACACCTAAATGGGACGAAAGGTCTTAATTGTGACATAAATGGGGTGAAAGTTCTTAAAATCGACAAACTAATGGGGAGAACGTCTTAAAATCTCAAAAGCAATGGGGCTAAACATGAGGGAGAAAGGGGTAAAGAAAAAAAATATCTCAAATGGAAATCTCCCCTTAAGCTTGATGGAAGGCTTGTGAGGAAAGTAATACATGAATAAATAATAAAGGAAAACATGAACAAATAATACAAACCTCCCCTTAACTCGCAATAACTCATTCTCGCTCTATATCAATTGTATATATCAATTAAAACGTTATAGACTGCATCACCGTTGATTCATTTAAACTCCGCGTAGACAAATATCTCGCATCAAACCCGCGACTGACTGCGTTTGTAAATTAATAACTTTATTTTATCCCCCCCCCCCCCTCAGTTACTAACCCATCTGTCCCCTACTAACTTCCTAATCCTGCCACGGACATTAGTTCCAGGGCAGTAATTCCCTTTCCAATGTTCCCTTACCCACTCTAAACCACTGTTTGGACACTTGATCCTCAGTGTTTTGGAGGACAAGCAACCTAGAAGGGTCACTAGATCTGGTGTTGCTCTTGATTTCCTTTGTACTCCTTTGTATCATTCAAATAGTTCAGCACAACATTACTCACCTCCCTGGCCTTCGTTCAAGCAATCACAAGACATTAATGTTGTATTTGCTCACCTGCATACTTCACATTATCCCTCGTAGTACCAGCGCAGTCCTTTTAAGGGGAGGTGTTTAGTTTCTTCCCTAGATTTCCATCAAGCTTAAAATTACACCCCTAGACCCCCTTTCAAGATAAATTTGTACATTTTTCGGTAGAAAAATGTCCCGGCCGAAGGCCGATTCCTCTTTAATTACAGGCTCGCTATCGCTCGCCAGGAAAAAATCGACACCTAAATGGCACGAAAAGTCTTAACATTAACAGAAATGGGGCGAAAGTTCTTAAAATCGCCAAACTAATGGGGCGAACGTCTTATAATATCAAAAGCAATGGGGCTAACTATGAGGGAGATAGGGGTCAAGAAAAAAATCCCTCGAGTGGAAATCTCCCCTTAACCTGTTCTGGCTACCATTAGACGGTTTTATACAGCTTAAACGGGCCTCCAGCAATTAACAGGCTTCGAACTTAACCCTTTTTACTACGATAGCTCCTTCTACACACAATCGTCTAGTTTAGAAAGGCAGTATTAGATGTAGAACAAGGCAGCGTTACTAATATCTGTCTCCTTACTTATAATACAATTTCGAATGTGTTTGTTGTTTTACTGTTGAATGGGTTTTGCACATGTTTTATATGAAGGAAGTATAAAATCTATGTAAATATTTTAAATGTATAGAAAGACAGCGATACCAATATCTGCCAGGATAGCTTGAATACACTTTAGTATGTGTGTATTGTTTTACTGTTGAATGGGTTTTGCACATTTTTTATATGAAGGAAGTATAAAATCTATGTACATAATTTAGATGTGTAGAGAGGCAGCGTTACCAATATCTGCCTGTTTACCTTGAACACACTTTAGCATGTGTTTGTTGCTTTACTGTTGAATCGGGTTTGTACATTGTACACATGAAGGAGCTACATACTGTAATCTATGTAAATATTTTAGATGTATAGAAAAGCAGGGTTACCAATGTGTGACTGTTAACCTCGAACACACTTTAGTATGTGTGTGTTGCTTTAATGTTGAATGGTTGGTGCACATTTTTATATGAATGAAATATATAGTATTTGAAAGTAATTTAGAAGTAGGGGTTCTATTGGAGACATGTTCTGGACAATAATAAAGGTTTAAATAACATACCCTAGCCCTTGAACGCTTGTAGTTAAATTATTATTATTATTATTATTAAATAATACAATAAAATAAAATAAAATAAGTTTAAAAATTAGAATTAATGCTGCAAAAAAACATTAACTCTAGACTTAAAAATGGAAAAAAAAAAGTTTGAGAATTAAGCTAAAACACAGTATTACCTTCTATACCTTGTTCCAGATAAGTAGGCCAACACTCTTGCACATTAAACTCTATAACTCACAAACGACTACTGTAATCGAGCTAATATTTTTACAATTTGGGAAGGGTCAACCAGGGAATATGCGTGGAAATGTACAGCTCATTGAGTTATAGTGGTTAAGGTTCATGTTTTCTGGAAAACCAATTTGGAACAGGGTATAGTTGGTTAGTTAACTAAACTGAAATAAATCTAAGCAATCTAAGATATCGACAAAATCAAGATATGTCTCTGACTATACGGAAGGTTGGTAAGTAAAGTTGAGCTAACAGTTCACGGTTACTTTCTTATGATAAATGACAATTATAATATTTAGTATAACCACAGTATTATTTAGTAATGAAAATTATAGGTTAAATTTGTTTATGATTAAGGACTTACACGGCATGAAGTACTTCAAAATAATAAATCGAGTATCATGTATAACACCGGTCTATCAGAGTGAAAACTGAGCGATCTCTGCCATACCCATAGCTTAATCTGACTGTTCCTTTTACTTATATATCTTCTAGATCTCAAGTGACGGCGTCTCTTCCGTGGATTGACCTCCCAATCTACCAACCTAGAAGTGGGCAGATTGGAAGCCAAAGCGTCACATTTTTCCGTTGCTCCTCAGCTTTCTCTTCATAATTGCTGAGGGGCACAGGGCCCTGGGTGGGGCTTTGGTTTCCCGGGCGTTTCCGCACCCTCCTCAGCTCCCCGTGATGGAGTGGCTTCGGTCACCCAGGCTTTATTGTGGTAGGCAGGGAGGGTTCTGTGGGGGCATTCGGTTATGGCCTTGGCCTTGCTTGGGGCCTTGGGGCTGTTCGGCCAGGCAGCCTGGGGAACAACAACAACAACAACACCGAGATATTCATTATTACCGAAGTGGGTGCCGTGAATCAGAGGAAATGCTTGTATTAGTTGTGTATCCAGTAATTTTCATAACAAAAGCGTAATAAATCTAACGCTCTATAAACAGTGTTGACGAATATAATTATGTACTTTGTGAGAAAAAAATCCCACTTCCACATGCAAAGAGTGGTCTTGTTATACCGTATTCCCAGCATGCAACATGTTCCTTGTTCTTTAAGGGGGGGCACCTGCTTTTTCTCTTTCTCTCCTTTTCTCTCTTTCTCTGGCTCGTATCCATTCGGCCCCATTCAGCCAATGTTTTAAGAAGTTTATCCCCATCCAGGTGTCAATTTCTTCCTGGCGAGCGATAGCAAGCCAGTATTGTATGGAGAAATCCGGCTTCGCCGGAGGAATTTTTCTATCGAAAAATTAAAAAAATTAGCTTGCTGTCAAAACAAAAAAATATATATGCTGGCTCACTACCGCTCGCCAGGAAAATAGTAGGCTGAATGAGGCCGAATGGATACAAGCCAAATAGAGAGGGAGAGAAAGAGAGAAACCGAGGTGGGCTCCCTTAACCACACCTGCTCAACACGCACGGCACGCGATGGATACTTGAACTTTAACCTCTCAGTAACATAGTATTTTTTTTTTTCGCAATATTTTTCTTGTTAACCCTAGACGAGTTTATGGACCTTTGGAGGGGATTCTAGCTATGAAAGGAGTTAATTATTTCTCCATTATTCCTTTGAGTCTCAGAGTAATATAATTTTTACTGTATTTATAATGGTTCGTTATTTTCACTATCGAAAAGCTGAGAACCTGAATTAATCAACGGGGTCAGAACTGGTTCGGATAATACAACAAGGATATCAATCTCTCCCAAAGTCACAGAATACACAATTTCTTTTCACCGTTTTATTTCTTATTAGCTAGGTTACATATATATATATATATATATATGACTTTATATATTCGTCGAATAATAGCCCGATTGAATGTAATAAATGGGTCATGATATACCAACAGGATTGGAAATTGTACCCATACCACAGATTTCAGTGGCATAGAGTTCTTAATCACGGCAAAATATGCACGATATTATTAAGGTTAAGAATGTATGTTTTTGTCTCTCGCCAAACAATCATTAAAACAAAAAAATACAGTAAAACCTTTGACAATACTGCAATAGCCACTCACAAATCGACTAACTGTATTATACATTGTTTATATAATTGTTTATATAATGGAATCCAAACTATCCCATTGAGTTTAGTTAAATAAACTACACATAACTGACTTTCCATAAACAACGGTAAATATTTATCCTAATTTTACTGACAAGCTACACAGTGTTTGCTCTCACATAATTCATCAACTCTATGATTATTTCGCTCGGGCTGCATTGTTTATACTATTGGACTGTGTGCAATCCGTCATATTCCTTCAACATAGTTATAATTTGTTCATTTATAATTCTCTCTCTCTCTCTCTCTCTCTCTCTCTCTCGTATTATAAACAGTATATATCCTATCTCTCTCTCTCTCTCTCTCTCTCTCTCTCTCTCTCTCTCTCTCTCTCTCTCTCTCTCTCTCTCTCTCTCTCTCTCTCTCTCTCTCTCTCTCTCTCTCTCTCTCTCTCTCTATATATATATATATAAAAATATATATATATATATACCGGTATATATATATACATACTATGTCAGGAAGATTATGAGGGAGAACATCGCTGGTAGGGACGAAATTCGACCTAGGGAGGAATGTAAGCAAAATCTTGTTGGCCTCAAAGCCTGGCAGGGATACCTGGTGCTGCCTGTGATTATGTCAAAGACTCTAAGATGAGGGAATCGGCTGGTATGGGGGGAAATTGACCGGGAGAGCGACATGGGACTCATCCTATAAGCCTCCGTTATCTAGCGGGGTTGCCCGGAGTTGCACGTGCCCAACCCAAGGAGTCTAGGAAGGAAGATTCGGCTTGTATAAGGGTAATTGGTCCGGGGAGCGACTTAAGTTAAGTCCCGTCGGCCTCCAAGGTAATTTGGAGTTGAGAAGTACCAATCTGCTTACAAACAGAGCCAAGTTCCATCTTCATAGTCCCAAGGTTCTGAGTGTAAGGCAGACACAAACAATATAATTACATTAACCTTAACTCTGGCTCCCTCTCAAACAATGACCCTCTAAATACATCATTACACCTCATTCTTTACCTACCCCTTCCCTTTTATCTCCTCTCTTCTTAACCTTTTATCTCCTCTCTTCTTAACCTTTTATCTCCTCTCTTCTTAACCTATTATCTCCTCTCTTCTTAACCTTTTATCTCCTCTCTTCTTAACCTTTTATCTCCTCTCTTCTTAACCTTTTATCTCCTCTCTTCTTAACCTTTTATCTCCTCTCTTCTTAACCTTTTATCTCCTCTCTTCGTAACCTTTTATCTCCTCTCTTCTTAACCTTTTATCTCCTCTCTTCTTAACCATTTATCTCCTCTCTTCTTAACCTTTTATCTCCTCTCTTCTTAACCTTTTATCTCCTCTCTTCTTAACCTTTTATCTCCTCTCTTCTTAACCTTTTATCTCCTCTCTTCTTAACCTTTTATCTCCTCTCTTCTTAACCTTTTATCTCCTCTCTTCTTAACCTTTTATCTCCTCTCTTCTTAACCTTTTATCTCCTCTCTTCTTAACCTTTTATCTCCTCTCTCTCTTCTTAACCTTTTATCTCCCTCTTCTTAACCTTTTATCTCCTCTCTTCTTAACCTTTTATCTCCTCTCTTCTTAACCTTTTATCTCCTCTCTTCTTAACCTTTTATCTCCTCTCTTCTTAACCTTTTATCTCCTCTCTTCTTAACCTTTTTATCTCCTCTCTTCTTAACCTTTTATCTCCTCTCTTCTTAACCTTTTATCTCCTCTCTTCTTAACCTTTTATCTCCTCTCTTCTTAACCTTTTATCTCCTCTCTTCTTAACCTATTCAGTCGGTGACGTCCTTTTCATTATATTCTAGCAACTATTAGATGATTTTATTCAGCTTAGGAAGGACGTCTACCAATCAAAAGATTAGACTATCTCAAATATTCCTTTAGTTACCGTATACCCTTCCCTAAGCTGCACAAAATCGTCTGAATACAGCTAGAATAAAATTAAAGAGGCGTCGTCGGTATAGAAGGAGTTAATTGTGCACCCTCTTCACGATCTCTATTCATTCATTCTCTCTCTCTCTATCTTAATGCTAATTTCAACACCCTATCTACTTAAATGTATCTATTCAACCATTTTTTCTCTCTATATGTCCATGCTACTTTTTACACCCTATCTACCTAAATATATCTATGTGCATGCTACTTTTAACACCTTAACTTCTTTAATTAATCTATTCAATCATTCTCTATCGTCATACTACTTTTAACACCCTATCTTCTTAAATTAATCCATTCAATTAATTATCTCTCTTTGTCCTCGCTACTTTTAACACTATCTTCTTAAATTACTGTATTCAATCATTCTCTCTATACAGTATAACCATGCTACTGTCTTCTTAAATTCTTTAATTTTTTTAAGGTGATTTTTTTTTTTTTTTACCCCATGCACCTCAAATATGCTTATAAAAGTAGCCAAGCTAAATGTGTACATAATACAGGCTCGCATTCGCTCGCCAGGAAAAAATCGACACTTAATGGTATGAAAGGGCTTACAATTGACAAATAAATGAAAGGTCTTAAAGTAGCCAAACTAATGGAACGAACGTCTTATAACATCAAAACTAATGGGCTTAACACGAGGGAGAAGGCAGTCCAGAAAAAACACCCCCTTTACGTGAAAAATTCCCCTTAACATTAAATGTACATCACATTACACTCAGTGCTGAGGGAAATACGATGATTATTGTCGTATACATCTACCCCCCCCCCCCCCACGTACATTTCGTGTTATTCTCGCTAAAATGCTAGTTCATAATATGTTAGGAATAACTAACTAATAAATAATAAGTATCAGAGGGTTAACTATATCATCCCTCTGTATCTACCACAGGTTCTAATTAACATTCATAGATTTATTTAATGTTAGTCATCATAAAATATAAAACAAAATGCGACATTTGTTAAGCTATCATTGATATATCACTCAGCTATGTCTCATCTATACATTTACCTCTAATTCGCACTCACACATCCCCTTTACTTTCGCTATAAAATGATCTCAATACTGCCTAATAATTTCCCGAATGGGGTTTTACATGTTTAATACTTACTACCCTGTCCACTATGTCCACTATGTCATTGGCTGTATCTCGATCCAGTAAATAGATACTACGTGAGTTCCAATTAAGGGAGAGGTAGTCGCATTTTCTGGACCCCTTTCTCCCTCATGTTTAGCATATTAGTTTGGAGATCTTAAGACGTTCGTTCTGTTAGTTTGGCGATTTTGAGACCTTTCGCCTCATTTCTTTGTCAATATTAAGACCTTTCGAGCCATTTAGGTGTCTTTTTTTTCCTGGCGAGCGAGCCTGTAATTTTAGAAGGAACCGGCCTTCAGCCAGGACATTTTTCTACCGAAAAATTTACAAATTTAGCTTGAAAGGGTATTTGGGTTTTTTTTTTTTTAAGCTTGATGGAAGTCTAGTGAGGAAACTCAAACATGCAATAATTAATACATATATAGACCAAAAACAAGCACTACCCCCTAAACGAATCGTTTCCTGGAATAGGCCAATCCAATAAAGTAACACCCGGGACGCCACAGGTTTGAACCCTTTCTGTACCGGTGACGTCTTTTGTATTTTATTTCAGCTACATTTAGACGATTTTACGAAGCTTACGAAGGACATATGGTAGCTAAAAGGATTAATTGAGATAGTTTGTAGCCTTTTAATTGGTGGACGTCGTTCCTGAGCTAAATCAAATCGTCTATTAGTTGGCAGAATAAGATAAACAGGATGTCACCGGTACTGAATGTTCCCCCCAATTTTTTGTTTTTCATTATTTACATTCTAGCATAAAATTAATATCCAATAATAATTTTGACATTTAATCTTTACATTTGCTAACAAAAAGTAATTACGGTTCCAGATACTGTAGATGGAGTTACAAGTTACAAGTTACCAATTTTATTTGATAGTATTGTATAACATTTCATTATTTTAACCATATCTAACAGTATTAATGCAAATGGTAAAATATTTCATTCATCCAAACAAAACGTTTAGTTTATCAATTCAGGTATATTGCTATAACTAAGTATCTGTTTCCTTTATATGCAACTATACTGTCTTAGTGTTCGAATGTATATGGCAAATGGTTTAGATACTTATATTCTAGGTGTGTTGTCCCGTGTTCGCATCCCGGGAGGACCATATGCTTTCATTAGTTTATTCAAGTGCATCGGGGTTAGTAATTGATGATTAATGTTAAGAACGGGGTGTTACTTAAATATAGCAAGAGTGCAGTGTAATACATATTCCCATACTATATTCCTCCTCGTCTTACAAGGACCTACTCCTTGCAACATGTACGATGATGGCCATGAACGATACTTACAGGAATAAAAACCTCTGCCATGGAAATCGCATATACCCAACAATGCCGCGGGAAGTTTCAGTGATATAGATAGTCAATATTCTATCTATCTATCTATCCATCTATTTATATATCTATCTATTTATTTACTCAGGCCCATTCCCCAATTTTGTTTTTCTTTTTTTACTGGGGGTGGCCGACTCGAGACAGAGGCCGACTCGAGACAGAGCCCGAACAGAGACAACACAACAACAAATCAATAAAACTAAAAACATAAATAAATATATAAAACATAAAAATACATAAATAGTCAATGTTAATCGCCCCCAAAGAACGTGGATTGCACGTGCTCACGTGGATACTGGAAGCAATGATAAAAGGCTATCCTCACCCACCCTCATACCCCGAGGTATTACTTATGTGGGAGTAATCCAATATTCCGTCAGTTGGGTAACGTTAACGGGAAGGTAGCTCTTATGCCAGTACAGTTCATTTGTAAGGGGACAGTGGGTATTTTTTTGGGTCTATTTATTTATACATTCATCTATTTATTTATACATTCATCTATTTATTTATACATTCATCTATTTATTTATACATTCATCTATTTTTGTTTCTTTCAGTTTCCTCGCTAGACCTTCATCAAGCTTGAAAGAACACTCCCTATACCCCTTTTCAAGGTAAATTTGTAAATTTTTCGATATACAAATATCTCGGCCGAAGGCCGATTTCTCTTAAAATTACAAGTACGCTATCGCTCACCAGGAAAAAATCGACACCTAAATGGCACGAAATGTCTTTACATTTATATAGAAATGGGACGAAAGGTTATAAAATCGACACACTGATGGGGCTAACGTCTTAAAATATGAAAACTAATGGGGCAAAACATGAGGAAGAAGGGGGACCAGAAAACCGACCCATTTCCCCTTAACACTTCCAATACGATTACTCTTTACTCATTTATTCCTCTTACTCTTTCATGTCTCTTACTCTTTCATGTCTCTTACTCTTTCATTATATTACGCCTTAATTCCTTATTGCAAATTCCAAGCGATTTAATATAATTTAGTTAGAGTATATCGGACACTTTGAGATGGTTCGGCCACGTGGAATGTATGGGAAGCGAGAGAATGACTAAGAGAGTGTACGAGAGTAAGGTGGAAGGACAGAGAGGGACATGTAGACCGAGTGAGAGGTGGAAGGATGGAGTTAAGAAGTATATGAGCGAAGGCGGTGTGGATGGGACGAGGGGCGTCGACTGACTGGGGATAGAGATGCATGGGGGTGTTTCGTTCGTGGCCACTCCTTCGGGTATTACGGCGTCCGGGTAATAGATAGATTGATATCGGACGTCCTTCATAAGTAAAATTAATCCCCTGACGAAAGTGAGATGAATAATATACACAGATTATTTGAATGGATGGGTTAGGGTAAAATGTATGACCATGTATGTAATTATAATCTGACTTGATACAAATATCTAGGTAAATAACAGTTCGTGTATTCATGAAAGGAAGCATACAACGATGACGAACTTGCGTAAGCCCATGAAAGGTATGCTAGGCAATGATACACACAATAATATTTGCTTGAATATAAGCGTCACATACTGTAGGCAATAACATGCACATAATTATATTTGCTTGAAAATAAACGTCATATACAGTATACTGCAGGTCCTTGAGTTGGTGATTGGAGAAGAATGTATCGGGAAAAGCATAACACGAATGATACAAAGGTAACAGTTACTTATACTGTGCAACTATAATGACACCCTCCACCTAAGACATGCAAGTGGCAGACATGGATAACCCTTATAATAATTTGTCGATTTTTTTTAGTTGTTCTCGTTGTGGGATATTATTCAGCTTTTATATATTCCCTTTTGGGTTATCACTATAATTCATTTTTTGTTCCCAGCTGAAGGTAACTTGTCATGTCTCTGTCTTGGTTACTCGGCTATTATGAAGATTTGTTTGTGAAATATGATTATAATTATGAAACCTCGGCAGCAATATGACGTAGAGACATTGTAGTTTCGTATTTGTCCATGAAGTATCGACAAATCAGCTGCTAAAGGATTCAAATTACAGGCAGCCGGAAATAAACTGACTATAGACTACGTATATTATTCAACACTATGACTAGCTAAGAAAACCTGCTAGTCTTACCTGTATGTAAGCCCAAACTGGTGTTGTGGTGACTAGGACCAGGGCTGTGTATCCTTAAGGGAGGTTTTTAGTTTGTTCACTAGACCTCCATCAAACTTAAAATTACACCCGCTAGACCCCCTTTCAAGACATATTTGTACATTTTTCGGTTCCTCTAAAATTACAGGCTCGCTTAAGCTCGCCAGGAAAAAATCGACACCTAAATGGCACGAAAGGTCTTCAAATTGAAAAAAATGGGGCGAAATTTCTTAAAATCGCCAAATTAAAATCTTAAAATCAATGGGGCTAAACATGAGGGGAAAGGATTACAGAAAAAAATCCCGGGCAACACACACTGATAGGGGGAAAGGTTAGGTAAGGAAAGAGAAAGAGAGCGCCAGAAGGGGATGATTTGTGGGGTGATGGATAGAGGATGTTTCCTTATTGGTTGAACAGCAGACACTGATAGGAGGAAAGAAGGTGGTACAGTTATAGGGTGGTATTCTTAAACCATTCTTTCCCTTCGCAGCGCTGTTTATGGAAGAAATAACTTGAAAAATGACGTTAGCTTCAGAAATGTGAGTGCTAATCCGTCTAATCTCTATAAACAACATAGTATTCATTCGTTATCAGGCGTTGTGAAAGGAAAGAAATGTTTAAGAATACGGGTCATGGTCCGTTCATTCTAGGTTGGGAAGAAATCGTAACCCCTAACCTCTCATAACTAAAAAAGGACTAGAGTAATCGAGGTAATATTGCTACCAAATAGGAATATTTGGCTCGGGAATATTTGTGTATATTGACATCTCATTTGCTCTAGCCCTTTTTGAGTTACAGAGGTTAGAGGTTACGATGTCTGCTCAGCCTAGAATGAACGGACTATAGTAAGTAATCTAAGGAGGTTGGGGGAGGAGTTTCCTTAGTCACCAGGTAGCACACAGTGAAAGAAAAATGATATAGGAGCGTCAAAAGGGGGCTATTTATGGTGACGACGAGGACCTAATGGTGTTGCTTTAGTCAGCAGGTAGCACACACTGAGAGAATCAAGGGTAACACAGTAAGGTAGAGGTACGGGGCAGAGAGTTACGGAACACAGCATTTATGGTCCGTGTATTGACTGGAGTACAAATAATAGTAGTGCACTATCACTAGTTTATCATTGGGTGGAAAGTTTTTGACGATTGATATTTTGTGAAATATATTTTGTACTTATATATACTTTTATCGATATACCTGCCCATAAAATATAATTTAATTTAGAAAAATATTTTAGTCTGTTTACAGCACGTATAATTGAAGTTTCCACTAATCACCTGGAAACATAATGGGGGAAGGGGTATATTTGATGAATGGGCAATAGATTTCTATCTATCTATCTATTGCCTGACGCCGTGATACCCAAAGGGGTGGCCACGAACGAAACGCCCCATGCACCTCTCTCCCCAGTCAGTCGACGCCCCTCCTCCCAACCAGCACTGCCTTCATCCATATACTTCTTCACTCCATCCTTCCACCTTTCATTCGGTTTACCTCTCCCTCTCTGTCCTTCCACCTCGCTCTCGTACACCCTCTTAGTCATTCTCTAGCTTCCCATACGTTCCATATGGCCGAACGATCTCAAGGTGTTCCTTTTCACACTTTCCAGCACATCTACCTCCACACCACACCTTCCTCTTACTTCCTCATTTGTCTGTCTATCCCTGTATGTAATTCTGCACGCACTTCCCAAGTAACTCATTTCTACCCCTCTCACTCTTTGTCCGAATCTCTTCACCAACGTCCAAGCTTCGCTTCCGTAAGTCAGTGTCGGGATTACCACACAGTCATGCAAGGACTTCTTCACTTCCATGCTGACCACCCTATTCCTTATTACTGCTTTCAGCGTCCTACAACTCTCTTCCCCTGTTGCACCCTCTCCCACACTTCTTTATCCATACTCCCATCTTTACTCAGCACACTGCCCAGATACTTAAATGAGCTGACAACCTCCATGGCCTGACCGTTCAACTTCACCTCACACTCTGTGGCTTCACCTCTTTCGAAGACCATAACCTTGCTCATCCCCGCATTTACCTTCAAATTTAGTTTTTCACACACTGTTCGAAACATGTTTACCAGACCCTGCAACTCCCATTCATTATCGCTCATCAGAACTGTATCATCAGCAAACAGCAGTACAGTTAGCTTCCATTCGTTTCCCTCCCTTATCAGCGATACACCAACATTCACTGCTCTTCCTTGTATTTCTTTCATGACTCCATCCATATATACAGTAAACAACCACAGGGACATCACACGCCCCTGTTTCAACCCAAAATTCAGATCAAAGCACTCGCTCTGCTCATTCTCTACACGTACTGCCGCCTTTGCACCCTCATATACATGCTCTTTACTGCTTTCAGCAACTTGCCATCTACTTTGTATATTCTAAGTACTTTCCACATACCTTCTCTATCCACTCTGTCATAGGCCTTCTCCAAGTCCATAAAGGCAACATACAGCTTTTGTTGCTTCTCCAGATATTTCTCCACAACACATTTCAGGGTAAAAATCTGAACTACACATCCTCTTCCCTTCCTAAAACCGCCCTCCTCGTCACCTATCCATTTCTCCGTTCTCGCTCTCACTCTCTCAATCACTACCCTATTATACACCTTTCCTACTACGCTTAGAAGACATATTCCTCGGTGGTTCCCACACACTCCTCTTTCCCCTTTACCCTTATATAGGGGGACTATTATGCCTGTCTTCCAGTCATCAGGTGCACTCCCCTCCTCTCATGCTAGTTTGCTCATTTGCATACCCATTCGATCACTATCTCACCACCATACTTCAGCATTTCTTCAGAAGGGGTATTGGAGAGAGAGAGAGAGAGAGAGAGAGAGAGAGAGAGAGAGAGAGAGAGAGAGAGAGAGAGAGAGAGAGAGAGAGAGAGAGAGAGAGAGAGAGAGAGAGAGAGAGAGAGAGAGAGAGAGAGAGAGAGAGAGAGAGAGAGATAGAGAGAGAGAGAGAGAGAGAGAGAGAGAGAGAGAGAGAGAGAGAGAGAGAGAGAGAGAGAGAGCAGAGGTTGCCAGATTAGCAATACTAAATAGGGTTCTCTCACTCTTATAAATGCCTCTCTAAAGTTAGTTTTCTGCCCACAGCTAACTCAAAGACAACTGCAGAGGTTGAAGTAACTAAACTAAAGGTTTCTAAATACCCCTGATGGTAACAAAGGCTTTAAAGTATCCCTAATAGGCTCAAAATTGCGTCAAGAACGTGAGAAGGTTAAGCTATTTGAGTGGCTTTGTTTTGCATGTTATTAGTCTCTATAAGTCGTGGAGGTATTCGCAGACTCAGATGACGAAGAGGAAATAGAAGAAGTCCGGCTCGTGGGAGACTCGATGATACGTGGTCAGCTCACAGAGTTTTGCGCCAGGGCACCTAAGACCAGGAAGCGTTTTTGTATCCCTGGTGGTGGTGTGGATGACGTAGTTGCAGCAGTTGACGAAGTATCAAAGCTGGCCCCTGCAAATACAATGTACGTCATCCACGTTGGATCCAACGATATACAGCGAACCCGGTCGGAAGATTTGCTTTTAAAGTACCAGCAGCTGATCAAGTCGTTTAAGGAGAAGTCATCAAGGATCATCGTCTCAGGAATCGTCCCCCGGCTCGGTGTAGAGAGCCGATTTTACAACATAGCCACCAGCACAAATCGTTGTCTAGCAAACCTCTGCAGGAAGGAGAACGTGGGATTCGTCGACACCTGGGACAATTTCTACTACGATGACTATTTGTTTTCGGATGATGGAGTTCATCTGAACCAGGTGGGAGCAGCGCGTTTTGGGCGTCTTCTCAACGATGCGGTGAAGGATTTTCGGAGAAGAAATCGACTCAGCACAGGACAACCAGGAAGGAGGACCGAAGACAGCGAGGACGGCAATCTACAAAGGAATTAAATACTAATCCGTCAAGAACCGCGAATTTGGATAAAGCTCCACCAACACGACCCAAATTCAAAACCGTCAGGGATAACGACCGAGGACCGAGGACAGCCATGAATGTAAATGTAGATCCGACCAGAACCAAAAATTCGATGAAAGAACGATCTGCGAGTTCTAAAACCGCAACTTTAAAGGTTTTCTATGCAAACGCTCGTAGCATACGCAATAAATTTTCAGATTTAGAGGAACTAGTGTTTACAGAAAATTATGATGTGATTGGCATAACAGAATCTTGGCTCAATACACAAGATAGAGACTTTTTAGCAGAGTATTCACTTCCCGGTTATGTAATGTTTGAGAACAGCCGAATAAATAAAAATGGAGGTGGCGTTTTATTTTATATCAAAGAAAGTCTTAACCCGACCCTCGTGTCAAAACCTCAAATTGTGAACGTCGACACATCTTTTGTGCTAATAAAGAATAATAAAGGTACAAAAATAATACTTGCGTTAATATACAGACCTCCAGCTCAATCAGTGCAAACTGACCGAGAAATTTACGAACAAATTGCAGATGTAAGTAACTCACAAGATACCGTAATTTTTGGCGACTTTAATTTACCTGTGACCAAGTGGGGCGATACTCTTACTTCACACTCCGGACATGACTTGTATACGAACTTGCAAGAGAGTTCGCTTTATCAATTTGTTCGAATGCCGACCCGTGGTAATAACGTTCTTGACATTGTACTTGCAACAAAAGAAGAATTGATAGAGAATTTGAATGTTGGTGATGAATTCAGTAACAGCGACCATCGTACGATAACTTTCACTTTAAAGTTTACTAGTAACGAACCAAATAGTAGCATCGAAAAAGTCCCTAATTTCAAGAAAGCAAACTTCCATAAACTTAGAGCTATGTTTAAAGAAACTGACTGGAGCTTTTTAATTAACAATAACGACATAAATACATCTTGGAAGTTATTCGAAACCACTTACCTAAAAGCAGTGCAAGACTGCATACCATCGAAAATACGGCGTCCAGGCCATAATAATAAGCCCAAATGGTGGAATAAAGATATTTCAAACTGCCTGCTTGCTAAAAAATGTGCTAATGATAGATTAAAATCCTCACAAAATGACGAAGAACGGGTGAAATTTGTAGAGCTACGACGCAAAGCCAAAAAGTTAATTAAGCAAAGTAAAAAGACCTTAGAGTTACATATTGCGAATCAAAGTAAAACAAACCCGAAAGAATTCTATAGTTATATCAGAAAGAAAAAAGTAGTTACTTCAACTGTTGGACCGTTAGTCGATGAAAAAGGAGAATACACCAAAGACGAAGTACAAATGAGTAATGCCCTCAATACCTTCTTTGCATCAGTTTTTACAACAGAAGACCTCAGTGATATCCCTACACCATCGCCGATTCAGATTGATAATTCAGATGTTCTAAGCAATATCACCGTTACAGAGAGAGAAGTATTGAATTGTTTAGATAAACTCAAGGTAAATAAAACGCCAGGACCTGATACAATCTCGCCTAGAGTTCTAAAGGAAGCTAAGAATGAGCTCTCCAAACCACTGACATTACTATTCAATAAATCCTTGCAGTCTGGAACTATGCCTGATCAGTGGAAGCTAGCCAACGTAACACCGATATTCAAAAAAGGCAGCAAATCCCTACCCAGTAACTATCGTCCAATTAGCTTAACCTCAGTTGTATGTAAAATGCTAGAAACAGTCATACGAGACAGACTCGTAAATCACTTGGAGGAAAATAACATACTTAAAGATACTCAACACGGCTTTCGTAAAAAACGTTCCTGTTTAACAAACCTCTTAGACTTCTTCCACGATATCCTCAACCTCTACGATGAGAGTAAAGCTGTAGATATTATATACCTTGATTTTCAAAAGGCCTTTGACAAAGTTCCCCACAAACGTTTACTGCTAAAACTAAAAGCGCATGGAATACAAGACGGTGTGTTGAAATGGATAGAAAATTGGCTCAGCAACAGAAAGCAAAGGGTAGTCATAAACGGTAAGGCATCTAAATGGACCAATGTAAGTAGCGGGGTACCCCAGGGATCGGTACTAGGACCAATTCTCTTTCTAATTTACATCAACGACATAGATGAGGGTCTCACCTGCACAATCTCAAAATTTGCTGACGATACAAAAATTGCAAATAGCGTACTCTCAAAAGAACAAGTTGACGATATGCAACACAATCTAGATAAATTGTCATGTTGGGCCCAAATTTGGCAAATGAGTTTCAATGCGGATAAATGTAAAGTACTACATGTCGGATACCTAAATGAGAAAGCAAACTATTCGATGAATGGCACTCAGCTTAAGAATGTAAACAGAGAAACTGATCTGGGAGTAACAATATCGAGTAACCTAAAACCGAGTCAACAATGTTCAGAAGTTGTTAAGAAGGCAAACAAAATAATTGGCTTTATAGGCAGGTCATTTGAGCATAAATCCAAAGAAGTTATCCTAACCCTTTACAATTCCTTAGTCCGCCCTCTTCTGGAATACTGCGTTCAATCCTGGTGCCCTTATTACCAAAAAGATATAAACAAGCTAGAACGAGTTCAACGTAGAGTTACCAAAATGATACCTAGCCTAAAGAACAAACCATACGAAGAGCGTCTTAGAGAATTAAATCTATTTCCTTTAACCCAGCGCAGATTAAGAGGCGACTTAATTCAAGTGTTCAAAATCATCAAAGGCATCGACAATATGAACTGTAGTAAGTACTTCACTATCGACCAATCTAATTACACGCGGGGAAACGGTTGCAAAATTATTGGTAAATCTTTTAACTCGCACGAATCTAAGAATTTCTTCTTCAATCGAGTTGTCAACTTGTGGAATGGGCTTCCCCGAGACGTTATAGACTGCAGCACCGTTGATTCATTTAAATTCCGCCTAGACAAATATCTCGCATCAAACCCGCGACTGACTGCGTTTGTAAATGAATAACTTTATCCTCCCCTCAGTTACTAACCCATATGTCCCCTACTAACTTCCTAGTCCTGCCACGTTAGTGGCAGGGCAGTAGTTCCCTTTCCAATGTTCCCTTACCCACTCTAAACCACTGTTTGGACACTTGATCCTCAGTGTTTTGGAGGACAAGCAACCTAGAAGGGTCACTAGATCTGTTGTTGCTTGATTTCCTTTGTACTCCTTTGTACTCCTTTGTACTCCTTTGAGGTGTCCCCCGACTGACTGGGTGCGAGCATGTGGATTACGCAAGGACGTACGACCACACTCACTTTAATATCCGCCTTGGATCAGAGGGTGTTTACTCAGGGACACACTAAGAGGAGGATAGGTGAAAAGATAAGGAACAGCGAGCTAGGGTAGGACAATGTTTAAGGAGAAGTGTATAATTATTGGTCGGTTAATATATAAATTGATAATTTTGTTCGTTTTCTCCCTAAACTTCCATCAAACTTAAACAAACATGCTCACGATCCCCCTTCTAGTTAAATTTGTAATTTTTCTGTTGAAAAATGTCCAGACCGAAGGCCGTTTATTTTTAAATTACAGGGTCGCTATCAATCGCCAGGAAAGAATGGACACCTAATTGGCACGAAAGGTCTATTATTGACAAAGACGAATGGTCTTTAAAAAGGTAAACTATTTGGCCGAACGTCCTAAAGTCTCAAATGTAATAGGGCTAAAAATGAGGGAGAAGGGGAGACAGAAATAAACAAAATAAGGTGACGTGGAGAGAGCCATACCTGTCTTACCTGAGTGGCCGAGTAGCTCACACTGAGAGGTAGAGGTATGGGACAGAGAGGGATACGGTAGGGGAGTGTTTTGTGTATTGACTGGAGGGCAAACAGTAGTAGGGATCAGTCACACTATTTTATATTGGCTGGGAATTTTATGACATCTGGAATTTGAGGTTGAAAAATGGTCTTCCTTATATCCCTTTATCCACATACCAGCCCACATATCTCTTGTCTTCTCTCTCTCTCTCTCACTATATATATATATATATATATATATATATATATATATATATATATATATATATATATATATATATATATATATATATATATATATATATCTATTGCCTGACGCCATGATCCCCGAAGGGGTGGCCACGAACGAACCTCCCCCAAGCACCTCTGTCCCCAGACAGTCGACGCCCCTCCTCCCAACCAGCACCACCTTCATTCATATACTTTCTCACTCCATCCTTCCACCTCTCCTTCGGTCTACCTCTCCCTCTCTGTCCTTCCACCTCGCTCTTGTACACCCTCTTAGTCATTATCTCGCTTCCCATACGTTCCATATGGCCGAACCATCTCAAGTTGTTCCTTTTCACACTTTCCAGCACATCTACAATACCTCCACACCACACCTCCTTCTTACTTCTTCATTCGTCTGTCTATCCCTCCATGTAACTCCGCACGCACTTCTCAAGTAACTAATTTCCACCGCTCTCACTCTTGGTCTGAGTCTCTCCACGAACGTCCATGCTTCACTTCCGTAAGTTAGTGTCGGGATTACCACACTGTCATGCAAGGACTTCACTTCCATACTGACTACTCTATTTCTTGTTACTGCTTTCAACCCCGAAAGGAGTTGAAATAGGGGAGCTATCCCCCCGCCAAAGGCGGCTTTCTAGGGCCTTTCCTAGCTGATGCTGAGAGGATTGGGTTCTAGTCATGTGGTGATGGGCTGGTCTATCCGAGTGAGAACTGAGCGATCTCTGACATACCCATAGCTTACTCTGACTGTTCCTTTTACTTATATATCTTCTAGATCTCAAGTGGCGGCGTCTTTTCCGTGGATTGACCTCCCTACTGCCAACCTAGAAGTTGGCAGATTGGGAGCGAAAGCGTCACATTTTTCCCTTACCCCTCAACTTTCCCTTCATAATTGCTGAGGGGCACAGGGCCTTGGGTGGGGCTTTGGTTTCCCGGGCGTTTCCGCACCCTCCTTAGCTCCCTGCCTTGGAGTGGCTTCGGTCACCCGGGCTTTGTTAGTGGTAAGCAGGGAGGATTTTGTGGGGGCGCTCGTTTATGGCCTTGGCCTTGCTCGAGACCTTGGGGCTGTTCGGCCAGACAGCCTGGGGAACAACAACAACAACTGCTTTCAACGTTACTACAACCCTCTTCCCCTGTTGCACCCTCTCCCGCACTTCTTCATCCACAGTCCCATCTTTACTCAACACACTGCCCAGATACTTAAAAGAGCTGACGATCTCCATAGCCTGACCGTTCAACTTCACCTCACACTCTGTGACTTCACCCCTTTCGAAGACCATATATATATATATACAGTATATATATATATATATATATATATATATATATATATATATATATATATATATATATACTGTATATATATTATATAATGATAATTCGATTATCATGATTTATTGAGCGTGTGTTTTAAGAACATAATAACATATGCAAATTGGAGTCTGCAGAAAGCCGATTGGCCCACACAAGGTAGATCCCTCTCATACCCAACCCTAATTGTAAGGCCCAATTATAGGCCCAACTCACTAATTCTTTGAGGACTGACCTCACGCAAAATGGTCAGAGGTTAACATAAGAAAAAACGAGTTTGCAGAGTCGATTGGCACACACCCGGCAGACCCCCCTCACATCCAACCTATCTCGTTCGTATGCCTATCTAATTTGTCAATATGTCAATATTTTCAGTTTCCTATACTTATACATGTTGTTATTAATCAATCAATATTTTTGAAAGTATGATAATTAGTGGAAGGAAATTATGGCAATTAACCCCTTCTCTACCGGTGACGTCTTTATAAGGGTTAAGGTAATTTACTTGTATAATAATTTTGTAAAGTTTAATTGCCAATAATCTGTCAGAGCCCAACACTGCATAATATATAGTTGGGGTGCGTGCATAGAGCTACTGATTATAAACACCATTCGAGGAGGAACACTTTATTGACAACTTTTCGCAGATAACGAAACGTTGTCAATAAACTGTTCCTCCTCATATGGTGTGTATATAAATTTTGTCAACTTTTCTAAGTTAATTTGACATATCGAGCTACTCTTTGGGATGATGATGTGAGGAAGCTTTGAGGACAGAGTTTATAGATCAGGAAGTTATCTTAAAATCGTGAGATATACCATGCTCTACCATTCCATTTCCTGGTGGAGGAACTTTGTGTTCAAATAGTACGATATTGCGCTTTGATGTACAATACTACTTCTATACCGTATCAACACAATGACAAATAAACAGTTTTTCTTATAAGAACTTTGAGTGTCTTGAGTAATGTCAGGTCTTAACATTTAGCACCAAGTTAAAAATTATATAGGTTAGGGACGCGGCCTATAGGTTAAATAAATTGCCTTCTTCTATGAGAGTAATATTTGATGTTTTCCGAAGGAGAGGATATATTGAAAATAACTCAAACAAATACTTAAGTATCTGATAAACACTCAAATAAGAATATATTAATTACGCATATAAACACAGCAAACATACAATTGAATGATACGGAAATATTATTATGCATTCATGGACAATTTTCCTCTAATAAGAAGAGGGTGGTGGTAGCGAACTACTTGTAATATATACTGTATAATAACACCTTATAGAAATGCTTGAACCGCTTATAATAACAAGCGTTTCAAAGCACTGAAGGCCTCCGTCGAATACTGTGAATCAGACAGCTGCTACTAACCCATCTCCTTCCTAGTCTCTTTCCATCCTGACAATTCTTTCGACTAATGCAATAAGCAGAACAACGGTGCCCAACCCCTAAAGGACTTGAAATAGGGGAGCTATCCCCCCGCCAAAGGCGGCTTTCTAGGGCCTTTCCTAGCTGATGCTGAGAGGATTGGGTTCTAGTCATGTGGTGATGGGCTGGTCTATCAAAGTGAGAGCTGAGCGATCTTTGCCATACCCATAGCTTACTCTGACTGTTCCTTTTACTTATATATTTTCTAGATCTCAAGTGACGGTGTCTCTTCCGTGGATTGACCTCCCTACTGCCAACCTAGATGTTGACAGATTGGGAGCCAAAGCGTCACATTTTTCCTTTGCCCTTCAACTTTCCCTTCATAATTGCTGAGGGGCACAGGGCCTTGGGTGGGGCTTTGGTTTCCCGGGCGTTTCCGCACCCTCCTCAGCTCCCTGCCTTTGAGTGGCTTCGGTGGTCACCCGGGCTTTATTAGTGGTAAGCAGGGAGGGTTCTGTGGGGGCGCTCGTGTATGGTCTTAGCCTTGCTCGGGACGTTGGGGCTGTTCGGCCAGACAGCCTGGGGAACAGCAACAACAAGAACAACAACAATATCAACAAGAATGAGATGGGCTGTAATTAGCCCCTCGACGCTTCCCGACGATGGCAAAAACGAGACAGGAAATGCTGACTAATCAACCTCAATGATCCAAACTATATGACTAAATAAATTGTTCAATATACTCCGTCACTGTAACGTAATTGTTTTTCGTAGCATTGCACAGAAATTATGAAAATACAGTATGATTACAAAAGATTATATTGATTAAGGGGAGGTATTTAGTTTGTTCCCTAGACCTCTATCATACTTAAAATTGCACCCCCTTAACACTCTTTCAAGATAAATTTGTAATTTTTTCGGTAGTAAAATTGAATTACAGGCTCGCTATCGCTTGCTAGGAGAATATCGACACCTACATGGCACGAAATTAGAATTGACAGAAATGGGCCGAAAGTTCTTAAAATGTCCAAACTAATGGGTTGAACGTCATAACATTTCAATAAGCAATGGGGCTAAACATGAGGGAGAAAGGGGTCAAGACAAATATTCCTCACGTGGAAATCTCCCCTAAAGTTAGAAGATATCAAATTAGGTTATGATACGGTATACATAGCCCATGATATTATGGTACGGTATACATAGCCCATGATATTATGGTACGGTATACATAGCCCATGATATTATGGTACGGTATACATAGCCCATGATATTATGGTACGGTATACATAGCCCATGATATTATGGCGATGTATACATAGCCCATGATATTATGGTACGGTATACATAGCCCATGATATTATGGCGATGTATACATAGCCCATGATATTATGATACGGTATACATAGCCCATGATATTATGGCGATGTATACATAGCCCATGATATTATGGTACGGTATACATAGCCCATGATATTATGGCGATGTTAGTAGTAATAATAGTGGCGAAGATAATAGTTAACCCTTGCAATACCGGTGCCGTCCTTTTAACTGAATTCTGGCTACTGTTAGACGATATTTTTCAGTTTAAAAAGGGCCTCCAGCAAGTAACAGGTTTTGAACTATCTCACTTAACCCTATATTCTACAACAGATTCCTTTTCAAACTGCACACAATCGTTTAAAGATAGCTAGAATATAGTTTAAAAAGACGTCGCCGGTACAGAAGGGGGTTATAAATTATGTTGATAATGTAAATGATGAGTTTGATATTAGTGATGAAACGAATGCAAGTAATGTTGGAGATGGTATAATAGTGATGATATAATGGTAATAATGAAGATAGTGATAATT
The DNA here is from genome assembly GCA_032716605.1 of Paralithodes platypus. Classification (NCBI taxonomy): domain Eukaryota; kingdom Metazoa; phylum Arthropoda; class Malacostraca; order Decapoda; family Lithodidae; genus Paralithodes; species Paralithodes platypus. Next base: position 2,672,832 of record CM064487.1, read on the forward strand.
GTATAAGTAAATAAGGCGGTAAAGTTACTCATTGTGATAATGTTAATGATGACAATGGTAGTGGCGATAGTAGTGATGTTGGCAATATTGAGCTTCAAATTATACGCAAGTGTGAGGTACTTAGTAGAAGGTAGCAAAAGTAACATCATTATTGTAGACGAAATAGTCGTATACATGAGATATGAATTTAGAGACAAATATATTACTTTAACAGACTCAATTTGATGATGTCTAATCTTCGATATATCACTAGAAACTATTATTCAGTATATACATCTATAATAGTTAACCCTCTCAAGCTCCAGTACGCATTTCTGTTTAGTTTTCTGGTAATTATTAGACGATTTTATTCAGATTAGGAAGGGTATATGGAAGTCAGAGGGTTGATTGAGAGAGTCTTTACCCTTTTAATACCCACAGATCCTTCCTAAGCTGCATAAAATCGTCTAATGATAGCCAACATATACTGCTAAAATGTGTCAGAGCTTCAATGGGTTAATACTGAGTGTATTTGTATAGTCATTCACTGTCTTTACCCCAGGCAGAGTGCGTGTAGGTGTAAATGGATGTGTGAATAAATCTGGTTTGGTTAGCACGAAACTGATTTTCGGAAAAATTCTTGGTGTCTTAAATATTCTTGACACTTGACATGAAAATAAAGCGTGTACTGGAAGAGACGGTGTGCATGTCAGATATACTCCGCTTTCACATTTGTTTTCTTCAGAAAACTCCATCAAGTGCAGAGATTGGTTATGAATTATATACAATAGGTAGGAACATTAAATACATTGAGGTTTATATTATTGAAATTAAATTCAATATTCTAATGCATGATTCAGGGTATGAATATTTTCACAAAAATATTCATTTTGCAATGGTTGCTCACGTAATGATAAAGAGTACCATATCTACCATCTACTTGAATGGCATATTTATGCCTTTGGAAGACCTCGAAGAGCACCTGTGTCTTGTTTCAAGCCATTAACTACATGATTCGGACAAAGTGTCCACATTTGTGGGCTACCATATTGTGAGTAAAGGCCAGTATGGAGCCATAAAGATGGTTTACCCTCTTGTCAAAAAATAATGAGATAAGAATATATAAATCAATCCAATAGTCTTCCCTGAACCTGCTCTATGGCATAATATTAGAATAATCCGAATCTCGCCAATATTACTCGCCTCTCTGAAGAAGCGGTGTCGGAAGCAACATTGGTAACTCGTGTTAGCCATCCTGTTACCAATAAGCTACACAAAATGTTATTATAATCGGTGTGAATTTACCTGTATATAATATGTTGTTGACTGGTGATTAATATGGTACAATACAGTGCATGTCCCCTACAATATGGTGCAATACAATGCATGTCCCCTACAATATTTCCGGCAAGAATGACAAGACTGATACTTACTCATTAAGGGGGGACGGCTCTTTTTTATTTGTCGATGTATTTACTTACTTGTTATGTTTTTAGTGTCTTCCTTAGACCTCCATCAAGCTTAAACAAACATCCCTAAGAACCTGCCGAAGGACGGTTCCTCCTATATTACAGCCTCCCTATCGCTTGCTAGGACAAAAAATCGACACCTAAATGGCATGAAAGGTCTTAATATTGACAACAATACCGGGTGAAAAGTCTTAAAAACGTAAACACTAATGGGACGAACATCTTAATATATGAACATTAAGGAGGGCCAGAAAAACCAACCATCCTCCCTTAAATGTCAAGGTGGTAGTTTCAATAAGACACAAACTAGATTAAGAGAGTCCTAAACAAAAAAATAACTATGAGCCTAATATTGCTTACTTGCAGTGACTCTTGGAGTGGAGTCGGAGGGTGAGTTATGCCACATGTTTGATCACTTTTCTGAAGCACTACTCGCACAATCAGACAATCACACATACGACGTCTGGAAAGAGTGAAATAAAAATGTCATAATTTCTCCTTTTGTAAAGCTAATATCACACAACGAGCTCTTCCCCTCAACATTCATCGTTAACCCCTTCTGTACCGGCGATGTTTTTAAATTTTATTCTAGCTATTTTTTGACGATTTTGTGCAGTTTAAGAAGGAGCTATGATATTAAATAAGGTTAATTGAGATAGTTTGAAGCCTGCAAATTACTAAGCGGAATAAAATCGTCTAATAGTACCCAGAAAAAAATAAAAGGATGACGCCGGTACAGAAAGGGTTAACTTCTTCTGTACCGGCGACGTCTTAAATATTTTATTCTAGCTATAATTAGGCGATTATTGTGCAGTTTAAGAAGGACCTGTGGTACTACAAAGGGTTAAGTGAGCTAGTTATAATCCTGTTAATTGTTGGAGGCCCGTTTCAAACTGAATATAATCGTCTAATAGTTGCCAGAATAAAGTTAAACGGACGGCCCCGGTATTGAAAGGGCTAATACTGGTCTTTCATTATAATATATGAAATACACTTTTCATCTAATTTTCAGTAATGTTTCCAGTGCTGTTATAAGAACAATGCTGTCATAAGAATATTAACAACTAAAGATGCCTGATACGTATTACCTTCTTAACACTCTCTGGGGCAACGTCTCGGGGGTTATTATGATAGTTTGTTACACTATTATTGAGAGCTTAGGTTGTTGTCAATTTCGACCAATGTATTTTTAGTGTCCCCCTAGACTAATAAAAACGCCTCCCCAGACCCCCCTCAAATTACAAATAGCGCCATCCAGACCCTCTTCAAGATAAATATCTAAAACAAATCGGTAACAAATTTTCCGGCCAAAGGCCGGTTTCTAAATTGTATGCTCGCGAGAAAAAAATTACACATGATTAGGGTGAAATATCCTATAATCGCCAAACTAATGAGGTGAAACGATTTAAAACCTCCAAACCAATGGACTGAAACAGAGCGGTTCCAAAACGACCCGCCCTACACTAGATACACTAGGTTGTACACTCACTATCCACAATAATCCATCAGTGTCCAAGCATTGAGGGTAGTACAGTCGGGCTCTTCGGGTGTTCTACAATAATATCTTCCCATCTAAGGGGATAGTGCATGGTTTTTGGTCTATGTATTTATTTATTAATTTGTGTTTTAGTTTCCTCGCTAGACCTCCATCAAGCTTAACAATAGACCCCCTAGACCTCCTTTCAAGATAAATGTGTACATTTTTCCTTTAAAAATTACAGGCTCGCTATCGCTTGCCATGAAAAAATCGACACCTGAATGACACGAAAGGTCTTAACATTGCCAAAGAAATAGGGTGAAAGGTTTCAAAATCACCAAACTAATGGAATGAACGTCTAAAAATCTCAAAACTAATATGCTAAACATAAGAGAGAAGGGGGTCCAGAAAATGCGACTACCTCCCAATGTAAGAACAGTAGAGGGCACATACTGTACATTCCCACATTCGTCTCAATAATTTATCCTCAATATCACCTTTCAAGATAAATTTGTACATTTTTCGGTAGGCCGGTTTCTCAAAAATTACAGGCTCAAAATCGCTCGGCAGGAAACAATCGACACCTTTATTTGTACATTATTCTATGGAAAAATGTTAAAATTTATCTCGAAGGGGGATCTTGAGGATACTTTATTTAGCTTGATGTAGGTCTAGAGAGAAAACTAAAAGAGTAATATATGAATAAATAAGTAAACTAATATTATAATCCTTACCCCTTTAACTGTATTCGCTATCGTGATTCCTTGATTGCATTTTGGAAAGGTCATGGATGTATAATAACGTCATATAGTGGTTAACATTTCTAATATTTAACATGAACACGATAAACGCTATATGAATTTATTTCGTTCTTAACATCCACATTAAGAGATAGTGGGTATTTGTTTGGTCTATTTATTCATTCATTCATGTATTATATAGTTTCCTCCCCAGACCTCCATCAAACTGTAAATAACACCCCCTAAACCCCCCTTCAAGATATATTTGTACATTTTTCGGTAGAAACATTTCCCGCCCGAAGGCCGGTTTCTCTTAAAATTACAGGCTCGCTTTCGCTCGCTAGGAAAAAATCAACACTTAAATGGCACGAAAAGTCTTGAAATTGACAACGAAATAGGGTGAAAGGTGTTAAAATCACCAAACTAATGGGCCGAACGTCATAAAATCTGAAAAAAAAATTGGGGGCAAAACACGAGGGAGAAGGGGTACCACAAAAACGGCCCATCTCCCTTTAAATGAACTAAATATATATGCACATACTCATGGCTCTGGATATTGGAAAACCGTAATGAAAACACATTATATATACATAGCACCGTTTTTTTCTTGTATCGCTTACCAGGGAGTTTGGAGATGCGCTAAGCCTAATGTCCAGGAATAATTCCAGATGGTTGCCAGTTTCTCTTCGCTCCCAGACTTTTGAATTTAAGAGTTTTCGATGGCTGATACATTCAATTTCAACAAATGAAGTCTTCTCAACAAAGCTACAATAATACAATAAAACACAAACAAAAACGCCCTATATGCTAAAGATAATTATAAGAGCAGTTCAGAATTTCCTTTCATATATTGATCATATTTACCAAGAAATTGTAAACAATTTCAAGTAATTTAACTAGTTGAGTTATTCTATCAAAAATGAATTTAAACCCTTCTTTATTTATTTATCTGTTTAGATTCAGGCTAACAGTCAATATTATTGAGTTTTAACTCCCACAGGACCTACACAAATTTATTAAATCTTCTAATGAGAGCGAAACTATTGGTAAATCTTCAATATTATTATGTATTTGCACAAATATAAATATAACAATGAAAACACGACTTGTTTCTATAAAAGAAGAAAAAAACACAACCTCTATCTCTCGAAGGTTGAGTGTTTAACCTGAAGCCCTCCCCACTGACTGACGCACCACACAAACTTTAATGAGAAAACTTAGCGAGGTTACGAAAGGGTCTTGACGCAACTTTTCCAGCCAGTCGTGGTTGAGAGAAGTGATGCGGACATATTAAGGGGAGATGGGTCGCTTTTCTAGATCCCCTTCTCCCTCATGTTCAGCTGCATATGTTTTGAGTTTAAACTACGCTCGCCTTATTAGTTTGGTGATTCTAAGACTTTTCACCCCATTTCGTTGTAAATTTTAGGACTTTTCGAGCCATTTTGGTGTCGATTTTTATTCCTGGCTAGCGATAGCCAGCCTGAAATTTAGGCCATGACATTTTTCTACCGAAACATATACAAATTTATCTTGAAGGGGGTCTAGGGGGTGATTATTTAAGCTTGGTGGAGGTCTATGGAAGAAACTAAAAAATAATATATACAAATTTATACAAAACGGCCAAAATACCTGCATATACCCTATCCCCTTAAAAAGGAAATAGAAACTTGTACAATGCCACGGGCCTGTTGGAGATTGTTTTATAGCTCGATATTAAAGTACAGTCTAGGACACAAATAGTGGGCCATTCTGATTCTTCCGTTTGCTTAACCCCTCCAGGACCACAACGTATTTTCATCATATTCTGGTTACCATTAAACGATTTAGCTTATAATCTACCTCTAGGAAGGGGTAACTACGATCTCAAAAACCTGCTGAATAACATAGGACCTTCAGAAGCTGTATAAAATCGTCTAACATTATCCAGAATCAAAGGGAAAAAGGCGTCATAGTGCTGAAGGGGTTATAGGCGTAGGGATGTGACGACCCCATCGCCCGTCACTTCGTGGAGGTTGGGACTGGGAATCCCACCTCCAGAAGGAGGAGGCTGTAGGCACCCGCCGAACAGGGCGGTACTCCCGGGGAGTGCTAGGTGGTTGATAAGGACAGTTGGAACTCCTGTTTCTCCACCTGACCTCCCTAGCTGATCCTTTCTGTGTCTCAACAATATTGAGGGCAACCCCAGCTTGCCCTCCAAAATACTTTCTCCTCCTATCAATACATTACACTACAAACACCTTACATACTACACCACGTTTGTTTTACCAAAATTATGACGAAATCACGACCAGCTATGGAGTCCCCAGGGGGGAGGGGGGGGGGGGGGAAATGCCCCCATTGATCTGTCCCCTGGTAATGACTCTCCAAAATGCTGTGGACCACTACCTTCTACTCTCAATACCAGTTTCTGCAACATTCGTGGTCTTTCCTCTAACTTCCACTCTGTGGAACACCACCTCTCCTCTGCCAACCCTGATCTTCTCTTTCTCACCGAAACTCAGGAGTCTAGGACTACTGACAGCAAACCCTTCTCTGTATCCTCCAACTATCTGTAACCTCAGCTTCAAGACAAAGGAGGATGTTGTGTATACTGTATGTGCGCAACAATCTCGCTGAACTATCCAACTCTAGCTCTTCCAAAGCTTTCTGCCATCTAGCCAAAAATCTCTTCAACAATTTTTCTTCCTCGTCTTTCCCTCCCCTTTTCCAATCTGACGGCACCACTGTCACATCTTCGTCTGACAAAGCTGAACTCTTTTCCCAAAACTTTCGCTAGAAACTCCACCTTGGATAATTCCGGTGCTATCCCTCCCTCTCCACCCTTCTCTCACTTACTCATGCGTAATATCATTATCTCCTCTAAAGATGTACTTTCTGTACCCTCTCTGGGCTTAATACTAAGAAGGTGTATGGTCCGGACAGTGTTCCTCCTGTTGTACTCAAAAACTGTGCTTCCGTGCTGACTCCCTGCCTAGGCAAACTCTTTCGTCTCTGTCTCTCCTCTAACGTCTTCCCCTGTCGGAAGTTTGGTCTCATTCAACCTGTCCCAAAGAAGGGTGACTGCTCTGAACCCTCCAACTATCGTCCAATTGCTCTCATTTCTTGCAACTCCAAAGTTTTTGAAACTATTCTTACTTCAATTTTTTTTAAACATTTATCTTCTCATAATATACTCTCAGATCACCAATAGCGACAACAGGGGATAATATTAAAGGAGACGGTAAGGAGCGCGTTAGTGGGCGTCTGGTTGCTTTGTTTACATAAGTCGCACGCGGCGCGCAGTTATATTTGTGGTCTAATAATTCCTGGATAATGGGTAAATATTTGGTACCACTTAAGATCAGTTGTGCCGGCTTATTCACCAATTAGGTAATTATTTCTTTTTTTCAAGGAATATAGTGTTTTATTGTCGTTTATCATTCAGTGAATGGAGGATTTGCATTAGCTTACCCATAATGGCCGTGGGATACAATAATAGGTTGAGGGTGGCTTTGCCCCTCTGACTTTCTGTCATCATCATTATATTGCCAGCAGGGGGCAAATAACAGCTGCCGTGGGATAATTTAAAAAAAAAAATCAAATTAGACGGAAACATTGCTGCAAGCAATGTTCACAAAACCACCAACACAACCCTTATCGAGAAAAGTCGACGAAATTGCGTTTGTTTATGCGCTGGACTCATAACGGGGTTTTTAAAGTTGTTATTGCAAATCGGCAAATTCGATAGTAGCTGGAGCGATCTTTTTCCCACTCCCCTTCAATATTATAATTGGTTTCCTGTTTTCATTGTATCCTTAATAATGATTATTTTCACTTGCCTCAACAATATTGACCCCGATAGGTGGGGAGGTCATGAAGTATATCAGGGAAAGAGCAGGGTTGAAACACAAGTTTGAGGCTGTACATCAGCTGATCAGATCAAAACATACAGGAAGCTTATAACCAAACCCGCTTTTGATTGGCCGGCTGAAAGAGACGTCATGACCCCACCATATCGATCGATAAATTGTGGGTCCCAGTTCCGGGTCTTAATTTAAGAAATTGTTCCAAATAATTAATAATAAATTATGCAGCCTGATTATGTCCTCCCGCTGTAACCAACGCTCTTTCACATATGTTCACACTTCATATCGTTCCCAACTTTTGATGATCAATACTGTTGAAGGTGGTGAAAGTAAGCATCACTAAACACAGGAAACCAATTATAATATTGAAGGAGAGTGTGAAAAACATCGGTCCCGCTAACATGATCAAAGAGGCATGATCATGCTGCCAAGGCAGTAATAACGTAATTACGGGTGCTGACCTACCAGATAGTATGTGTACTTATTATCCAGTACATGGGATACAAGACTAACCTATAACCCACCAGCTAGTGCGGGTTCCTAGTACCCAGTACATGAGATACAATACTAACTTATACATACCAGCTAGTGTGGGTTCCTAGGGCCCAGTACATGGGATACAAGACAAACCTTTACCTACCAGCTAGTGCGGGTTCCTAGTAAAGCCAAATTGACATTAGCCTAACCAAAAAACCTAACCTAACTTTTAACCAAGTGTCCTTATGGGGGCTGCCGGCCCCCCCCCCCCCTCGCTGTTAGCACGTACAATCAGACTAAACTCGGAAGTTTCATGATCAGCAAATATAATTCAAACTAACCTCGGAGGCTTCAACGGAGGAAGTGCTGTTAATAATCCCGTGTAAAAGATGTTCTAGTGCCCTCACACATCAAAACAACTTTACTGATCAGAGGGCAGCCATTTCTCAATTCCATTATGGCCGAAACTGAGATTTTATCAGGCAACAGGGACAAAAATCCAAGTGACATCACATTTGTGTGACGTCACTGTTGCCACACGCAGTTCATTGACCAATAGAATATCAGCTTACAACACAACATTCGGCTCGGCTGGCTCTTGTGTTGCGTTTCTCGTAGTCTACGGACTGTTTACGCGGTGATTGTGCTTTATACTCAATTTACTAAGTTATTGTAGGATTATACTAATTTCATACCTGAACTAAACAATTTTTTAACTACATAGAAGCTCTAAGTAAACTGTTATTTAGGAAATTATTGCCGGTATTATTTATATAATGATAAACATCGCTCCTGCTACTATAGGGTATACCCGCAAATCCTCCATGGGAACAATATTGAGAATATTATTGCGAGTCTATACGTACCTATTGTCCCTAATAAATTGGTTCTAATAGTGCGGCATAAATCGTCTCAAATATTACCAAATAATTTAGTTTGCAGAAGTAATGACATTATATAGGAATGATGAATGGGTCTTAAAGATTGTATATATGACATAACATATCGTATTAAATTACCCTCTGATGGTTTTGACGCATTTTTATTGTTTATCCTGGTTATAATTAGACGAATATTTACAGCTTAGGAAGGACCTGTGTGAAATATAAGTGTTAAGACTATCTCAATCAACCCTCTGACTTCCAAATCTAAATTAAATCGTCTAATAATAGCCATAACACATAAATGAAGTGCATCATCGATTGTCAGAGGGTTAATATATGATTTGTCTCATACGTTTTATCATGTAGTAATTAAACAAGAATACAATACCTACTCTCATTACATGTGACGGCATAACGATATGCCATGTTTGCTATTTGGTAGTATTATGCAGAAGTATAATCTAGTAATGAATTATTTGGTAGTATTATGCAGAAGTATAATCTAGTAATGAATTATTTGGTAGTATTATGCAGAAGTATAATCTAGTAATGAATTATTGTAGATTATGATAATTATATCGGTGTATAACACCTATTGGAAAATATTATCAAGGAGATGCGTTAATAATAATATAGCAAAATGTATATACAGTATATATATCATGAATAACTCAATATTCAGTTGCAAATGTAGATATATATATATATATATGAGAGATAATATATATGATAACTTATATTACTGCAATAAGCAGAAGTAAGGAAATGGTAGACATGTCACGTCGGATATATATATTGAATAAATAATTAAAATCGAGGCAAACATTTGTGGTACAGCAATTCTCTCATGATTATCGGTATGAGGGCAACCGTGGCAACCGTGTTTAGACTTTGATACTAAATGCGTCTCTATTCATGGTGATCTAAAGCCGATGTTCCTGTGTCGATTGCTAAACTACCCACTTTACTCCCCCGAACTGCATAGTAGCATAGTTTGAGTCTCGTTCAACCTTTATTGCTCTCTGACATTAGGCTGATATTAGTATGGGTCTTCATATAGAGCTCTTTGCCGACACCTCTGCTACTACTGGAATACCACAGTTCTTACAGTTCAGGCCTACCAACATGATTCAGGGTAAATCCTATGACCTTAATTATTCAGTTACAGTATTAATCTAATTGATTCGGACTACCTTGCACTAAAGATGAACGTTGATAATTGATGAACGTTGATAATTGATGAACGTTGATAATTGATGAACGTTGATAATTGATGTGTGCTAACGTAGAAGCAATAACAATTATTATTACAAAAGTAATTGAAAAATCTGTTGGTATCCCTTAAGAACCGAGTCAATTTTTTGAGAGAGAGAGAGAGAGAGAGAGAGAGAGGGAGAGGGAGAGAGAGAGAGAGAATTATCGAAAAGTGTTGTGCTATGGTTATTATTAGACGATTTTATTCATATTAGGAAGGGCATATAAAAGTCAGAGGGTTAATTGAGATAGTCTTAACCCTTATTATTTACACAGATCCTTCCTAAGCTGTATTTAATCGTCTAATTATAGCCACGACAAACTGTCAAAATGTGTTAAAACCGTCAGATGGTAATGAATGAAGGTAAACAAGATACCGTTACTTATGAAATTGATATTGGTGTGTGTGCGTGTGTGTGTAGTATAAAAGATTACTTAAGACATTGTATCGAGTTATATTTTGTATACAGGTTACTGAATACGTAGTTAACTTGTGAATACACAATAATATATGTGAACGAATTGTATTAAAGTACGAGAGAATGTGTGTGTGTGTGTACAGGTACGCGCACATACACACAACTGCTGATGGTGTAGCCCTATTTGGTCAGAGGGTGGTCTTTGTTTTTATGTGAACATACCTCTTAAAAGAGTGATTGTCAAAGACGTGTGTGTGTGTGTGTTCGCATGGAGGTTTCAACTTGGCTGGCGCTGGGGGAGGGATGTAAGGGGAGGGATGATTGGTAGTTTGTTTCCTTCATGAGTGGGGAGGGGGAGGAAGGGGGAACAGGCAGGCACCATCCCGTTACTACCTTCTGGGGTAGTTGGAGTAGGGGGTAACCCCTAGGCAGGGACTTTCACTTCTGGGTGTACACATCTGAGTGTTATAAATTCGTTTGATAATTGGGAATATAACATTGTAACTAATTTCAACTACTGTATAACGATGAAAACTACGTATGGTAATGCCATAGCCTACATAGGAATGATGTATGGGTAATACAGATTTTATGTATGACATAATTATCCAGGAACCTGAATTGGAGACAGGTGGTAACTTTGACCAAATCATTAGCCATCAATCTTAAGACACCAAAGCAACACAAAATATTTGCATGCTCGTGATCACGTTCCCGCCTATTTTGATTGCCGTGGGATACAATAATAGGTTGAACATGATTTATTGTCATCATCATATATATTGCCAGCAGGGGGCAAATATTAGAAAACACAAAACAAAAACGAAACCGCAAGCATACGACCTATATAAACAAGACGACCGTACGCCCGGATACTACATCCTTCCCGATTTTTTGTTAGTGATTTAGGGAGTATAATTATTATAATGAATTACCGACGGTTTGGATCAGATATGCCAATGAAGTACATGATATAACTAATATATAAACCTAAATAATAGATCATAATTTCGACCCGGTGTAAAACTAGAATAATACCTTTTCCTTTTCCAATATACATACTACAGCATTAGGAGTTTGCAATAACGATAACATAAATAATGAAGCCGATCACTCCTTAGGAGTATAGTGTTTCGCCGCATAGAAAAATAAAAAAATAATTTGAAGACCTACCTCTTATAAAGTGAGTCGAGTCCAGAAATCCAACAATATGTGCTAAGATGAATAAAACTGTGCATTAAAAAATCACATCATCTTAACAAGAACCACTCAGTTTTAATCACTAATGACTGTAGTAATTGTTACTGTTGATCACGCCCTTATCAAGCACTGGAGCTGCTACCTTTCATCTATACCGTACCGTCCATACCGTGAGACTGAAGTACAGTCGTGAGCAGTAATAGTTGTTACACAACCAAATGAATCAGTATCGAATGCAAAAGAGGTAATACATCCTTATTATTTACCAATGCTTCATAGCTTGGCTTCAAAGGTTCAAAGACTTCAAGCGGTTGTAAAGAACCCAAACGAAGACAATACAGTACTTTATTATACCCTATATGTTTCAAATGGATATAGTATACTCTAGGACAAACATCATGACCAGAGTAATTCAGGAAGAAAGTCAAAAATTGTATCCTGTTTTCGAGAGCTCCAGTACCTTGTCCCTTATGTTATCATTCCCGATTGAATAATCATTTTCCTGGGAGTGGTGTGATGTGGGCTTGAGGACTCGAATGGAAAATTCAGCTTCTTTGAAAATTCAAGGAGTACCCTTATGGGTTTCGATACTTGTAAGCAAGTTTACAATTGTTTGTCTTCTAGTTTTCGTAATCTCTTGGTTACACGTTTCTAATTATTGAATATGATCGTCGAATTTTAAAGGGGCTGTTTATTTGTGGTCAATAACATTATTCCAGCTAATCACTTGAGTCTGTATAACAACACACCAACGAATGCAATGTTTCTCTTATCTCAGATGTTTAAGGGAAGTTACTATTTATGTATTTTATCATCATTACTATTTTTTGCATTTATTTATATTTATTAGTTTCCTCCCTAGACTTTCATCATGCTTAAAACAGTACCCTCAAGACTCTCCTTCGAGATGTATTTTTGCATTTCTCGGTAGAAAAATGCCCTGGCCGAACGCCGGTTTCTCCCAAATTGCAAGCTTGCTATCGCTCGCCAGGAAAATTCGACATCTAAATGGCACGAATGGTCTTAAAATTGCCAAACTATTGGGTCGAATGTCTTAAAATCACAAAACTAATGGGTTAAACATGAGGGAAAAGGGGGTCCTAAACAATAGCCTTTAAGAATGGCTCGAAATTCTGCAACGAAGGTTCAAACACTAAATATCTCCGTTGTATATTCTCACACATAAGTTGTTTCCGTCTCCGTAACTGTATGCAAGTCAAATGTATATGTCTGAATTAATGACTACAGTTTTTAGGCAATTGTTCGTTCATAGAAACTATTACTGATTTCTTAGAATCAAGGGACTGGAGTTCTCGCAGAGAGGCTCCAGTCCTGACGTTATTCTTGACTTACAATGTGCTGGCTTAATAATCCAATAGGGTTGATGGCCTCTGAAGTCCTATTTTAACTAACTAACTAATTTTTAGAATCATACTATTTTAACTTCTATACATGAAGAGCAAAACAACTTGTGGGAGCGACTGTATTACTTAGGGACATAAGTCGTTTTCTTTAGATTTAGAGGCTATCCCCAACGGAAAGGAATCTTCTCAACTCTTTTGAGTGACTGTACACCTGGATTCTAAAATTTAGAGCCAAATTAGTTAGAATTTATATTTAGTTAATTAAACCACTCCTTTGACCGCAAATAAAAAAAAGCGTTGCAAGGTACCGAAGGGCTCCGAATGCCGCCAATCACCTACCCGCTACTAACCTCTCTCCCTCTCTCTCTCTCTCACACACACTCCCTGACTATTCTTTCGGCGGAACCAGTCCAAGAAGAAGACCAACATCAACAACAAGAGTGAGACGAGCGGTAATAAGACTCCACTCACTTCCCGACGGAGGCAAAAACAATCAATCACGGGAGATATGAAACAACCGAAGAGTATCAAGAAAAATGTTATTCTGAATTATACTGTTTAGCCTCTTCAATACAATGCTGTCATATCATTTACAGTATATTTTGGCTTACATTAGATTAATTTGCCCAAATCAGCTTAGGAAGGACTCCTTGGAATAGAACAGTTAAACACTAATTGTTTAAGCCTTTGAAATCCATAGGTCCTTCATAAGTTGAATAAAATTGCCTTGTGTTGGCATGAATGAGAATATATTGTAGCCATCACAATTTTACAGATGTTTATACAGGAAAACAAGCAGCAACAGATATATTGATCCTCACTAGGCCACTTGGTGAAGGATAAGACATGGATACCTGTAGGAAAATCTATGAAGCAGCAAACGCACTCAATCTGAAATATGAGGAACGATTTTGTCTTTATGACCTTTGAAAGATTGACTGTAGTAGTTTAAGGCTCAGAGCCATTGTTTGACAGTATTGCAGTGGTTGACGCAAACTACTGAACGCGACTGTAGACCTATCCTCTTAATAGGACGTTATGGTGGGCTCAGACACACCAATTTGGCTGCCCGGGAAGCGACAATTAACGGCTCAACATCTCTAATGACTTTCTAACGAGCCTACAGGGAGAACCTTAAGGGTGACGGAGTGACGGTAGAAGCCCCGGGGCGTTCGACATCTAGGGGAACTTGGCCTCTAGTCAGGTCAGGTCAGGTCAGGTGAAGGTATTGAGGGGTAAGCCTTTACAACGGCACCTCGTAGCTACTTTCTACTTTTCCTATTGTCTGAAGAGTGTAGAGAGGGGACAAAGGGTGTTAGAGAGAGAGGAAGCTGTTGAAGTGGCTTTATTGTGTGTGTTATTAGTCTGTATACGTTATCGAGGTATCCCCCGACTGTGTGCGAGCATGTGAAACACGCTAAGACGTACTACCACACCCACTAAATGTCCGCCTTAGCTGGGATTGAACCCAGGTCAAGCAGATTCACACGTGAGCGTGCTCTCCACTCGACCACCGCGGACCTGACCTGGGAGAACTCAGCCTCTGGGAGAACTTGGATTCTGGGATAACTCAGCCTCTTGGAGAACTTGGCCTACGGAAAAACAAAGCATGTTTGTCTATGTTTCTGAAGGAGACAACAGGCAAAGATACCTGTAACAAATGTTTCGAAGTACAGGTTTAACCCATGTTGTCCCAGTGCCGATCATAATCCGTCAGTATAAGAGGTTAACCATAGTACAGGTGACGAACGTCACCCTTCACTAATACTGGAGTCTTGTTATCTACTAATATCGAGCGGGAGCCGCTAACACTATTTGAAGGCAATACTACTAGGTGCTAGCAACATTGCGCATGCCTCCACTATCCGCCACCAGCCACCTCTCAGCTTTCGTTGTGGGAGGAGGTTGTCTCGCCGCGGATAAGTAAATTTCGCCAAAATGGCTGGTATTGAGGGGTAAAACAATAAAAAATGCTCCTGTACAGTGGGGTTTAAAAAATATGCTGCATATTGATACTAATACTTTTAATAAAGTTATATATTTTTTCTAATAATCCTCCAATAGCCTACACATAAATAAAACAGGGGCGAATGCAGCAATAAAAATCAAATTCGAAATGTATATGCGAATCATATAAGACAAGCAAGAAAAAACATCACACTGCCGAACAACCCAGTTTTAGGTTCCGAAAGACACACAGACACACACGTGGATTTGGTGCTGACGAGATTCAGACACAAAATTGCGACCATACTTTTTTCCTTTGGCGCCTCAAGATTGGAGCAAGGGAGTGATATGCAAACTGTATTTTTAAGGGGGGTCACCTGCTTTTGTTCTCTTTCTCTCCTTTTCTCTCTTTCTCTGGCTTGTATCCATTTGGCCCCATTCAGCCAACTGTTTTAAGACGTATATCCCCATCCAGGTGTCGATTTCTTCCTGGCGAGCGATAACGAGCCAGCATTGTATGGAGAAATCCGGAATTTTTCTATCGAAAAATGTACAAATTTAGCTTGCTGTCAAAACAAAAAATACACATATGCTGAATCGCTACCGCTCGCCAGGAAAATATTGACACCTGGATGGGGCTAAAAGTCTTAAAACAGTAGGCTGAAGGGATACGAGCCAAAGAGAGAGGGAGAGAAAGAGAAACAAGCGAGGTGGGTCCCCTTAGGAGTAAGTTCACGCCGAGCAAAGCATGACAGCCGTAATAAAGGCAGGTGCAGCTTCTACGTTGGTGTTGCTCTCTCTCTCTCTCTCTCTCTCCCATGGTGAAAGAAGGGCGTGAAGAGACAATGGCGAGACAGTGAAGATTATTATGAGAGAGAGAGAGAGAGAGAGAGAGAGAGAGAGAGAGAGAGAGAGAGAGAGAGAGAGAGAGAGATCCTAAGACACCTTGAAGTGCTGTGGCTGTTGTTACCTTCCTAGGGTGCAGTGGACCAAACACCGTTCATAATTATCGTTATCGGTGGTTAGACGTATTTTAAGGAGGGGGGGGGATATGGTTTTTCTGGACCCCTCTCCCTCATGTTTAGTCCCACTAGTTTTGAAATGTTTAAACGTTCGCCCCGTTAGTTTGACGATTGTATGATCTTTAAACCCATTTCTGTGTCTGTATTAAGACCTTTCGTGTCATTTAGGTGTCGATGTTTTTCCTGGCGAGCGATGACGCGCCCGTTATTTAGTAGTAACTGGCCTTCGGTCGGGACATTTTGTCTTGAAGGAGTTTTTTAAAGCTTGATGGAGGTCTATCACCTTCACATATTAAGCCTGTAATTTAAATTTCAAAGTCAATATTACCTGGTATTGCAGAGGTTATAGACTATCGGATTTATGTCACTAACCAAGTATGACACATCACATAGAAAAAAGAGTAACACTCTTGGATGGTTCACTAATAGACATGAACATTATACATTGGTGTCTCAGAGGTGGGTCAATGTTGAATGATAGGTTTTTATGATTGTGGAATTGTGTTTTGACAAGTAAATGCTAGTGTGTGTGTGTGTGTGTGTGTGTGTGTGTGTGTGTGTGTGTGTGTGTGTGTGTCAGTACAGGAGGCGAGTAGCGTGAATGATGACAGCCATTAATAGAATCAGGACGTTCTGATACTGTTGGAACGGGAGTGTTGATGACGGCTGTTCGGAAGAGCAATGTAGATGATACAAAGTAACAAGTGTGTGTCTGGTAATCATGGGTAGGATGTGATGAATTATGAGGGCTAATTTTGTTTAATATTGACATTTAGTATGACATTGAACATAGGGGTAGGCAACAGTATGATTAGTTACTTTGAGTCAGTTGAAACTACATGGCATTTAAATTAGTTTCTAGTAAAAACAAACATTGGAGGTTTGTCAGAAATGTAAAAGTAGTTGCTGGGGAGGATTGCATCCCGCATAACAAACT
Source organism: Paralithodes platypus (assembly GCA_032716605.1). Classification (NCBI taxonomy): domain Eukaryota; kingdom Metazoa; phylum Arthropoda; class Malacostraca; order Decapoda; family Lithodidae; genus Paralithodes; species Paralithodes platypus. The sequence continues at coordinate 2,689,846 of CM064487.1, forward strand.
ATAGGTGTATGATTTGGTGTTGGAAAGTACAAAGAACGGAGACACACCTAAATTCCGCGAACAGAGTATTGGAATTGCAGAATGTGGGGATAATTCCCTGCTGATTTTGGTAGGTAGAGGAAAAACAGTAGTCTTTCAATGACTAGGGGAACGTTGTATTAAATAAATGCTTTCTCACGGCCATTGACACGACACGGTATTGCAACTATACAAAAGCTATACTGTCGGTGGAATGAACAATTGATGTAGAATATGAACAGAAGAGAAAGGTAGGTTATTCAAGGTATGGACGATTGGTGGCAGCAACGACGAATAACTGACTGAATAATGCAAAACTAAAATGGGGGAGTATAGCTTTAGCAATTATTCCCATGATCAGCCCCATTAGTTTGTCGATTTTATGACCTCTCGTGCCATTTAGGTGTAGATTTTGTTTCCTGGCAAGCGATAGCGAGCCTGTAATTTTAGTTATATATATATCTATATATAAATAAATAAATAAATAAATAAATATATATATATATATATATATATATATATATATATATATATATATGTGTGTATTAGTAAAGCCAGGTAATACATTTTCTTTAATACATACGAGGTTGAAAGAAATGGCAATTTCTGCGTTGGAAATTTTATTATTCAAAGTTTCCAGGTCTCTGATGAGTTTTCGCTGGGTGGCAGGAAGTAAATGAATGAGATGAGCAAAATTCATGGTGGTACAGGGTTACATAAATGTACATGATGATACAGGATATACGACGGACGCGTTTCACTGGACAACCAGCATTATCAAGTAAGGGTAGAATGATATAAAACAATTTTTTTTTTTTTTTTTTTTTTTTAGGTAAACAGGAAGGGTATATATAGAGGGTGGAGGATCAGAGGAGGCGAAAATCAGGGGGCAAAAGTCTCCTATTGGTGGAGGGGTATGCTAGGAGAGCAAAAGGGGAACTGCTTCACGCAGCATGAGTCTGGCATGACGCAGACTCGTCTTTCACGTCGGTTAACTCTTCACCTTCAGGCTGGAGCCATCAAAGACCACTATATCACCCCCACCTCACACGCAACGAGTTAGAGAAACACACCACCATACTCGATAAAGAAAGTGACCCAAGGAGATTACCTATAATCGAAGCTTTATATATCCAAGCCTTACATCCTAACATCAACAACCAAACTCTAGACCTTCAGATCCTTCCTTCTGCCAAAAGGCACTACCCTACAGGACCTAACGCCCCTCCTCGCCCCCCGGTGCCCTTGACGCAGCCCCCTGCGCTACCTCCTTCAGCTTCGTCTTCTGCCGGCGCCACACGGACCACCCAACTTAGGCCACGCCCTGCGACACGCAGCCAATCAGCTTTGACCCCGCCACCCAACCAACACCATCCCGCATCCAGTGCGCCTGCGTGAAGCGGTTCCCCTTTTGCACTCCTAGAATATCCCTCCACCAATAGGAGACTTTTGCCCCCTGATTTTCGCCTCCTCTGATCCTCCACCCTCTATATCAAGATACATAGACTAACAGGTATGTTCACTTTGGCCCAAATATTCGTCCCGCGCGCACCGGACGTCACTAGGTGATTTTTCAGTAGGGTTCACCAGGTGAGGAGCGGTCAGTCCCTTCCCGACTTCTGGCCAGTTCAGGTCAAGGCTTGGGTCCCGGTCCAGTGAACCCACTCCAGCCATTAGACTTAGATCTCCATGCTGCCTCCAGATTTACTAACAACTTTTCAAATAGCTTACTTTGCTTTTTTTCCAGAATGCCCTATTGTGCTATTGCTGGATGCAATTCCAATAATAGCAATAAAAATGTCCCCCATCTACAGTTTCACCGCTTCCCCCCCAATAAAGAAATGCAGAAGCAGTGGATTGCTCTTTGCAACCCCAAAAAAACTATTAATGTCAAGACTGCACGGGTCTGCAGTTTGCATTTTAACCGTACATCATACAAGAGACACCTTATGTATGAATTATTAAATAAACCAGTCCCCAATCGTCTGATTGTATTGATGGATGATATTCGTCTTAAGTTTCATAATATCGTCTAAATTTGGCCACAATAAAATATAGCACACGTTGCTGATACTCAAGGGTTAATATAGCACACGTTGCTGATACTCAAGGGTTAATATAGCACACGTTGCTGATACTCAAGGGTTAATATAGCACACGTTGCTGATACTCAAGGGTTAATATAGCACACGTTGCTGATACTCAAGGGTTAATATAGCACACGTTGCTGATACTCAAGGGTTAATATAGCACACGTTGCTGATACTCAAGGGTTAATATAGCACACGTTGCTGATACTCAAGGGTTAATATAGCACACGTTGCTGATACTCAAGGGTTAATATAGCACACGTTGCTGATACTCAAGGGTTAATTCTACAGTATAGTCAAGCGGTGTGGAAACAAAGTTGGACTATGGGTAACCCCCCCCCCCATTTCCCATGGACATTCCCCTGGGTATAGGTGCGACATTCCTTGGCTAGTTAAAAGTTCACCGCTATATATAAATGGCGCTGATAAGCCTCCCTCTCACCCAACCCCTCAGGCAGTAGATATTTTTGTTTTTACTTTAACTTAAGTAACTTTCTATGTGGGTACTTTTACTTTTAGCTGAGTAACCTTTCAAGTACATACTTTTACTTGAACTTGAGTAAAATTATTCGGTACTTTGTACAACACTGATTAATATATATATATATATATATATATATATATATATATATATATGTATAGGTGTGTGTGTGTGTGTGTGTGTGTGTGTGTGTGTGTGTGTGTGTGTGTGTGTGAGCGACTACAAGATACACTACTGGTACTATTTGTAAAGCAAAATCATGTTCACACAGAAGGTTCTGATGTTGCCAGTCAAAAGACAGGTGTGTGTAATAATAATAATAATAATAATAATAATAAACGGTTTATTAAAGAATGGCAGCCTCATGAGCTGAAAATACACATTTTACAATTTAGTGGATGAACATGAGATGTACAGATATGAGGATGGTAAGCTCAGTTTACAAACAAAATAAATAAATACAATAATGATGCATGTGCAGAATACAAATTATCATAAAATAACCATGAGAGTAAGTGATATACAGTACATATACACATTTATTTACTTACTCATATACAGAACATACGTATATACATGTACGTGCGCACATACATATACATACTGTTACGTATCTTGATCCTCAAGTGGTTAACTTGATGAATCTAGATAGCACAGAGATATATATTAAGGTATCAGTCAGCTGAAGGCAAAACAAAAGTAAAATCTAATAAAATAATTTCCTGTTGTTGCTTCCTTTCCTTTTGGATCTTAGGACTTAGTATCCTTTATTGACTGATACTCTTTAATTATAAAAATACTGAAACTAATTAAAGTCATGTAGTATTTATAAAGAATTATTATTTAACCGAAGCTTAGTAGGCTATGGTTATGAACCGAATAAGTTATAGCTAAAGAAGGACTATTAATTTTATAAAAAGTCTTGAAAGATAAATATTAAAGTAAGAATATTTCTGTCTCTCTTACCCTTTTTGAAATGAATAGATAGTTTTATTATATGTCCTTTTATTTATATTTAATGTAATTATTCTTGGTTCTTGTCTTACGTTAATAGTATTATATTATTATTATCATCATCAGGAGTAATATCAAAGTCACACAAAAAGTTAGATATATATTTAATAATTAGTTAAATGTATTTCTTAACCACGTAACATTGAGGTTTGATTATGAGTAAATAAAGTTACAGGATCGTTTCATAGATTCGATTCAGGTCTCACTCAAATAATATGAAAAGCAAAATATAATATTTTGAAGCAAAAGAATTTTCTTCAGCTTAGAAAATCACTAGAAGTAATATTAACACAGCCATGTTAGTCTAAGGCGATATTACTAATAAGAGACAATAGCATCACCGTACTAAGCACCATTAAGCACTGTAAGCTTAATTCAAAGAAAATGAAAGAACTCGTAAGTATTAATATAAAACAATAGTATTACTTTCATCATAACCCAATTACTTAAAGAGTTGCTAAATTTAGTCCACAAGTTAGTCAACTAAAATAGTTAAGTACATAATAATAGCGTTAACGTTAATTCCCAATCAAATAGTTAAGTACATAAATAGTAGCGTTAACGTTAATTCGCAATCAAACAGTTAAACACATAATAGTAGCGTTCACGTTAATTCCCAATTAAATCGTTAAACACATAATAGTAGTGTTCACGTTAATTCCCAATTAAATAGTTAAACACATTACACACATTAAACACATCACGTTAATTCCCAATCACATATCTCACTAACCAACATAACATAAGTGTTTACACCGAACACACTTAACACACATTTATATAATCTGACTGACAGTCACAATCCCATTATAATACTTCACCCGTCTTCCTCCAGCTGCAAGTTCACCTTCCCCAACTCCAAATGAGACTGATTTGAATGCCCACAACTCGGGTCTTATATACCAAACAATGATGGTGTAGGAACGAATCAGGAGGCGAGTGATGGTGCGCGCTCCAATCATAGCTCCTCGAATCACATAACAGGTGTGTCGTCCACTCACAGCTCCTGGCGTCGATCATACGTCATAGCATCGGTCATCGAGGTATGGGGCGAGCTGGTATGGGGCGAGATGGTTTGCCCACTCGCTCGTTCGCTCGCTAGTCTGCTTCACCACTTGGGTAGTTTGGCTCCTTGAACTCTAATTCTAACTCTTAAATTAACATACAGGGCTCCGTATGTCAGAATACATATATAGGAACATAAGAACATGCAGTAAGTGTGCACATGTCTGTATACACAAACGCTCACGTATGCACACAAACATACATACATACAGAAACTGTTTTGGTAAGTCAGGTAAAGAGGGTGCAGGTACTACAATGGGAGGTTAATCCTCGGTAGTGTAGGTGTGTGTGTGTGTGTGTGTGTGTGTGTGTGTGTATGAGCGACTACAAGATACACTACCGGTACTATTTGTAAAGCAAAATCATGCATAAATACACAGTAATAACAAAGGACAAATAATAATAATAATAATAATAATAATAATAATAATACAAATGTTAGCATACAGGATTATTGAATATGAGTTTATTTTTGTTTACCTTCTACTCTCCATTTTCTTTCATATCCCCAAGATTTAAGGATATCAGTCTTGGGTATAAATACCCCATTTTCCAACTGGAGAACACCTACTGACGTCACTGACCTGCACCAGGCGGGAGTGAACATACCTGTTAGTCTATGTATCTTGCTCTATATATACCCTTCCTGTTTACCTTTCATATCATTCTACCCTTACTTGATAATGCTGGTTGTCTAGTGAAACGCGTCGTATATTCTGTATCATCATGTACATTTATGTAACCCTGTACCACCATGAATTTTGCTCATCTCATTCATCTACTTCCTGCCACCCAGCGAAAACTCATCAGAGACCTGGAAACTTTGAATAATAACAAAAAAAAATATATATACATATATATATATATATACAGTATATATATATATATATATATATATATATATATATATATATATATATATATATATATATATATATATATATATATATATATATATATAAACAACCAATAGCGCTCAGGGGCCAGGTTCCATTCAATTTGTATGCCAATCTGTATGCCAATCAGAATGATGGTGGGCGAATTGTCCAGGGTGGGGTCAACACAGCACTCCCTGACAGCCAGCCAGAGGAGGTTGATTGATTGGTTAAGGGGGGTCACCGGCTTTTTTGTTCTTTCTCTCCTTTCTTTCTTTCCCTGGCTTGTATTCATTCGGCCCCATTCAGCTAACTGTTTTAAAACGTTTATCCCCATCCAGTTATCAAGATCTTTCTGGTGAGCGATAGCGTGCCAGAATTGTATGGAGAAATCCGGCTTTGCCGGAGACACTTTTCTATCGAAAAATTTACACATTTAGCTTACTGTGAAAACAAAAATATATAGGAAAATATAAGGAAGCATCCTTGGTCCCTTACTCTTTCTCTGTTATGTGAACGACATGGAACTGAGCGTCTCATGTAAATTATTACTGTATGCAGACGACAGCGTGCTCCTGGTTTCAGGAAAAGACCCAATAAGTATTGCCGCTTCACTTTCCAAAGAACTAGAATCATGTAGTGAATGGCTAGTGGACAATAGACTATCTCTTCACCTGGGCAAGACGGAAGCCATCTTATGTGGAACAAAACGCAAACTGAAAGACATTGTGGGCTTCTCGGTCAACTGTAATGATATTCCTATAACAACAGTGTCACAAGTTAAATATCTCGGACTAAAACTGGACGCGAGTTTGTCAGGTGAAACAATTTTGGAATCTATCCTGAGTAAGTGTAGAGCACGTATAAAATACCTGTATAGACAGGTGGGATACTTGCCCGCGGCGACCAAAAAGACCCTCTGCCAAGCGCTTGTTCAATGTCATTTTGACTATTCTGTGTCATCCTGGTACTCTGCATCATCTAAATCAGCACAGCACAAACTTCAGGTCACTCAAAATAAAATGGTTAGGTTCATGCTGAACCTAGGACCCAGATCACATGTTGGCCAGGAACAACTTCAGTCACTAGGTATGCTCAATGTCGCTGACAGGGCCAAACAAATCAGGCTCACTAATGCCTTCAAAATTTTCTATGACAGAGCTCCAGAGTACCTAAAGAATGATTTTGTTAAAGCAAATGAGAGGAGTGGACATAATACAAGAAACAGGATGTTTAATTTTAAGGTCCCGAGAATCCAAGGACAGGGTAAGCAAACATTCTTCTTCACCGCCATCAAAGACTGGAACGACCTACCCCAGTCAGTCCGTGAAAAGAGAACACTGTATTCCTTCAGACGTAGCCTGAAGGAACACCTGAACCGGACAGCTGCGAGAAGGGAGCACCAAGCTTATGTCTACTACTAAATGCGACATAAGAGATAGACAAACCAAACTGAAATGATTACGGATTACTGATATTTACTATAGGATGTAAGGTATCTTAAAATAACCCCCTAGAAATACTTTTTCTAAAGTATCCATTTCTTTATCCTCCCCATTTTTCCCCAGCTAACCTAATCCCACAAGGACCCCAATGGAAATACGCCTAACGGCCTTATTGGGCTATCCTTAGTTGGAATTATGCAAAGCTGGTACATGTCATATTTGTAACAAACTATGTGGTACCAACTCTGTAAATTGCTAACTGAATAAATATTATTATTATTATTATTATTATTATTATATGCTGGGTCGCTACCGCTCGCCAGGAAAATATTGACACCTGGATGGGGTTAAACGTCTTAAAACATTAGTCTGAATGGGGCCGAATGGATACAAGCCAAAGAGAGGGAGAGACAGAGAAAAAAAAGCGAGGTGGGCACCCTTAAAGCTCACTTTATCCTACTGTCTTTTCATTATTTTCTAACTGGAATTACAACATAAGATCTTGAAACGATACAATTAAGAAGCCGACATTCACATAGTAGATATTCATATCTATTCATCAACCCAACAATTAACCACTTGCGATTTTCAGGCTATAAGGAAGTTGGAGCTGTAGACATCGATATTTACCAGAATTTATCAGATAAAGCATATTTCTAAACGTGTTTTTGACAGCAAGCTAAATTTGTATATTTTTTCGATAGAGAAATGTCTCCAGGGAAGCCGGGTTTCTCCATACAATGATGGCTCGCTATCGCTCGCCAGGAAGAAATCGACAACTTGATGGGGATAAACGTCTTAAAACAGTAAGCTGAATGGGGCCGAATGGATACAAGCCAGGGAAAGAGAGAAAAAGAGAGAAAAACAAAAAAAAGCCGGTGACCCCCCTCAACCAATCAATCAACCTCTTCTGGCTGGCTGTCAGGGAGTGCTGTGTTGACCCCACCCTGGATAATTCGCCCACCATCATTCTGATTGGCATACAGATTGAATGGAACTTGGCCCCTGAGCGCCACCCCCTGAGTTAAAACAGTGACAGGGCCAAAATCAAGTGACGTTCGAGCCAAAATGCCTGGACACACGGAGTTTGAAGCAATTTAAGTCGTAGTATGAGGGAAAGACTGATTCTGGGAGAGAGTTCCAGAGCTCAGCTGTTGAATAGCAGAAAGATTGAAATAACGTTTCTCTCTTGGGTTGGAGAGTTGCACAGAGTAGGAGTGGGATTGTGTTGCAATATATATTAGTATACGGACAAATTTGAAGGCAAACAAAACTAAATACACCTAATTTACTCTGGCTTCTTTACATGCATTATTTTGATATTTAATGAATGAAGGAAGGGAAAAAAAGAAGGAAGGACGATATAGTCTATTCGCTGTAAGTGGGCGAAAAATCATGACCTCTATCCTCTGTAACTTAAAAGGGGCTAGAACAAATTAGCTGTAAATTTCCACATCTATTCATTGATTGACTCTTCCCAAATGGTAGACATATTAGTTCAATTACTCTAGTCGTTTTTGAGTTACAGAGATTAGAGGTCATGATTTCTCGCCTACTTACAGCGAATAGGCTATAGGAGGAATAGAAGGAAGGAATAAAGCTAGGAAAGAAGAAAGGAAGGAAGGAAGGAAGGACGCTAGGAGGAATGGAGGGAAGGAATAAAGCTAGGAAAGAAAAAAGGAAGGAAGGAAGGAAGGACGCTAGGCTCGAGGAATGGAAGGAAGGAACAAAGGGAAGGAAGGAAGAAAGCTAGGAGGAATGGAAGGAAGGACAAAAAGGACGCTAGGAGGAATGGAAGGAAGGACAAAAAGGAAGGAAGGACAAAAATGAAAGAAGGAAAAAAGGAAGGAATGAAGGACGCTAGGAGGAATGGAAGGAAGGAATAAAACTAGGAAAGAAGAAGGGAAGGACGCTAGGAGGAATGGAAGAAGGGAATAAAGCTAGGATAGAAGAAAGAAAGGAAGGAAGGAAAACAAAGAAGGAAGGAAGGACGCAAGGAGGAATGGAAGGAAGGAAGGACGGTATGAGGAATTGAAGGAAGGAATACAGCTAGGAAAGAAACAAGGAAGGCAGACCGCCACATCCGTCCTCACCATCACAATAATCTCTGGTGTAGTTATTTTATTGTGGTTGTCGGGAACTTTACTGCGGCGACCACGGTAGTAAAGTGGGGTTGGCCTGGATATAAAGATCATAATAGGTAGCTTTGTTTACATTGGGAGGCAGGTTAGTAAACAACGTCACATTAAGCTAATGGAGGATGGTCGCAAACTATGTTAAGGGGAGATATCCACTTGAGGGACTTTTTTCTTGACCCCTTTCTCCCTCATGAGGTCTAGCCCCATTGCTTTTGAGATTTTAAGACGTTTGCCCCATTAGTTTGGCGATTTTATGAACTTTCGCCCCCATTTATGTCACTTTTAAGACCTTTCGTGCCATTTAGGTGTCGATATTTTCCTGGCGAGAGATAGCGAGCCTGTAATTTAAGAGCAACCGGCCTTCGGCCGGGACATTTTTCTACCGAAAAATGTACAAATTTATCTTGAAAGTGGGTCAAGGGGGTGAAATTTTAAGATTGCTGGAGGAGTAGGAAACAAACTAGAAACCTCCCCTTAACCCGTACAATACCGGCGACGTCCTTCTCATTATATTCTGGAAACTATTACAATATTTTGCTCAGCTTAGGAAGGACGTTTGCCCATTAAAAGACAACAGACTAGCTCAATTAATCCTTTTAGCTACCATATATCGTTCCTAAGCTTCATAAAATCGTCTAAATGTAACCCAAATCAAATACAAAAGACGTTGCTGGTACAGAAGGAGTTAACCATGATATAACATAGCCAATTCAAGAAATATTTATAAGGCAGTCTCAATTCTGGAACAAAGAGAAATGGTAAGATATTCTAAGCTCCATTAAGTGCAGTACTCGAACCTACAAAACACAATGTAATTTAACAAAATTATACTATGTAACAGGTCTAAAATTCAGTCTTGGGATGCTGATCTGTGTTTACCAAAGCAAATATTTAACTATCTACATGGGTACGATGTCCATCATATTTTCTGTAACATAACATGAATATATTTGTGGGTTAAATCTAATCACTGGTACACATAATATACTTTAAATGTCCTAGTAAGTTAGTATTACCAATGGGAGAGAGTTCAGTCATATATACAGTATATATATGTAAATATGTAAATATATATATACAGTATATATATATATAGATATATATATATATATATATATATATATATATATATATATATATTATATATATATGTATATGTATACAGTATATATACAGAGAGAGAGAGAGAGAGAGAGAGAGAGAGAGAGAGAGAGAGAGAGAGAGAGAGAGAGAGAGAGAGAGAAAAGAACAAATATAAAAACGGAGGTCTTTTAAAAAAAAATAATAATAAATAAAAAAAATATATATATATAAAAACAAAGTCTACTAAGCCTGGTGTGTCCCTGGAGCCTGGGAGTCCACACTGTTAGGCGTCCTGTCCCATTTGTTGTCGCACACACACACACACACACACATATGTACACACATACACACACATATACACACACTCCCACACACACAGACACACTCACACGCACACATACATACACACACACACACACGCCCTATCCCATTTGTTGTCGCACACACATACACAAATAAAAAAAACACACACACACACACACACACACACACACACACACACACACACACACACACACTCACAGGCACAAACACACACATCAGGGGCATTTAGTTTTCTCTCTCCTCTTTGATTCACGATCCATTGACATATATTATTATTCTTTCATAAATAATAAGGAAAAAAGGTGTCCTCAGAATTATAAAAAAGATCATTCATCCACAGTTATCAGTACATATCCTTTTATCGATCTATAATAATCTATGCTTTTCTAATCAATACATTATCTCTAACCTTACATTCAAGCCCTCCTTGTCGACCTTTCTCCCTCACTGTTCCTTTGGGCCTTCTCCTGTATGTCTGTAAGTATTTCCTGTATGTCTGTAAGTATTTCCTCAGCTTTTACTACACTGGCTTCGAAGTCTTTATTACCATCAGTCCCCTTAATATTCTGCTCTCTCTCTCTCTCTTTTTTTTTTTCTCTCTTTCTTTTTCTCTCGCTCTCTCTCTCTCTCTCTCTCTCTCTCCTTCCTTTATATGAGGATATACTGTCTCTACTATAATCTATCCCTAATTTCCTAACCCCCTCGTTGTGATCGTAATATGTGTATAGGTAGTGTGTCTATGTAAATCAATGCCGTCCATCACTTTTGTTTCTTTCTCTCTCTCTCTCTCTCTCTCTCTCTCTCTCTCATTAGACCGATCCCTACCGTTTCCTTTTAAAATGTCTCTCTCGTTATCAATCACTCTTCATTTTATGTCCCCTTTCTTGGATTTCTCACATTGCGCTTCCATTATATTCTCGTTTAAAAGTTTCTCACTTACTTTCAATATCGTTAGGTGAATCTGCTTCCTCGTTATTCGGGATCCATCCTTTTGTCTATGCACACTTTAATATCTCGCCTTGTCTAACCCGTATTTCTCGTAAGCTCTATATAAAGATAATATTCTGATTGGCTCTATATAATATTAATCGTGATACCCACTTTGTTTCGTTTTGACACTGGTTATCGTTTTCCTCCAATTCCCTCTTTGTAATTTAACTTTCTATATTTTCCTAAGGTTATATCGGTCTTCCTTCTCTTCACTATATACCTGAACGTTTTACACTATCCATTAAGGTAATTAACTTAGTCCTTCTGTAGAAATCACTCCTTTTCATTGTTATATCAGTGAATCGGTTTTCCCAGTCTTTTTTCTACTCGACAAGACAGTAAACTTTGGAACTCTCTCCCTCAATTTTTTTTTTTTTTTTTTTTTTAAGAGACAATGAACGGAGGAAGGAAAAACACAGATAAAACAAAAAGGTCCATGTGCCTAAAGGAATCCTCCATTCATAAAATGTTTGTAACAACTGGATTTAAACTTTTGTAGATTGTAAGTTTGTGGAAAGCAACTCGAGGGAAGTGAATTCCAAAGAGTAGTAGTTCTAGGGATAAATTAATTTTGATAAGCAGAAGTTCTGCATTGTGGAGGAGAAAGTGTAAATTCATGGGCGCTCTCAGCTGCCCTAGTTCTACGGGGAAAGATGTGGAGAGGCGGCACAATTGAAGCAAGTTCCTCGGAACAATTGCTGTGAAAATATCTGTAGAATAATGCAAGGGATGCAACGTTTCTTCGTATGGATAATGTAGGAAGGTCCTGTGTGATTGCAGGGTTATTGATTAATCTAATAGCTTTATTTTGAATTTTGTCCAACTGCCTCAATGCAACCACTCCACTTCCACCCCACAGAGGTGAACAGTAATCCATCTGAGAACGCACATGACTTTTATATATTACGGCCAACTGCTCGTAGTGAAGAATTCTCGAACTCTGTACAGGAGTCCCAGTTTTTTAGAGGCATTCTTAGCAATGCTTCTAACATAATGTGTCCAGCTCAAGTTAGTAGTTAATGTTACACCGATAATGTCAATACTAGGAGAAGTGGGAATATTTACATCATTAACAAATATATGGGAGTCAGTGAGATTCTGTCGGTTAGAAAATTGAATGTACTTGGTTTTCTGTGCATTAAAGAAAACTAGATTCTTTTGTCCCCATTCATTAATTCTAGAAAGGTCCTGATTCAGAGAAATTGCAGTGTTTATTTTTGAATTTATAAGATCGGGTTGGGTGAAAAAATTGGTAAATGTGAAGGAACTGTGGAGCGTTGAGTCATCTGCATAGGAATGTATTGGATTATGAGTGGTAGATAATTATTATTATGAGATCATTGATATGAATGAGGAACAGAGTTGGGGCCAAAACTGATCCCTGGGGAACACCAGCATTTATTGAGTGAAATTGAGAATAAAGGCCATCTACCATTACACATATTTTTCTGTTATGAAGATAAGAAGACATTAGTGGAACTAATGATGCAAGGCCGTAGTGTGACATCTTCGACAATAAGGATTGATGCCAGACTCTATCAAATGCCTTTCATATATCCAGTGCTATTGTATGTGTTTCACCATGTTGGTCTGTAGCTTGGTTGATTTGATGCGTAAGAAGGCAAAGAATGTCTGCAGTTGATCGACATCGTCTAAAACCATATTGCCTATCACTGATTAATTTATTATTCTCAAGATGCTTAATTATGTGATTATTTAATATAATTTCAAAGACTTTACCAAGAGTGGAAGTTATTGGTGTGTAGTTTGATGGATCTGAAGAGGCACCTTTTTTAGGAACTGGATGGATGTTTGCTTCTTTCCAGGGTACTGGGAAGCATGAGGTATGAGTACACAGACGGAAATTTTTTGCCAATACAGGAGCGAGCACCAAGGAGCAATTCCTAAGTACTATTAAAGGAATTTCATCTGGACCAGGAGCCTTATCTACTGAGAGATTCTGCAAAATAGTTTTGACATGTCTGGTGTGGATCTTAAGTGAGGGAATTTCAGGCGAATCAAAATTAAGTACAGGGACATCTTGATTTATTTCATCTAAGGTTGAGCTTTACCTCGTGGGTCACTTACAAGATTGCCAGTCAGAGATTTTAAAGGTGGAATGGATGAAGCAGTAGTGAAGTTGGATTTGAATGAGTTAAGAGTAGATCAAAATATTTTGTTATCATTTGGATTATTTAGAAGTTTATTTGCCTGCTTTTGGAGAAAGTTTGATTTAGTTAGGTTTAATACAGTTTTGGCATGATTTCTGATGTTTCTAAAGTAATTAAAGGCTTCATGTGTTTTTGATCTTGTGTATGCATTGTAGGCTATTGCTTTTTGTTCAGTTACTCTAGCACAATTATGGTCAAACCATTTAGGTGAATTAGATCTTTTACTGTACTTTTGATGAGGAATAAAAGTTTCCATTCCAATTTGTACAAAATCTTGTATGTGGCTCAAGGTGGAGTGTGCATCATTAGAAAAGAAAGAGGTCCAGGGAATATAAATAAAGAAACCTTGAAGACCCTCCCAGTCTGCCCTATCGTAATGCCATTTAGTCACCAAAACAGGCTCGGAGTGGGAAGGTGTGGTAGGTGATAGACAGGTGGCCTGTATCAGACAGTGATCAGAAGATCCAAGCGGGGACCTCACTGTAACATCATAATTTTCTGAATTGGTTGTTAAAAATAAGTCCAGTAGGTGGGAATTATGATTAGGATTATCTGGTACACGGGTGGGTTGGTTGCCTGTCTATCCCTCTTCCTATGACGTAAGCTGCTTCAAACTCCGTGTGTCGTGAAAATAATTATTTAACGTACCTTGAATTTGGCTCTCTGTCACTCTTTCAACTTTTGGGGAAGCACTTGTTGCAGGCAGTTTTGACTTTTGTCTCCTTCATACACATAAAACGCAACAATTGTCTCAATTCAATTTGCATCCTATTTTCTTCCGTATTACATAACTTCAACATTATTTCAAATTATAGACTCTCTTTTAAAAAAAATCGCCTTTTATTTCGTGTTCGGTTCCTATTTAACCTCCTGCTTTTATCGTTCAGAAGTTCCAACCATTTCCCCGCTATCTCGACATCCTTCAGTTAGGCCATTATATCTCTCACCCTTATCAGAAGATCGTCTCTGTCTTTTCTCGCCCTCTCACAGTTCCTCGTTGTAACACATCACATTTCGTTTAAGGCTCTTCGCTTTTTTATAAAAAATTTCATATCACGTTAGCGTCAATCACATACACTATCTTTCCCTCGATATCTCTCTTGTCAACATACTTTTCATCTCCCTCACTTATATCTCTCTACTTTCCTTTTTATCTCTCTCTTTCTCTCTCTCTCTCTCTCTCTCTCTCTCTCTCTCTCTCTCTCTCTCTCTCTCTCTCTCTCTCTCTCATTACTAAACTAGGTATATAAAGAGCAATTATACTAATTAGAAAATTAATGCATTACCCACAATCAATTACCTTAGTAATGGTCTTGCAATTTGTGAACAAACAATACAATGCAGCAGTACAAAACATAAAGGTGTAAATAAATGCATACATAGCCAATAAGCTTAGATATATAGATATACTGTAAAAGAGCTTGGGTGGGGTTAGGGGTGGGAGCAGCGCCCCCCCACCCCTTCACACACACACTCAGTGTTCAAGATTGAGAGCCTATACTTGGCATGCACACTAAGGAAGTGCCATCATAGGTTTTAAGTGTGTGTGGGGGGGGGGGGAGGGGGGGCTCAGATTTCAAAATGTAGCACCCATACTTGGCATGCATACTAGGGAGGTGCTAGACTAGGTTTTAAGCGGGGGGGGGGGGGGGCAGGGAGGGGGTTAAACCCCCCACACTCCCTCAGTTTTCAAGATGGATAGCCCATACTTGGCATGCATACTAAGGGGGTCCATAATAGGTTATAAACAGGGGGGGGGGGGGGCCGGAAGCAGAGCCCCCCTCAACTCCATCAGTTTTCAAGATGGATAGGGGCGAAGGCCCACCCCTCAGTTATTCAGATAAAGTGCCCATACTTGTCATGCATACTAAGAGGGTGCCAGAATAGGTTTTATGTGGGGTGGGATGAGGGGGCGAACCCCTTCCACTCCCTCGGTTTTCAAGATGGAGAGCCCATATTTGCCATGCATACTAAGGGCGTGCCAGAATACGTTTTAAGTGTGGGGGGGGGGGGGAGGACAGAGCCCTCAACTCCCTCAGTTTTCAAGATGGAGAGCCCATACTTGGCAAACATACTAAGGGCGTGCCCTACCTCCCGGAGGGAGGGAAATGGAGCCCTCCCACCCCTCCCCAAGATAGACAGACCTTACTTCGATTTTCTCCTGGGCAGCGCCGGGCACCTCAGCTAGTAATATATAAATGAAAACAAAAATCGACCAAAAATATACCTTTCCCCCTTAATCCTAATCTTGCCCTTGTCTTTCTCCTTTCCCTTGTCCCACTTCCTTGTTCTTTGCATCTTCAGGTGCACCGATTCTCTTTCGCTCTTAATGTTTTATCCTCTGGATTTACTGATAACAAGAAGTTCTTATACGTGTGGGTTTTTATTAATCTTCTTCCTCACCTTCAGTCTCTCTGTCTGTCTGTCTGTCTCTCTGTCTGTCTGTCTCTCTCTCTCTTTCTCTCCTAGTGCACAATTGTATGACTCATCCATTTGCACCTCCCATATTAATTTTAATTAAGTTAACATTCCTAGTCAAATGTATTTTATGTATGAAGATACATTGGAATTACCTATACCTTGTAATCATTCATACCGGTATGTAACAGCTCACACCTATTCTACACCTGCTCACTGTTTCACATACACGGATATACAATACTAGAGCCTATTCAATATAATTAGGCCATACAGCGTAAGCTCTAACGTCTGTAACCCAAAATGGGCTAGAACAAATGGGTTGTAACTTTCCACACCTCTTCCTTGACTAACTCTTCTCAAATGGTAGACATTATTTGCTCGATTATTCTAGTTTTTGTTTTAGTTATAAGAGGTTAAATTCTGGATTTCTGGCCTAGCTATTATGAACAGGGTCTACATTGCATACTAACATTGGCTGGACACCTTATGATAGATCGATTGCTAAAAATGTCTCCAAAAAACTGGGACTCCTGCACAGAGTTCGAGAGTTCTTCACTGATGAGAAGTTGGCCATATTATATAAACGTCATGTGCGTCTCGGATGGATTACTGTTCATTTCTGTGGAGTGGTTGCATTAAGGCAGTTGGACAACATTCAAGGTAAAGCTAGCTTTAGATTAATAAATAATCCTGCAATCACGCTGGACCTTCCTCCATTATCCATATGAATAGATGTTGCATCCCTTGCATTATTATACAGATAATTTAACCGCAAAATGTTCCGAGGGAAATAATAAAATTGTACTAGAGATGTATCAAATATCTGCATCCGCAAATTATCCGCATTTTTACAAAATCCGCATCTGCATCCACATTTGCAATGCAAGTAACATCCGCATTCGCACTTTTAGAAAGAGAATATGAGGATATTACAAAACATATCAACGCATACAATTAGTTACAAATATATATTATATATTACATATTGGTATTGTAAATACAATAATGAAAAAGATGCATAATTCAATATCCAAAATACAAGTAATATATGAGAGAGAGAGAGAGAGAGAGAGAGAGAGAGAGAGAGAGAGAGAGAGAGAGAGAGAGAGAGAGAGAGTAGCAAATGTGTTGACAAGGGCCAACTTGGTATTGAATATCGATTGTCTATATTTTAATTTTATAATGGTATACCATACATCAATAATGAAAGTTACAGTATTATCGTACGTAATAACAAATGAGCTGAAGTGCCACCATGTTACAGATTAGTTAAAATGTGTTTTATTATCTCTAACTGAATGAGTAAAGTAATTGTGTCCATAAATATAACTGGCAACCCTTCCCTTCACCCTTATCTCTGTTTACTTAACCCTTTCACGCATATGACGCAATGTTGAGCCTATTGGGGATACTTTAAAGCCTTTGTTACCATCAGGGGTATTTAGAAACCTTTAGTTTAGTTGCACCAGTCAGATGTTAGCCAAAAGTGTAATAGTATTATTCGGGTACCAACCAAAGGTGCTAACGAAGTCTAAACTAAATCCATCCATTAGTGTTTGAGAAATCTTGCTGACAAACAGATAAACAGACCTACATACACAGCGATAGCCGCATATTCTCCGCGAAGTTTATTTGGCGGAGATTAGAACAAGAGGAAAACAATTATAACCTGACATCCAGGTCGTCAAAACACTAACACAAATTACTTCGTATTGAATCGAATACTGTAACATATAATTGTAATAAAAAACATGTCGGCGTATCACATTTGGTGCGTGCAGTGAAGGGGACGAACGCTTCATGTGAGGGTCGATAACAATGCGAGGGAACAATGGGAAGAATAATACAAATAAACAAATTATACACACTAAAAACAATAATAGACTGAACATAGAGCCATGATAATTAAATACCCCGTATCATTTTCTCTCTCTCTCTCTCTCTCTCTCTCTCTCTCTCTCTCTCTCTCTCTCTCTCTCTCTCTCTCTCTCTCTCTCTCTCTCTCTCTCTCTCCCATTTTGTTTAGGGTCAGTCTCCAGATCAGTATTCTGAGGTAAGCTGTGTCGTATGAATGCAAATGGGAACTCCGGGATTATCTCGCCCAACAAGGCCTACACATGGAAGCCCACCTCGTTTTTTTTTCTCTTTCTCTCCCTCTCTCTTTGGCTTTTATTCATTCGGCCCCATTCAGCCAACTGTTTTAAGACATTTATCCCCATCCAGGTGTCTATTTCTTCGCCGGAGAAATTTTTATATCGAAAAATGTACAAATTTAGCTTGCTGTCAAAATAAAAATATATACTGTATATGTTGGCTCGCTACCGCTCGCCAGGAAAATATTGACACTGGAATGGGGGTGAACGTCTTAAAACAGTAGGCTGAATGGGGCCGAATGGATACAAGCCAAAGAGCGAGGGAGAGCAAGAGAAAAAAAGCGAGGTGGGCTCCCTTAAGCCTCATGGTACGATTTTGGAATAGTTCGACAATCCGTGAAACATATTCCAAAGCGCTCTTGCAGGCGTCACAGTCCATTACTTCTAACTACCTACTGTGTAGGCTATGTATGTGTCAGCAAGTATTGGCAGCATATATAGTTCATAGGTTATAATTATGTTCGTTGTTCATGAATGCTGCACTTTTATTGGCAGCCACACTAGCATAATTGAAGGGACAATATAACACAGACACAGACACACACACACACACACACACACACACACACACACACACACACAAACACACACACACACAAATATTGTTGAACCCCCAAACCCCACCCCATTTCGTCTTTCAATTTCGTATAAGTAACTTTATACGAATATTATTTGTTTTCTTTGATATGCTTTTGGCCCATGATCCAGAGTGTTGGATGAGAACATGCTTATACATTATCAATGTAAGTGCAAGTTCTGAAACTACACTGTCTTACACGAAAAGTAAATTTGATTTATCTATTTACATTATATAATTAATCTTATTATTAGTGACAGTATTGTAATATTGATTATTATTATTATTAGTATTATTATCATTATTATTATTATTATAAATATTATTTATTTATTATTTTGATTAATATAATAATTATTAAAATTACTATTCCCACCGAATGCTAATCTTTAATTTTCATTGAGTATAGAACTGTGCATAACAATCCCAGGTTCTTGTTAATCTCAATACAACTTAACAACAAACTACTTGTCCAGCATACCTAAATACATATAAATACCGATGATACAGACAAACGATGCTGATACAGGCAATTTCATGGTCTTCGGCCGATGTAAAACTTTAGTATTCTGGCCGTAAGAGGGGTCACCGGCTTTTTTTAATCTTTCTCTCCTTTTCTCTCTTTCCCTTGCTTGTATCCATTCGGCCCCATTCAGCCAACTGTTTTAAGACGTTTATTCCCATCCAGGTGTCAATTTCTTCCTGGCGAGCGAGAGCGAGCCAGCATTGTATGGAGAAATCCGGCTTCGCCGGAGATATTTTTCTATCGAAAAACGTACAAATTTAGCTTGCTGTCAAAACAAAAACATATATATATGCTGGCTCGCTACCGCTCGCCAGGAAAATATTGACACCTGGATGGGGGTAAACGTCTTAAAACAGTAGGCTGAATGGGGCCGAATGGATACAAGCCAAAGAGAGAGGGAGAGAAAGATAAAATAAGCGAGGTGGGCTCCCTTAAGAGCTTCTCAATTGAACGGCGTGCGAAGTGTATTATGTATTTCCGACATCTAATGACAAATGCAGAGGGACTTCCATTCATGTTTTAGTATAGCGATCGGGATTATTTCTGGAACACATGTGTTTTCTGTTTAACCCTCTCAGTACAGGTGATGTTTGCGTTGTCTTATTTTATCTATATTAGCTGTATATTTAATCGAGTTTAGGAGTAAAGTTGGTTAGTGGAGAGAACATAATACAATATTTAGACGATCTTATAAAGCTTAAGAACTATCTGTGGGAGTTAAAGGGGATACAAGGGAGAGGTGGAGGTCTTTTCATTGGTAGAGGGCCTTCCTATACTGAACAAAATCGTCTAATAATTGCCAGAATAACATGAAAAGAACGTCCACAATGCCAATACCAGGGTCCCAGTGACCAGTTCTCCGGCTTAGGGATAATGGTCTCTGTTTTTGTCGATTACATTCTTCACCTAAATAAAGAAATCATTTGGTGATTGTCTTACGTCGAAATTGAGATATCCTGTTTAAATAATGCGTCTAGAAAATTTAGGATACTAATACAATTCTTGGCTGGAAAAAGACATTTCGTTAAAAGTGACAGAGATTCCTTATTCAGTTGATATACTTGTTAGGCAAAGATTAAATATAGAGAAGAAGGCTAAACATAGAGCAAATGTTATAAAAATTACAAATAACCTACTGCACACACACACACACTATCTCTCTCTCTCTCTCTCTCTCTCTCTCTATATATATATATATATATATATATATATATACCGGGTATATACAGTATATATATATATATATACAGTATATACTAGGAACTATTGTTGATATTACATTATTTTAAGCTAACACTCAGTTCCTAAATGTTTCGCTAGTAAATTAAGTCTCTATTTATTCCACCTTTTAAGTCATGTCCATTTTAACCATTTGAGAGAGTTTCTACTATACTATCTGTTTAAGGGGGATGGTTAACTTTTTGGTGGATTAATACATTTATGAAATATTTGTTTCTAGTTTCTTCCCTAGACCTTCATCAACTATAACCCTCACATAATATCAATGAATTAGCGTCAGCAAACAGGTCAGTGGTGTGGCTAGTATACAATATAAAAATTAAATAATTATGAAGAGCTAAAGCCTTAACATGGATTAAGCAAACAACATGACGAATACAAACAGTAGAAACAGTTAGCTTCTTTAAACAAAATAAGGTGATTTAGAGTTCTCTTTCATATACATACACTCGGTTTCAAATCCTTCGTGCGACATGGGATAGTAAATATCCTACTCGCATACTAAACGAGTATTTTATAACAAGGTGCGAATTCTAGCAAACAAATATTCTTTAGCCTTTTACAGATCCCCTCTAATATGTCAACAAAATCGAATAATTTGTACATAATATAATAAGGATCTTGGGTGTGGGTGTGTGTGTGTGTGTTTTTTTTTTTTTTTAGCTTGATGGAGGTCGAGCGAAGAAATTAGTACATCAAAATATATACCGGTATTAATAAATAGACCAACAAGTAAACCCTAATCCCCTTCAACACGTGGTACCCGTCTTGCAACTCAATCCCACCCCTACTCTGTGCAACTCTCCAACCCAAGAGTGAAACGTAACTCTCAAACTTTCTTCTACTCAACAGCTGAACTCTGGAACTCTCTCCCAGAATCAGTCTTTCCCTCTTCCTATGACTTAAATTAATTCAAACTCCGTATGTCCAGGCATTTTGGCTCGAACGTCCCTTGATTTTGGCCCTGTCACTCTTTCAACTATGGGGAGGCACTCGCTATAGGCAGTTCTGCCTTTTGCCTCCCTCAATCACAGACAAAAAAAAAAAAAAAAAAAAATTACAATGACCATAGTGAAAGGTGCGGGTTTGAGGCGTTGTGACAGTGGCTGGCTGTATAATCTCCCCTGGATGACTCAGGGGCAGGCAATCAAGCTAAAAGGTTGACGAGGAAATGGCCAGTTTATTGCAGTTCATTATCTCAGAAGTGCTGTTGTTTTCATTGTAGTCCTTTATCTCAGAAATGGTGTTCCTTTATTTAGACTATTATCTTAGAAATAGTGTTCCTATATTTTAGATTATTATTTTAGAAATATATGGTATAGTGTTCCTTTATTGTAGTCCATTATTTCAGAAACAGTGTGCCAGATAATACAGGTCATGACGCAGTTTGACAGTATATTCTGGCTATCATATGACGATTTTTTATGCAGCTTAGGATGGATCTGTGTGAATTAAAAGGGTAAAGTCTATCTCGATTATGCCTGCAACTTTGAAGAACCCTCCTAATCTGAATAACATCGTTTAATAATAGGCCGAATATACTGTTAATATGCTTTGTGATCCTCAAGGGGTTAACACTGGTTGAAATAACCAGACTGAACATACCAGTGATATACAAATATCCATAATAAGTATCGTTTGCTTTAAGGGGAGATTTCCACTTAAAGGATTTTTTTTTCTGGACATCTTTCTCCCTCATGTTTAGCCGCATTGCTTTTGAGATTGTAAGACGCTTGGCCCATTAGTTTGGTGGTTTAAAGATCTTTCGCCCATTTTTTGTCAATTTTAGGACCTATCCTGCCATTTAGGTGTCGATTTTTTCCTGGCGAGCGATAGCCAACCTGTAATTTAAGAGGCCAAACCAAAAAAAATACAAATATATCTTGAAAGAGGTTCTAGGTGTAATTTTAAGCTCGATGGAGATCTAGGGAACAAACTAGAAGCCTCCCCTTACCTATTACAGGTATAATCGGTGGGACCACATGAGGTGTCTCCGTATCTGATTGATTGAATGGCTTGGCTGGCTGGTTAATGATTTATTACTACTATACCCTGATGGACACGTTGGTACGAACGACAAAGCTACATTTCGAAGATAAACGCCAATAATAAAATGGTCAACAAGTTATATATACCAACTTTTATCAATTTTATGAATCCAAAATACTATTTACACAATAGCACGAATTATGTCTTGTGTTTACATTCAGATGGTACTAATATTCACTCTGGCCTATAATGCATACATACATAATTAAATTGATCATAAACAAATTGATTGTAAGTTGTATTGAATATATATTGTATATATACCCTGGTTAATCTGAATTTAATCGTCTAATAATAGCCATGAAATTGAAAAGGTTTATGTGTGAAAAGGTTGATGTATAGTTTGAAGGTGAGCATCAGTTGCAACTGTAAACACACACACACACACACACACATTATTGGTATATACCTCACATTACTAGTTGATTTCAACACGCACAGAATTCGGCATGCCACCTGTACACACACACTTGCTTATGGTAGTCCATCGTAAGTCCGATGATGAAGTTCCCTTCCTGCAAAGCAGGAAGAGAAAACCTGCGCATAGAAGAGTTTAGAGTGCCGAGGGAGGTGCGCAGTTCCAACTTCACTATTTTGGTACTGAACAGGGGTTGCTGATGGCAAGGGGGTGACCTAAGACGACCAGCTCCTGCTCAATACTGCAGGGGACTGCCGGGATTCCAGTTTGTACGGACACCGCCAGGACGTGACCCCAACGTCTGCTGTTCTCTCAGGGTGTGCTCCCCTAGCCTTTGTCTTACTAGACTAAACCACAAGGCAGTGGGTGTGTGCGGTTGTCGGTAGATGACAAGGATGCACATCATACCTCTGGGGGCCACCGCATGCCCCGAGATCCCCTATTGATTTAGCCTGGGGTCGCAAGACACCCAGTTACCGTGTGTGGCCCCGGGGAGGCACAATAGGAGTCTTGGTGATGGAGAGGCTATGTACTGGCAGAGGGAGACTTACGCACTCGGCTCCCCTTTTCACCACAAGGGTTAGCCAGCGGCAGCAGCTGAAAGCGAGAATTGCATGCAAGCAAGCAGCACTACACGAACATGCTACTGCACTAGTCGCATCACATCACCCTGTGTGATAACACCTTCCCTACCTCCCCGTCCTCATTCAGACTCCCCTCCTGCCCTCGCCACTGCCCGCTAACCTTTCCTACCTCCCCGTCCTCATTCAGACTCCCCTCCTGCCCTCGCCACTGCCCGCTAACCTTTCCTACCTCCCCGTCCTCATTCAGACTCCCCTCCTGCCCTCGCCACTGCCCGCTAACCTTTCCTACCTCCCCGTCCTCATTCAGACTCCCCTCCTGCCCTCGTCACTGCCCGCTAACCTTTCCTACCTCCCCGTCCTCATTCAGACTCCCCTCCTGCCCAAGGTTAAGAGATACAACAGGTTGGAGCATGGGGTCACTCAAACTCGTACCCGCTCGCGCATGACGTCACAATGAAGGAAGGGTCAGAGGTCACTCGGCTGTATACACTTCATTCTCAAAGGAGCAGCCGAGCCAGCACTATCCTCCGTTTTCTTTGACTTCATACCATGATGCTATAACTACTGTATAATGCCGTGTGAAAGTGTAGCTCTTCTATTTTAACTAAACAAAATGCCTATGTATTGTCAAGTTTCTGGATGCAAGTCGATATTTATCAAAGGAAGTAACATAGCATTCCATACATTTCCCAAAGATGAAACACTGCGGTCAAAATGGAGTAATCTAAGTGGGAAAAAAGGCTGTATTATTTCACCAACAGCAAGGATCTGCACTAAACATTTTGAATCCTCAGCTTTCGAAAGACACTTGAAATACGAACTGCTTGGACTACCAGTACCTTACAGCCAAATAAGATTCAAACCTGGAGCATTACCAACTCTGCATTTGCCTGCCCAGGCTGCCTCTGAAAGCGAGTCCAAGAGAGGCCGAAAGCGAGTTCGAGATGACGACGACACCAAAGTGACTGAGAAACAAACAAACCGTGATGCAAGTGACCAAATTAATCTACAAGATGATGCAACCGTGAACACCGACGCACCATTGAAAGAAATAGGTGAGTTTATACCTGTGCTATATATATATATATATATATATATATATATATATATATATATATATATATATATGAGAACATAAGAAATGGGAGTCTGCAGAGAGCAGATTGGCTCACACAAGGCAGATGCCTAATTTTATCTTGAAGCCCACACTGTCCTTACATCTAGAATTATTTGTATGTATGTGTGTATACCGCTATATAAAAGGTTCAGATTATGCTGTTCAAATTTGATGTCCTCATTACAGAATGGACATAGTTTATTTGGAGTCAGTAGGCTACAACGAAGAATGACCAAAATTATCCATAATATTATTATATCTTCCATAAATAGAAAGGTTGAATAAATTAGGCTTGCACTCGTTACAGAGGCCCATCTCGTCCACATGCCTATCTAATTTGATCTTAAAGCTCTCTATCATTCTTGATCTCACTATAGCACTTGGTAACCTATTCCACATATCTACAACTCTGTTACCAAACTAATATTTGCCTATATCTTTTCTGAAACGAAATGTATCTAATTTGAAAACATTTGTTGGAGTTCTTTCGCTATCACTGAGCTTTAGTACATTGTTCATGTCCCCTCTATTAATCCCACTTCGTGACTAACCCCCTTGAACACTTCTATCAAATCCCCTCTAACTATGCGTCTTTTTAACCAATGAACATAAGAACATAAGAAAATGGGAGTCTGCAAAACGCCGATCGGCCCACACAAGGCAGATCCCTGTCACACCCAACCCCAATTACCTAAGAACATAAGATCACGGGAAACTGCATATGGCCATGCGGCCCACATGAGGCAGCTCCCATTCACACCCAGCCCATATCAGCCATATGGGAGCCTAATTAAGCCTAATGTAAGCCTAATTTCTTCAACCTTGCTTCATCTGGAAGATTTCTAATACTATGGATTATTTTTGTCCTTCTACGTTGTACTCTCTCCAAGGAATCATTCTGTAATTAAAATTTAACAGCATATATAAGAAAAGAACATACGAAAATTTGAGTCTGCAGAGAGCCGAATGACCCACACAAGGCCCATATATATATATATATATTTTGGCAGGGGGGTTATACAAAGTAGTTATACTATACCTGTGACTAGATATTGTAGTTATACATATTACATTTATATCAGTTTGGTACTAGGGCGCATGTTGCTAGAGAGAGAGAGAACTGCGTTTCAGAAAAGATATAGGCAAATACTGGTTTGGTAACATGAGGCGTAACATGGCCGCATGAGGCCCGCATATTGGAGTTAGACACCCCTGTGGTCTAGTAGCAGCAGTTTGGCTGGCAGGCGAGCGTTTTTCTATCTTTCTTTCTCTCGTCCAGCATTGTGACGTCAGCAGGCTGCGCGTGCGCCAACCTGTTGTATCTCTTAACCTTGCTCCTGCCCTCGCCACTGCCCGTTAACCTTTCCTACCTCCCCGTCCTCATTCAGACGCACGCACGCACACGCACACACACACACAACCAATCACAGAGTCTCCTTAGTGATGCAAGTGATGTGGAACAAGTTTGAACTCTGGTGTCCGATCGGTTGTTCTTATCCAATGAACATACTGTATTATTGCAAGAGAAAATACACACATACTGTATACATACACACACTCACACACACACATTATACATAATTATATACCACACTACCACCTCACTTTAACACACACAGAAATACTTGTTACAGGCAGCTTTGCCTTTTTTTTTCGACCACTTCATTCACATAGAAAACACACCCACACACACACCCACACAAACACACCCACACACACACACTCCACCACCATTATTTCCTCCAGCACTTCACAACACCACCACCACCCTCCACCTCTGGCTCAGCTAATTACCTTTACTTCATTAGAGACTCTTTTGATCAGCTATTCCAGGTAAACAATGGAAGGGAAAAACGGATTGTGGCCAAAACTGCACCACAAGCTTGCCCGATTATAAGTCTTCCATATTTTTGTTCGTCGCCTTTTTTTGTTTTTTTTTATTTTGTAATACCAGAATAGATTAATGATAAAATGGCCCACATCTTAAAAGACAGGTTCGGATCCGGGAGAAGAGAGTTTACCAGAGGGAGTAAATACACAAACAAGGAAACACACACACACAGTTTTGTATATATATATATATATATATATATATTTTTTTTTTTTTTTTTTTTTTTTTTTTTTTTTGTGTGGGACAAGAGAGGACAAAAAGGAGGTAATTTAATAAATCAGAAGCGGGAAGTAAAAGGGTAACCGAAGAAGTTCGGTGGTATCCCGGGAAACAGTACAAAAGTTTGGTTGAGTTAATGAACAAATTATTTGTTTACAGTTAACTTGTCCGGGGCCCTTATTAGGCTGAACACTCATAAAAAGGAGGAGGGCAGATATATAATATATACAAGAACTAAACAGGGGAGAGGGAAAATATAAACACAAATGAGAGAGCGGATGAAGAGGGCAATACAGAACAGAAACGTTTGGCTCAGTGGCTGACAACCAGTATAAACAATTTAACTCTTTATTCCCGTAATTTCTTTTCTTCTGCGTACATGGGCATTATACGGTCCAAACACAATCTCTCAGAGGTCCGGATCTAGACTGCGGACCGCCAGTTGAGTAGCCCTGAAATAGGGTGTGGTGTCCCGAGTTCGAATCCCGGGAGGACCATATGCTTTCATTAATTTATTCAAGTACATTGGGGTTTGTAATGGATGATTAATATTAAGAACGGGGTGTTCCTTCATAACTATATGTTAAGTTTGTGAAGATAACATTACAGTAACACATAATGAAAATCAAACTAACTTAGTGAGTTGTATTGGGTAGTGATTAAGTTGCCTTGGCCTATCTTAATAAATAAAGGTCAATGTTTGTCTGTTTGTCAGTTACCCGACCTTTGTTACTAAACTCCTCCCACAGTTTTGGTGCCAGGTGGGAGTGTGGGGCACCGTTGGAAAGCCCAGGCTTTGGAGATGGTTTTAGGCGAGTTTAGTGGAAATCAGAGACACTTTTGTTTAATAAAATTTTCGGCAGATCTTATGTAGTATACGGGAGCGAAAAAAAATGCGAAAAAAAATGCCGTTTGGGGCAGAAGGAGGCCTCCGATCGAAAAGGTGTATGGAACGAAAGTTGTTCGCAGCTCCCCAAAATGGGGGTACTGATGAGGTCAGATCCAAAATCGGAGGTAATTTAGCGGCCGAAATCGAGGTCGCCTTTTAATGAAGCACAGGGAGGTCGAGGCCGGTGATTATGGTAGTAGTAGTATTGTGATGATTGTGGTAGTAGTGATTGATGATGGTGATTATGGTAGCAGAATTTAAACCCGGGCAACGCCGGGTACCCCTCCTAGTGGTTAATACATCCTGGAGCTAAAATCTAATGTTTTCCACATAAAATACGTGTGAGAACATGAGAGAAATTAAAATATACTATGCATTGAATTTTATTGAATAGATCTATTTCATATTTTAAATATATGTTAGACCTACGGTGCATATATTTGGACATAATATATTATGTAAAATCTATGTTTAATAGTTAACTGTTCATGAAAAAAGCACACACTGCAGTACACAATTTCATTTTGTCAGGCAACAATATGAAAAAGTATGAATAGACATTCACATTTGTTTGATTTACCATTCAAATTATTTATTTTTGAGCGTCGTAAGGGGTATATTTAGCGTCCCATATAATGCTGGAATCGTGAGTAATAACCAAACATTAACTTGGCTAATAGTTAGCACATCAATGTATAATTATTCCTATGAATATAATATTGAACAGACTGTCCGAGCTCTGATGATTTATTTGACAGGGGACAATAATTGGAATTATGAAGCCATATGCGGTAATTGTAGAGTTGGTTTAGATTTGTCCTCTACTGAACATTCTTGTATGTTTCAAGTCCATGAATATACTTAATAATTATATACAACAATATACAAGACATAATTATCCTTTGAAAAATGATTGAACATTAGTATAGAGTAGTAGTGCTTTATCTTCATTCGTGTACTTGTTTCATTCTTCAAGCCATCATTTACGTAGGAATAGATGAGCTAATATACCATTTATATAGTATATAATTAAGAAACTGCCAACTCTGCACAAGTAAGGCACGGATCGCGTAATATAGAGTAATATTATAAGTATTCAGATTAATTATAGAAATATAAACATAGAGAATAACAACATATTACAACATTCAGTGTTCTTCAGAGCTCTCATAGCGTATACCCCCTCCCTTGCGGCGAGTGCGAGGCACCCGCCTTACAACACAGTCCCACTCCTATTCTGTCCAGCAATCCAACCAAAGAATTGGCAAATTTTCTCAGTCTTTCTTCTACTCAACAAGTGAACACTGGAACTCTCTCCCTCAATCAATCTTTCCTTCATCCTATGACTTAGACTGCTTTAAACTTTGTGTGTCCAAGCATTCTGACTTCAACGTCCCTTGACTTTGGCTATGTCACTCTTTTAACTTTGGGGTGAGACACTCGTTACAGGCAACCTGCCTTTTGTCTCTTCCATGCATATATATATATATATACAAAAAAAAAATATATATATATACAGTATACAGTATATATGAAAACATAGAATGGTTTATGTTGGATTGCCGGGGGCACCATAGGTCAGGGCAATTAAGGGGGGAAGGGTTATTTATTGGTCGATTTATTATTTTTTTTTAATATTTTTTTGTTTCCTCCTTCGACCTAGATCAAGATTAAAAATACATCCCCAAAATCCCCCTTATAGATAAATAAGAATATTTTTCGGTAGACAATGGTTCGGTCGAAGACCATTTCTCCTAAATTACAGGCTTGCTATCGCTCGCCAGGAAAAAGATGTCACCTAAATAGTACGAAAAGTCTAATAATGACAACAAACGAGACGATAAAAATTATAACCGCCAAATTAATGGATGGAATGTCTTGAAAACTGAAAACTAAAGGGGTTAAACATGAGGGAGAAGGGGGCCAGAAAAAAACAAACATCCTCCCTTAATTAAAGCTGGTGTACCGGACGACTGCAGAATGTTGTGTATTATTGTTTTATTTTGTTTATTTTTCTGTTCTCAGACAAATGCGGTGGTGAGTTTCGCATTAACACTGCTGCTATAGTGGCTCTAACACATTAGCATTACTGAAGCACCTCTGAATTATATACAGGGTGCATATTATCAACTCACAATTAAAAACAAAAACATATATATATAAGTTCTTTAACATTAATATCAAATACAAACCCCTTTGCACTTGCATAAACTAAATAACAGACAGATATTCTCTAGATACTTAGTAAGAAATATGCATGAAATAGAATGTATACTATGGAGTAGATATATATTCTTAATGTATTTTTAACCCTATCCATCTACACAAAACATGAACAACGTAGAATTGATTGCCTTAGGATTTCTAGATAGTTGTCTAGCTTATTGTGTATTGAATTGGGACGTGTTCTATAAATGAATCTATTAATCACCGAGGGAGAGGGCCTACGCTGCACCGAGGCTTTGTGTAGGTGTACTAACCCATCAAAGTCACTCAGGGGATAGTGAGGTGTACACATAGAGGTACCTAGATACACAGACTGCACACACCTTGCGGCCCTTACTAGGCAGTCCGGACTTAATTCTAACAACATTTGCTACTAAGTGGAAGGTATGTCTAGCAAAGCAGAATGCTCTCTCCCAACCCACTACGCCCTCCGAGTGCGTAAATGAGGGGGAGGGGGGGTGATCCATGGAATGCTCAAGATCTATCTTTTCACCCCAAGTAGCAATCAACATGTCTGGACTTGCTTTTATTTATTTATCAATAGCAGTAATTAATAACAATGACCTATCCAGCGATCGAAAGTACATTGACTTCGTCAGATCAAACTAACAGAGATTAAATAAAGAAGTAACCCTGATATATTTTGTAAATAACACACTTAGCATAAGGACTTAAATTTATCCATGTTATGTAGTCCAATAGAGCTGGTTTGATAAACTAATAGTATCTCTCATCAGCATATTATTGGACAGTCTTTACACACACAGCGAAGTGACTTGAATGTCAACGAGATAGATAGATAGATAGATAGATAGATAGATAGAGATAGATAGATAGACAGAGAGAGAGAGAGAGAGAGAGAGAGAGAGAGAGAGAGAGAGAGAGAGAGAGAGAGAGAGAGAGAGAGAGAGAGAGAGATTTCAAATTTAACTAGACATCAGAATAAAATTAATATATTTAACTGACTACCTATATAGTATATACAATATATACCTCTTAATAAATATTTGGGATGGACCGAAAGAGAATCCCTCCAAATATAGCTTAAGGGGAGGCAGACCGTTTTTCTGGGCCCCCTTCTCCCTAATGTTTAGCCCCACTAGTTTTGAGATTATAAGACGTTCGGCCCATTAGTTTGGCGATTTTAACACCTTTCGCCCCATTTCGTTGTCAATTTTAAGATCTTTCGTGCCATTTAGGTGTCGATTATTTCCTGGCGAGCGATAGCGGACCTGCAATTTTAAGAGGAACCGGCCGAAAATTTTACAAATTTATCTTGAAAGGGGGTCGAGGGGGTGTTTTTCTAAGCTTGATGGAGGTCTAGGGAGGAAACTAAAAAAATATATGAATAAATTAATTAATAGACCAAACAAACGGTCATTCTCCCCTTAACTCTTTCAGTATGGGATTTTTATAGATCGCTTTACCACTCTCTGGGGGGTCTTCTCCAGATATTTTTGCTCGATATACATCACATTAGTGCCACAACCGTAGCTCTGAGCAATTTAAAACAAGTTCCAATGGAAAAATCAGTTCAAAATCTCCCTATATAATGTATTAATTCATTCTCCACTTCTGAAGCCTTGAGAATGTCTAGCAGAAGTTTCCTAATTACCGCGACAGGCCTGGCCCCTTATGAAGCTAATTATCACTTCCTCTCTCTTTCTCTTTCAAAAGTTTAAGCTTGCAATAACTCAACGACACTACCTGTTATTATATATATTTTGTATTTAAAAGACAGTATGAGTTATGGCCTGTAACATGATATTAATCTCACACCCATACCTGGTATATAGCTGTCACAAATATGTATAGAATTGGACCTGTTGGAAGGGAAGGAGGTAATGGAAATGTCTGGCACAAAGTGCAGCAGCTTAGTACTACCAAGTCAGCCGGTAATACAAAAAAGTATGGGTATGTCGCTCACACAAAATTATTTTTCAAGTAGGACATATTCATTTGTTGGCCGCAGCAAAAGGGTTAAGATAAACAACTTCAGGTAAGGATTGTAGAATATACCAATAAGCCCTGAAAGTATACCTCCAAACAGCTTAATTCGTCCTTGATTATTGATATCATAGGTGACAAATACCATGTATTGTTTATGTGCCAAAATGCTAGATTATTAGATAGAAACGAAATTATACTCCAAGCCATTATAGACGTAGGCCTACACAATTGAAGTACACGTTGCTGATGCAGACAAATATCGTTAAGGTATTGAACAGGCTAGAACTCTTTTTGAGAACAGTGTTTGGTATATTTAGATAATTAACATATTGTCACATATTTTATACAAAAAAAGAAAAATTGAGAAGCTGTACTCCATTGCTTTTTGTTAAAGTCTGAGCAAAACTAATTATTCTATTATTTTGTATTCTATTCATAGCTATGTAGCGGGTAATCACTAGCATGGGCAGAATTGAGAACCCTCCAGGAGCTGGCCGGTTAACTAATTTAACCCTCATCCGGTCGTTTAGAAGGCAAGCCATAATAATGCCTCTGCCACCATCACGAACCTCCACATGCAAGGTCTTCCTTCCTACACACTCGACTGCAGTGACTGGAATTATAAAGCTTTACAAATTTCATAACTGTCTTGATAGCGTAATGCATAAATGCACGGAATTTCGGTGTGAGTATCCTAGGTTCGAGTCCTTGGAGTGCCACATGTATTTATTGATTTCATTAATTGGGTTTAAAAGTAAAGTTGGTTGGTGAACAAATATGAATTAGGGATTAAAGACATTATCAACGTGGAATTATGAAGCTTTACAGAACATAAAGAACAACTTCCATTGGATGGAATGTAAATTTAATATTGTTACTTACACGATTAAGATTATAAGGGGGCCAATTACAGCGTATTACGTGGATTAATTCACAAAGGATAATGGTACGAATTCACTAATTAAGGAAACCGTAGCGCAGATTAAAGGATACGAGGAATTATTATATGTCAAGAAGATTTGAAAATAATTGTATAAGCTATGCAAATTAATCACCAAACAATGCTAGAGGGATGGAAAAATAGAAGATATGTGGTGTTGAGAGAGTGTGATGTGTGGTGTTGAGAGAGTGTGATGTGTGGTGTTGAGAGAGTGTGATGTGTGGTGTTGAGAGAGTGTGATGTTGAGAAGAGTGTGATGTGTGGTGTTGAGAAGAGTGTGGTGTTGGGAAGAGTGTGATGTGTGGTGTAGGGGAACAGTGTGGTATTCAGAAGAGTGTGATGTTGAGAAGAGTGTGATGTGTGGTGTAAGAAAACAGTGTGATGTTGAGAAGAGTGTGATGTGTGGTGTAGGGGAACAGTGTGGTGTTGAGAAGAGTGTGATGTTGAGAAGAGTGTTATGTGTGGTGTAGGGGAACTGTGGTGTTGATAAGAGTGTGATGTGTGATGTAGGGCAACAGTGTGGTGTTGAGAAGAGTGTGATGTTGGGAAGAGTGTGATGTGTGGTATAGGGGAACAGTGTGGTGTTGGGAAGAGTGTGATGTGTGGTGTAGGGGAACAGTGTGGTGTTGGGAAGAGTGTGATGTGTGGTGTAGGGGAACAGTGTGGTGTTGATAAGAGTGCGGTGTTGAGAAGAGTGTGATGTGTGGTGTAGGGGAACAGTGTGGTGTTGATAAGAGTGTGGTGTTGGGAAGAGTGTGATGTGTGGTGTAGGGGAACAGTGTGGTGTTGAGA
Organism: Paralithodes platypus; assembly: GCA_032716605.1. Lineage (NCBI taxonomy): Eukaryota > Metazoa > Arthropoda > Malacostraca > Decapoda > Lithodidae > Paralithodes > Paralithodes platypus. Next base: position 2,723,531 of record CM064487.1, read on the forward strand.
AGAGTGTGATGTTGGGAAGAGTGTGATGTGTGGTGTAGGGGAACAGTGTGGTGTTGAGAAGAGTGTGATGTTGGGAAGAGTGTGATGTGTGGTGTAGGGGAACAGTGTGGTGTTGTTAAGAGTGTGATGTTGGGAAGAGTGTGATGTGTGGTGTAGGGGAACAGTGTGGTGTTGAGAAGAGTGTGATGTTGGGAAGAGTGTGATGTGTGGTGTAGGGGAACAGTGTGGTGTTGTTAAGAGTGTGATGTTGGGAAGAGTGTGATGTGTGGTGTAGGGGAACAGTGTGGTGTTGATAAGAGTGTGGTGTTGGGAAGAGTGTGATGTGTGGTGTAGGGGAACAGTGTGGTGTTGTTAAGAGTGTGATGTTGGGAAGAGTGTGATGTGTGGTATAGGGCGACAGTGTGGTGTTGAGAAGAGTTTGGTGTTGAGAAGAGTATGGTGTGGGGGAAGCGTGTGGTGTGATGTGTTGAGAAGAGTGTGGTGTTGAGAAGAGTGTGGTGTTGAGAAGAGTGTGATGTGTAGTGTTGAGTAGTGTGTGATGCGTGGTGTTGAGACGAATGTGTTGTGTAGTGTTGAAAAGAGTGTGTTGAAATCCAACTCGAGAGAGGTCACAAAATGCAGAAAATTTTCAGAAGAGCTGCCTTTCAAGTAGCGTCAAGAGACCTGTTATATTATGAGGGCAACGAGGATATTGCGTTTAATTGGTTACACTTCTTCAGGGAAATGTGAATTAAGTGGGTGTGTTGTGCCCAGAGGGATTATTAACTAAGATATATGATGGTGTGTGTGTGTGTGTGTACAAAGGAGTACAAAGGAAATCAAGCAACAACCGATCTAGTGACCCCTCTAGGCTGCTTGTCCTCTAAACACTGAGGATCAAGCGTCCGAACAGTGGTATAGAGTGGGTAAGGGGAAATTGGGAACGGAACTACTGCCCTGGAACTAATATCCGTGGCAGGATTAGGAAGTGTGTGTGTGTGTGTGTGTGTGTGTGTGTGTGTGTGTGTGTGTGTGTGTGTGTGTGTTATCAATTGCTAAACAATTATGTTCCCTTTATGGGCAATTTGTGCATTTTACTCCAGGTACAAGGAAGACCATGAGCATTAAAGATCAAATAACCTAAGAGAATTATCTTGCATATTAATAACACAAACCAAAGACACGAGTAATTGTTAATTTACAGTTATTAAAGCGTCAACACTGGTATGATGCAGGTTAAGGGAGCCCACCTCGATTTTCTTTTCTCTTTCTCTCCCTCTCTCTTTGGCTTGTATCCATTCGGCCCCATTCAGCCTACTGGTTAAAGATGTTTACCCCCATCCAGGTGTCAATGTTTTCCTGGTGAGCGGTAGCGAGCCAGCATATATATATTTTTGTTTCGAGAGCAAGCTAAATTTGTAAATTTTTCGATAGAAAAATGTCACCGGCGAAGCTGAATTTCTCCATACAATGCTGGCTTGCTATCGCTCGCCAGGAAGATATCGATACCTGGATGGGGATAAACGTCTTAAAACAGTTGGATGAATGGGGCCGAATGGATACAAGCCAGAGAAAGAGAGAAAAGGAGAGAAAGATCAAACAAAGCAGGTGACCCCCCTTAAGCAAATGAAGCTGAATTTGATGAAACATAAATTAGATGGGCCATGAATATTATATCCATTAATTATAGGTTGTATAGTTTAACCTCTATTGTACCGGCGACATATTTTTAATTTTATTTTAGATATATTTAGACGATTTTGTGCAGTTGAAGAAGGATCTGTGGTAGTACAAAGGGTTAAGTGAGACAGTTTGAAGCCTGTAGATTGCTGTGGGGCCCTTTTTAAACTGAATAAAGTCATCTAATAGTAGCCAGAATAAAGTTAAAAATACGTCGCGGTACAGAAGGGGTTAATGTTGTTTAGTAATTCTTGGATAATGCCAGGCTCAAATCTATATTTTGACTGAGGTTGTATCTAAGTCATGGTGTCGTATTGTAGTTAAAATGCGCATCATATACATACCATTGAACCCAATAGATTAACATGAATGATTTACACGGGCACATGACTATCACCACTATTATAGAAATGGGGGGGTCTAATGACAGCGTACTTCGTGAAATAATGAACACAAATAATAACATACGTGCAAATTACAATATAAGACAAATCATAATGCACAAAGAAGATTGAAAAATCATCAGAATTATTACTCAGAATAATTAAATCTAGACGACCATTTTTATGCATATTATCTTTTGCCTGTAACATGCCACACTGGGCTCCACAACACAAATGATGTATAGGCTAATGTTTTCAGGAACTGTGTAATATAAATGACAATTATAATGCAACGGACATCATAACAAATATAATAGATCTACTACTACTTCTATCAATACCAAATAGAAATAGGAAAACATACCAACAGCTTGAAACTTGTCTTTACTATACATATATACACTACTATCCGAGGTAAATGAGTGTCCAAGAAAAAAGAAAAAAAACGCACGCACACACCTAAACCCCGAACAATTCAGCCACGCTCCTTTCCTCACGGAGAGAATACATTTCAAAATTAATTAAAAAAGCGGAGATTAAATTTGCTTAAGGGACACAATCACCACGGAGGCTTGTGTTGCGATTCTATACACAAACATGATGGTTTTTATTCTAGTGCCTCAAATGGAATATTTGACCAAAAGTTATCCTATTAAAGTGAAGTTAATACGAATAGTCTGGTCCTGTCCAGATTTGGTTTGGCATCCTCTACCCAACATTAGCCAATTATGTCTGTCTCTTTTCCTGTGCAGTACTACTATTCCTACTTCGGGAGCGGGGGCTACGAATCCTCCCCTTGTAAAATGTATCTACTAGACGAGACAGAGAAAGGGGTGAGGGAACGCGAAAGTGGTCCCGAAACCTAGGAATTGGAACTTAAAATTATGTTTCTGTTTGGGCTCTGTCTCGAGTCGGCAACCCCCAGCTATGGGATATGTGCCTGAGTACATACATACACACATACAATACGAATAGTCATAGTTGATGTATGGAGATACTGCGCATTAGTATTGGAAAAGTTTGGTGGTGAAATATAGTTATAGGGGACATGGGCCGGTTTTCTGGACCACTTTCTCCCTCATGTTTAGCCCCATTAGTGTTCAGATGTTAAGATGTTTGCCCCATTAGTCAGTCGATTTTAAGACCTTTCGCCTCATTTCTTCGTCAATATTTAGATCTTTCGTGCTATTTAGGTGTCGATTTTTTCCTGGCGAACGATAGTGAGCCTGTAATGTTGGAAGAACCGGCCTTCGACCAGGATATTTTTCTACCGAAAAATGTACAAATTTATCTTGAAAGGGAGTCTAGGTGGTGTAATTCTAATCTTGATACAGGTATAGGTTGATATAGGTTAGGTTAGGTTAGGCAACACACCCACAGACACCAAGAAATATAAAAACAACACCCAGCACACGGTATCACACACAATTACTATCCTCTCTCCCTCCCTGTCCACCCCGAACCAACTTCCAGAAGCACATCCATACTCACATCTCTCGCCGATCCATCCACTCACTCACATACAATACACACAGCTGCAAGCACGACCCCCCGAAATCCATCCTTCCGAATCCTCCCTTCCTTGCGAGGACAGAGTCCACCTGGCCAGGCTGAGATGCGGACACCATCCAGCTCTCCTGAGCTATCAGAAGAGACTGAATGACTCCGTCGTTGACGTCTGCCCGGGATGTAACACAGCACCCCATACCATTAAACACATCATAGAAGACTGCATTTCACACAACCACTTACGCCAACAACACAATCTACACTCAATGAGAGCTCTGTGGGAAGGCCCGATCGTGGCCATGGCCTTCCTCAGGGACTCGGGGCTGTTCGGCCAGGCAGCTTAGGGAACAACAACAACAACAACAACTAAAACCTTCCCTCACAAGACCAATAATGCTGCGCTTTGTTAAGAACTTCCACTGAATGGCATGCGGACATTTTAGCACAGATCAATTGCAACCGTATTATTGGCAATGCAAACTTATCCCATAAAACCAGTTTGCATTAACAAAAAGTTGCAGTTGGGCATCAAATCTACCTATCTCGTATCTGAACTACCAACCAAAATATATGTAATTTAATAGGTCTTAAGCTAATATATTGTTTGGTACCATAACACATAGGAATACATAATGAAACAATAATAATAAAAGAAAATATATAAAACAAATTTATCGTAACCTCTCTTACCTAGCCTAACCTATTTTGGAGAGCGCCGAAATGTTATAAGACAGAACATTCCACACCCCATGGCTTCTGGTCCCGAAAATTCCTTGTCGAATTTTTCGGTGCGGAAGTCCCATAAATTTAACTGGATCAGTACACAGTTCGTGAAATAGGATTGTATGGTGTTGAAATGAAAGGGGATACGCTTTTGTGCTTTAGTTTTATCTATTTAATACTTATTATTTTTCTGGACACATATGGTGTTTATAATTATGTTCTCAGTAGAGGAAATTTATCCGCTTTGCATGCAATATTTGCGGGTAGTGTTGCAGGCAATTATAATACATAATATAAACTTATTTTATATGCGAAGTACTTGGTTAACCAGTAACGAGGGGCGTCGCGCTCCTTGGTGCCGCTAGAAGAGTGGCGAACACATCAAAAGGTATAAAAAAGGTATCAAAAGGTAAGGATTCAGATTGAGTTTAGTGAAAAGTGATAAAATAACTTGTTATGGTATTCTTATAGGGAGAAAGGGCAAAAGTTAATTGTTCATAATCAGGTACCAAATATGTATGTATGTGTGTGTGTGTGTGTGTTACTCACTCACTCACTCTCTTGCTTGTTCGTCAAGGGGAATCCACGCAATGCGAGCTAAGCTCATTATTATCGAGCCTCCTTAACTGGGAATGTATTGCGTGAAATGCATGTTAAGTGTTTATGTATCGTTGGAATGGCTGTGGATGTGTGTGTAGTCTGTATTTTAGCCAATTGGCAACATCTGGTAACGAAGGCTTGGGGTTAATCTGTACGGTACCATTCTCACTATGGTACCAGTCTCACCCGAAGGCTTAGGTTGACCAGTAGCTTAGGTTAACCAGTACGATACCCATCTCACCTTGTAACCGATCACCAACCCCAGATGGGACGTCACAACTTCGTCCACTTATTCCAGGTTCCTATTTATACTGCTAGGTGAACAGAGGCTACACCGTTAGGAGACTTGCCCAAATGTCTTTTCCCCGCCCGGGTCTCGAACCCGGGACCTTCTGGTTGTGAGCCAGACGCGCTATCAGTTACGCCACGGGGAGGTGTGTGTACTTACTCTAGTTGTACTTACTCTAGTTGTATTGCGGGAGTGAGCATGCTCGTTATTTCCCGCCTCCTATATGTGTAGGTGTTATATGTATCATTGGAATGGCTGTGGATGTGTGTGTAGTCTGTATTTTTAGCCAATTGGCGACATCGGAAACGAAGGCTTAGGGTGGATCTGTATGGTACCATTCTCACTATAGACGGTACCGTCTCGCCCGAAGGCTTAGGTAGCCATCAGCTTAGGTGAACCATATGATACCCATCTCGCCTTGTACCATTTTTGCCAACCCCAGATGGGACGTCACAACGTCGTCCACTTATTCCAGGTACCTATTTACAGCTAGGTGAACTGAGGCTAACACATGAAAGGAGACAAGCCCAATTTGTCTCCGCCCGGCCGGGGATTGAACCGCCGGCCCCTCGTGTGTGAGACGAGAGCTCTACCACTAGGCTACGGGCTGTCTGTGTGTGTGTGTGTGTGTGTGTGTGTGTGTGTGTGTGTGTGTGTGTGTGTTATAGATATTCTGCTTAGAAACACAGATACACAGGCAAACCAACAGAGTTGCATAATGTCCGCAAAACTTACATTAAGAAAGTGAAATATGCCGAACTCTGAAATTACGAGATATAGTTTTCGTAGTATACATTTACTAGCATATATTTAAACCCTCTCTCCATTATAGGTACCAATATACTATGTAAGGGCAAACATATACATCCCACATTGATAATATCTACAGTTTTACTAAATATATTCAGTAACTTTCCAAAATTGTATGTTTCAACGCATGAAATACAAAATTATATTCATATTATTGATTCTAAATCAGTGACGTTCAATAAACACGGAAATATTCGTTTCTTCATTAAGCTATCATAATTGCATAAGCCTATTATAAGCCTAGAAGGAATATATACAAACGTTGTTACTTGTTTTCCTTTGTAATCCTTACAATTAAGTAAACTAGACATACGCATACATTTATATCCAAGTAAATGCATCATGTTTATAGCTTCACTTCTCTACTATGCCACAGAACTTGCTGCTTCAAAATCACATTGTATCTGTTAATTTTGTTACGATACCGGTACCATATACAGATAGATACATTTGCAGACGAGTAGATATATAGCAATATAATCCACATTTCCCTTTATATTGACCAAAACCTAATCATGCGCCTAATTGCATGGTCATTGTAATCCAACAAATTATTCGGTGATATAACGGACACAGGTGATTTGCATTGTATCATATAATGGCATTCATGTTCAATATGAATAAAGTATGAAATTTCACTAAAATGATTATGAGAAAATGGTAAATATTATATATATAGAGGATATTTAAGAATGCTGTATAATTGAATTTCCTGATACATATTTAAAGAACGACTTACATCATTAAATCACAGAATTTTTTCAATTAATTTATTGGATCCTAACCAAAACAAAGGTGTGTGTTTGTACAGTGATACTCTATTACCGAGGTTTAAATTACGTACTCCAAATCTTCACTATAATTACGTACTCCAAATCTTCACTATAATTACGTACTCCAAATCTTCACTAAAATTAAGTATGGTAACAATAATTATAATCAGGTGAAGAAACAAACTATTGAATTACCTATATAATCCTCATCATAAGTCAGCATTTCATTTAAGGGGGTCACCGTTTTTTGTTTTTATCTTTCTCTCCTTTTCTCTCTTTTCCTGGCTTGTATCCATAAGGCCCCATTCAGCCAACTGTTTTCAGACGTTTATCCCCATCCAGGTGTCGATTTCTTCCTGGCGAGCGATAGCAAACAAGCATTGTATGGAGAAATCCGGCTTCGCCGGAGAAATCTTTCTATCGAAAAATTTACACATTTAGCTTGCTGTCAAAGTAAAAATATATATATGTTGGGTCACTACCGCTCGCCAGGAAAATATTGACACCTGGATGGGGATACACGTCTTAAAACAGTAGGCTGAATGGGGCCGAATGGATACAAGCCAAAGAGAGAGGGAGAGAATGATACCAAAAAAAAAAGCGAGTTGGGCTCCCTTAGTCACGTTGCTTTCAGGCGTTTCAATCCAGTGACACAAGGCACTGTAGAGGGTACTGCCCAGCTAAAGGATCACATAATATCCAGTGACACAAGGCACTGTAGAGGGTACTGCCCAGCTAAAGGATCACATAATATCCAGTGACACAAGGCACTGTAGAGGGTACTGCCCAGCTAAAGGATCACATAATATAATCTAGCGTAGTCTTCGATTCCCAGACTCAAATCCAAGTTACCAAGAAAATATAATGTTTCCTTTTAGTTAGACCTCACCTATTAGACTATAACCGCCTGGCACTCTAAGTTGATAACGTAGCTCTGTTTTGCTCGTAGCTCTGTTTTGCTCGTAGCTCTGTTTTGCTCGTAGCTCTGTTTTGCTCGTAGCTCTGTTTTGCTCGTAGCTCTGTTTTGCTCGTAGCTCTGTTTTGCTCGTAGCTCTGTTTTGCTCGTAGCTCTGTTTTGCTCGTAGCTCTGTTTTGCGGATCTTCTTTCTCATATCAATAGCATTTTTAAGACGTCCACCACTTAACGTTGGTTTCTCTTAAATTACAGGCTCGCTATCGCTCGCCAGGAAAAAAATCGAAACCTAAATGACACAAACAGTCTTAATATTGACAAAGAAATAGTGCGAAAGCTCTTAAAATCGGCAAACTAATGGACCGAACGTCATATAGTCTAAAAACCAATGGGGCTAAACATGAGGAAGAAGGGAGACCAGAAAAACGTCCCATTTCCCTTAAAATAGACCCCCACCATGGTTATCTGGCAAGGAAGTATTTGGGGGGGGGGAGGGGGGGGACTATCTTTCTTTAACCTCGGGTGAATATAAAATGGTGCAGTTTTGAGGTGACCATTTCTGGGAAGGCGGAAAGAGAAGAGGAAATTGCCAGAGGAAAGTGACAGGGGAAACTGGGAAACTGGGAGGGAGGAAGGCATACGGTGATATAGACTTTCTACAAATTACCTGGTTCACTTTTTGGGCGACTTTTGCATGTATTAATTATTTTTCTAGTTTCCTCCCTAGACCTCCATCAAATAAAAAAAAAAAAAACATCCATTATATCCCCCTTCTAGATTAATTTGTACATTTTATAGGTAGACAAATTTCCCGGCCGAAGGCCGGTTCTTCCAACAATACAGGCTCACTATCATTCGCCAGGGAAAAAATCAACATCTAAATAGCACGAAAGGTCTAAATATTGACAAAGAAATGGGGCGAAAGGTCTTAAAATCGACTAACTAATGGGGCAAACATATTAACATCTGAAAACCAATGGGGCTAAACATGAGGGAGAAAGTGGTCCAGAAAACCGGCCACCGGGGAGATGGTCTATTTTTCTAGACACCTTTCTCGCTCATGCTTAGACGTTCGACCCATTAGTTTGGCGATTTTTAGACCTTTCGCCCGTTTTCTTTGTCAATATTAAGACTTTTTGTGTCATTTAGGTATCGATTTTTTTCCTGGCGAGCGAAAGCGAGCCTGTAATTTAGGAGGAACCGGCCTTCGGCCTATACATTTTTCTACCGAAAAATGTACAAATATATCTTGAAGGGGGATCCTGTTTTTTTTTTTTTAAGTTTGATGGATGTCTAGGCAGGAAACTAAAAAAAAAAAAAAAAAAAAAAAAAACTATGATGACCTACAAATAAACCATCCCCCTTAGTATTTCTCTCTCGAGCATTCATTCCTTTGAAAACATTTTCCTCCTCTCTTGTTTACACATAAAAATACACACACCAATATTTATTCAAATACACAATTCTCACAATAAGGGCAAGGGGTGAAAGCCTTAGAAATGGACGAGTGTGAGTGTGTGTGTGAGAGAGAGAGAGAGAGAGAGAGAGAGAGAGAGAGAGAGAGAGAGAGAGAGAGAGAGAGAGAGAGAGAGAGAGAGAGAGAGAGAGAGAGAGAGAGAGAGAGAGAGAGAGAGAGAGAGAGTGGTGTGGTGGGGGGGGGGGGGATAATCAGGGAAAGAGGATGTATAAGGTTGGATGAGAGGAGGAATGAAAGGGTTTGGGTTACGAGAGAGATCAGTGGTGCTAACATAAACGCACTTCATAAAAAGGGATGTGGTCGGGAACATTATGCTAGAAATTGTACATTTAAGCTTGTTATGGCCATTGATGGGGGAATGTGGAGTCTTTGCCCCTTGACCAAAGCCATAACACATGACATAAGCATTTGCTACGAAAAACAGCGCAATTATTCTGGCGATACAGTGGACCTGCAGCTTAAGGGGAGGTTTTTAGTTTGTTTTCTACTCTTCCAACAATCTTAAAATTTCATCCCCTTGACCCTCTTTCAAGATAAATTTGTACATATTTCGGTAGAAAAATGTCCCGGCTGAAAGCCGGTTCCTCTTATATTACAGGCTCGCTATCGCTCGCCAGGATAAAATCGACACCTAAATGGCACGAAAGGTCTTAAAATTGACAAAAATGGGTCGAAAGTTCTTAAAATCGTCAAAATAAGGGGGCGAACGTCTTAAAATTAGAAAAGCAATGGGGCTAAACATGAGGGAGAAAGGAGTAAAGAAAAAACTCCCTCAAGTGGAAATCTCCCCTTAATTCTTACAACCGAAGTTGACTGGTAACTATGATATGACCAGCAGAATATATGTGTTTTGGGGAGAAAGACCCCTAGCAAGAAGAAGGGGGTCCTAGCACCTTAATGACCAGAAGGAATCACCTCTATCATACGCTTAATGCACAGCTATGTAGTTTATATTGGAAATGGCTATAAAACATATGTCACCCAATGTGAAATTACCACTTGCAGCAAAGTGAGGGGGTACAGAAAAAACAACAACACTTGGACAAAGTTTAAATATTCAAGGCTCGTATAGCTTTGTTAAGGCATACTTGCTGAAATATATTAGAAAACATTTGAAGATGTCCATGTGGGAAAAATACTTTTGAACGCAATTGTACATACTGTGCCTATCTGCCAACCTTTGTGTGTGTTGTTATCGGACATTCAAATACGAGTGTGTTTTCTCTCTGTGTTTAATCCAGTGGTAAACTATATTGCCAGTGTGTTCTATAGGTTTTATTTTTATTTCAAGACAAATAGTTTGTATACTAAATATATTTGATCCTACACCCACCCACACACACATCAACATATATTCCCCACCACACACACACAGTCACCTACATATATCAACTACCACAAACACACACACATACACACACCAACATATATCACCCACCACACACACACACACAGTCACCTACATATATCCACCACCACACACACACACACACACATACAGTCACCTACATATATCCACCACACACACACACACACATACATATATCCACCACCACACACACACACACACAGTCACCTACATATATCCACCACCACACACACACACACACACACAGTCACCTACATATATCCACCACCACACACACACACACACACAGTCACCTACATATATCCACCACCACACACACACACACACACATACAAACACACATCACCTACATATATCCACCACCACACACACACACACAGTCACCTACATATATCCACCACACACACACACACACACACAGTCACCTACATATATCCACCACACACACACATTCACCTACACATATCCACCACCACACATACCCACACAGTCACCTACATATATCCACCACCACACACACACACACAGTCACCTACATATATCCACCACACACACACATTCACCTACACATATCCACCACCACACATACCCACACAGTCACCTACATATATCCACCACACACACACACACAGTCACCGACATTTACCCCTCACCACACACACACACACACACAGTCACCTACATATATCCACCACACACACACACAGTCACCTACATATATCCACCACCACACACACATACACACACAGTCACCTACATATATCCACCACACACACACATACATTCACCGACATTTACCCCTCACCACACACACATACACACACAGTCACCTACATATATCCACCACACACACACACATTCACCGACATTTACCCCTCACCACATACACACATCCACCCTAATTACATCATCAACCCAAAATGAACATGAAAAATACTTGATTAATTAGGTTGACCTGTATACAGCTGTGAAGGTCGCTCCAACAATACTGTATTGTGGAGTATTGTAGCCATCGCTCTAATTAACTGAAAGGGAGGTAGGCCGTGTTTCTGGACTCTTTTCTCTCTCGTGTTTAGCCCCATTAGTTTTGATATTTTAAGACGTTCGGCCCATTAGTTTGGCGATTTTGACACCTTTAGGTCCATTTCTTTGTCAATTTTAAGACCCATCGTGCCCTTTAGGTGTCGATTTGTTCCTGGCGATCGATAGCGAGCCTGTAATTATAAGAGGAACTGACCTTCGGCCGGGATATTTTCCTACCGAACAATTTATAAACTTATCTTGATGAGGGGTCTAGGGGGTGTTTTATTAAGTTTGAGGGAGGTCTAGCGAGGAAGCTAAGAAATAAATTAATAAATGAAATAACAAACCATAAAAACAGCCGCTAGCCCCGTAAGTTATATCGTTCATTATGTGATGTTATTATTGTGTAGCCGTTGTATTGAGGCACATGATCAGTAGCTCAGTTTCCATGTACAAGAATTGACTTTGTGGGGAAACCAAAACTCTGAATTTTGTTTGCGCTTGATTTCTGTATGAGTGTCCTAGTTTCGACTCCTGGGAATGCCACACGTGTTCATTTATGTCACTGATTCAATTAATTAGGATCATTCGTAAGTTAGTTGATTAGCGGGTTGGTGATATTACAAATTTATCGACATTTAAATATTCCATTTCAGTGGGTTTTATGTTCTTGCTTTGGCTGTCACACTTACAAATTACGTAATCCAACGTGCAAACTACCCGAACCACATGCAAAGGAAAACAAAAGACAGCGAACAACAACAGGTATGTTAGTCCAAATGGGCTGTTGAATAATTAGTATATAGCGCACTGAGTTCTGTGAAGGACAAATAAACACCTGTCATTAATTTATACGAAGGTGTTGACAAATAAACACCTGTCATTAATTTATACGAAGGTGTTGACAAATAAACACCTGTCATTAATTTATACGAAGGTGTTGACAAATAAACACCTGTCATTAATTTATACGAAGGTGTTGACAAATAAACACCTGTCATTAATTTATATGGTGTTGACGGTAATAGCTGTTATACCGCATAATTATATTAACCCCTTGGAGCTCTGACGCGTTTTAGCAGTTTATTGTGGCTATCATTAGACGGTTTTATGCAGCTCAGAGAGGATCTGTGGGTATCAAAAGGGTAAATACTATCTCAATCAACCCTTTGGCTTCCATATACCGTTACTAATCTGAATAAAATCGTCTAATAGTAGCCAGAAAACAGAACAGAAACGCGTATTGGAGCTTGAAGGGGTTAATATTCATGTGTTATAAGAGCTATGACCGTCAACACCTCCATAATTATGGATGACAGGTGTTTATTTGTCCATCACCGAAATCATTGTGCTATTTACTAACTATTAATTATGGGGGATGCTAGAGATAAAGATAGTTATAGTTGAATGATAATGATAGAGATAGTTGTGGTAGGGTTAAGGGGAGATTTCCACTTGAGGGACTTATTTCTGGAACCCTTTCTCCCTCATGTTTAGACCCATTGCTTTTGAGATAATAAGACGTTCGCCCCATTAGTTTGGCGATTTTAAGAACATTCGCCCCATTTCTGTCAATTTTAAGACCGTTCGTGTCTATTTTTCCCTGGCGAGCGATAGCGAGCCTGTATTTTAAGAAGAACCGGCCTTCGGCCGGGACATTTTTCTACCGAAAAATGTACAAATTTGTCTTGAAGGGGGTCAAGGGAGTGTAATTTTTAAGCTTGATGGAGGTTTAGGGTACACACTAGATACCTCCCCTTAATGTAGTAATGGTGGTGTACGTAGTGGTTTATGAAGCTGACTGTGATTGTGATGATAATGGTGTACCGATAGTTGCAGTAGTTTAAGGGAGGGTGACCTACTTTTTGTTATTTCTGTCCTTTTCTCTCTTTCTCTGGCTTGTATCCATTCGGCCCAATTCAGCCAACTATTTAAAGACGTTTATCCCTATCTAGGTGTCGATTTCTTCCTGGCGAGCGATAGCGAGCCAGCATTATATGAAGAAATCCGGCTTCGCCGGAGAAATTTTTCTATCGAAAAATGTACAAATTTAGCCTGCTGTCTAACAAAAATAAAAAATATGCTGCTCGCTACCGCTCACCAGTAAGAAATTGACACTTGGATGGGGATAAACGTCTTAAAACAGTAGGCTGAATGGGGCCAAATGGGTACAAGCCAGAGAAAGATAGAAAAGGACAGAACAAAAACAGGTCACCCCCCTTAAGCAGAACAAAATAAAGAAGGGTAAAGGTTTGCCGAGAAAGCTCAAAGGTAGAAGAAAGTACAGTATATGCTAAGAAGATACCGTACATGGTGACCAGATAAAGTGGTTACAAAGATATCTGAAACAAAGCGATAAATATGTACACAGACTAATCGGTACACAGAACACGAGCTATCTCCAACCTGTCGGCATATATATTACACAGAGAATAATGTCCCTCATATCGACACCCCAGACATTGGAACATCTGAGAAATGGGATTGGTTTTCATGATGTTAGTGAAATATACAGTGCATGCTCTTCCATTGCATTAATTAATATTACTTCTTCGTATAGATTTCTCAGCTTTTCCCCTTTGGGGCCGGGGTGAGGGGATTTGCTCATAAATCATATCATGGAAGTAAAATTAGATTGTGATGGAAATAAGTAATTTTTTATACCATTTAATTCTTCGAAAATATTTAATGCTGGCAGAGGTACGAGTATCACTTTTCTTCACTATCACACAAATCCACCCCTCATCTTCTCTTATTATCCTAGGTGCCTCTTTTTCTTCTAACCTATTTTTGGAAAGATCATATTATCTCCAATCTTGCTAAAACAGCTTCCCAGAACTTAGGTGAGCTCAACCGTCTCCATGGATATTTTACCCCGGCACAGCTTCTTGCTTGTACTGGGACACTGTCCGCCCATGTATGTTCACTGTTCACTTATTGAAAGGGTAGAGTCCACACTTTCCGTCCTAGTAACTCGACACCTCTTACTAATTACTGAGTCTCTCCCTCCTCTACCGCTATTGTGTTTTCCAGAACTCTCTCACGGTATACCCCCTCCCTTACGACGAGTTGATGGCACTCGCCTTTCAACAAATTATCACCCCTATTCTGTCCTGCTATCTAACCCAAGAAGGAATAGATTCTCCAGTCTCTCTTCTACTAAACAAGCAAACTTTGGAACTCACTCCCTCTATCTATCTCACCTTCAGCCTATGACTTGAACAGCTTCAAATTTTATGTGGCCAGGCACTTGGACCCTAACGTACTTTGAATTTGTCTTTCTGTCACTCTTTCGGCTTTGGAGGAGACTCATTATACAGGCAGCTCTGCCTTTTGTCTCCTTCATACATATAAACAAAAATGGCAAGAAATAAGTAGGGCTTGATATAGCCAGTATCTATGTAGGACCAAGTTTCTAATAAAACAAGTGTTATATTTCTGTGTGTTTGAATGATCTGTTATGTGTGTGTCAGTGTGTGTGTAGTGAGGGAATCGACACCTACATGGCACGAAAGGTCATAAAATTGATAACGAAATGGGGTGAAAGGTGTTAAAATCGTCAAACTAATGGGCCGAAGGTCTTATAATCTCAAAATTAATAGGGCAAAACACGAGGGAGAAAGTGGTCCAGAAAGCCGGCCCCTCTCCCCTTAACAATAATATTTTGAATACCCCAGGATTTGTTACAATATGTGATTATTATATCACATACGTTATTTATTGGTATCACACTAATAGAGAATATTAAATACGGTGCAGTTAACCCTTTGAGTATCAGCGACGTGTTATATTTGATTCTATCTATACTTAGACGATATTATGCAGCTTAGGAAGGATCTGTGGTAGGTAAAAGGGTTGGTTGAGATAGTCTGAAGCCTTAATATTTACTAGAGGTCCTTCCTAAGCTGAATAAAATCATCTAATAGTTACCAGAATATGATGAAAAGGACGTCCCTGGTATGTGTACGGGTTAATAGTGAACATTCTAAAATAATTATCCCGAGATTTTTTTTTAGCTTACTCAAATATTTTCAACAGATTATTTTATTAATCTTGGGAAATGTCCTGTTCGAGATTGGAGTCTCATTATCAAACATTATACCAAGTGCTGAGTCCATGCAAATGTTTGACGAAGGTCATTTAATCAAGAGACTACTGACATACTGAGGCTACATCTTAACATATAAATTGAGAAAAGCTATTGATAATCTCTCTCTATCTCGCTCTCTGCGAAATTTAATGGGATTGCGGTGACTGAAATATCTGGGTATTGAGTTTCATGTTTAAGAGGGATGGTTCACTTTTTGGGCGATTTTTGCATGTATTCGTTATTTTTCTACTTTCCTCCCTAGACCTTCATCAAATTTAAAGACAACATCCATTAGATCCCTCTTCTAGATTAATTTGTACATTTTTCGGTAGAAAAATTTCGCGGCCGAAGGCCAGTTCTTCCAACATTACATGCTCACTATCGTTCGCCAGGGAAAAAATCGACACCTAAATAGCACGATAGGTCTAAATATTGACGAAGAAATGGGCGAATGGTCTTAAAATCGACTAACTAATGGGGCAAACATCTTAACATCTGAAAACTAATGGGGGCTAGACATGAGGGAGAATGTGGTCCAGAAAACCGGCCCATCCTCCCTTAAGTTTCTGCCGATGTGGGGCTGGGAAGCTGGTGAAATATTCATTACTTCGTTGGCCCATGAGTTTCTTTGTGAGAGAGAGAGAGTGTGTGAGAGAGAGAGAATATGAGTGAGAGTGAGTTAGAATATATATATATATATATATATATATATAAATTATGTAATCCTGCGAAATATACGTCGTTCTATTCATGCTTGCCTAATTCTTTATTTAAGTTGTAAGTTTATTCTCTTACCAAACTTTTAATGTCCTTCTTTTACATGTCAAATTCTGCTTAAGTAAGCATTTGCCCTTCTCCTCCCAGAATCACTACACATACACTTACACTTATGGTAGTCCTTCGTAGTCCGATGATGACGTTCCCTTCCTGCAAAGCAGGAAGAGAAAACCTGCGCATAGTAGAGTTTAGAGTGCCGAAGGAGGTGCGCAGTTCCAACTTCATTATCTTGGTACTGAACAGGGGTTGCTGATGGCAAGGGCGTGACCCAAGACGACCAGCTCCTGCCCAATACTGCAGGTGACTGCCGGGATTCCAATTTGTCGGAAACCGCCAGGACGTGACCCCAACTTCACTTTTCTCTCAGGGTGTGCTCCCCTAGCCTTTGTCTTAATAGACTAAACCACAAGGCAGTGGGTGTGTGCGGTTGTTGGTAGATGACAAGGATTGCACATCATACCTCTGGGGGCCACCGCATGCCCCGAGATCCCCTATTGATTTAGCCTGGGGTCCCAAGACACCCAGTTACTGTGTGTGGCCCCGTGGAGGCACAATAGGAGTCTTGGTGATGGAGAGGCTATGTACGGTACTGGCAGAGGGAGACTTACGCACTCGGCTCCCCTTTTTCACCACAAGGGTTAGCCAGCGGCAGCACTTAAAGCGATAATTGCATGCAAGCAAGCAGCACTACACCAACATGCTACTGCACTAGTCGCATCACATCACCCTGTGTGATAACACCTTCTCTACCTCCCCGTCCTCATTCAGACTCCCCTCCTGCCCTCGCCACTGCCCGCTAACCTTTCCTACCTCCCCGTCCTCATTCAGACTCCCCTCCTGCCCGTGCCACTGCCCGCTAACCTTTCCTACCTCCCCGTCCTCATTCAGACTCCTCTCCTGCCTTCGCCACACACACACACACACACACACACATAAAGAAACCATACAGCTCATATAACCACCGCCAACTCTGGTTAGTATCGAAACAAGATTTATAGATTTAATCCCAGAGGGACACACACACATGTACTCTCTCTCTCTCTCTCTCTCTCTCTCTTCTTTATCCCGTGGGAGGAGTGAATCTGGTCAGGGCAACTTGATCCCTTGAGACAGTTAAGTATCACTACCCGGGATCTATTGACGAGGACGATTTTCCTTTACGTACAGTTAGCCAAGTAAGTGATGTCGGTCGCGGCACCAAGTATATTTCAATCAATATTTAGTATCGGCACTATCTAACCATTACTGCATTGTTTCGAGTGAGGTATGCAAACATGTCCCTATCTTTACACACCCTATTCAACATCTGACAGACATTAATATAGCATACATCGAGCACAACGTAATGACAGCGGTGACACGACTTATTTGGCCAACTGTAAAAACCATTATTCCCAAGAAATTACGAAAGCCAACACTTCCCACATTCATGAAATCTTGAAACCCTTCTGTACCGGTGACATATTATCATCTTTATTTTGGCCTCTATTAAACGATTTAATTCAGTTTAAAAAGGGTCTACAGCAATTATCAGGCTTCGAAGTATCTCACTTCACCCTTTGTACTGCCACAAATCCTTCTTAAGCTGCACACAATCGTCTAAATATAGCTAGAATAAAATACAAAATACAGAAGGGGTTAATAGTCATACCTCAGGATGGCCTAGATCTGATTAATTATTTACTATCATGTATATAATTTTGAAGTACAGTATTAACCCGTTCAGTACCCGGTGCCGTCTTTTTAAGGGGGAGGTAGTCTTTTTTTCTGGACCCCCTTTTCCCTCATGTTTAACATATTAGTTTTGAGATATTAAGACGTTCGTTCCATTAGCTTGGCGATTTTTAGACCTTTCGCCCAATTGACAACCTTTGTCAACATTAAGAACTGCCGTGCCAATTAGGTGTCGATTTTTTCCTGGCGAGCGGTAGCAAGCCTGTAATTTAGGAAGGAATCGGCCTTCGGCTGGGACATTTTTACAAATTTATCTTGAAAGGTGTCTACGGGGTGTTTTTTTTTTAAAGCTTGATGGAGGTCTAGTGATGAAACTCCACAATACATAAATAAATATATATACTGACTACAAAAAACAAGCACTACCCCCTTAACATTGTTCTGGTTACTATTAAACGATTTTATTCAGGTTAGGAAGGATGTGTACCCATGAACAGCCTACACACACTATCTCAACTCATCCTTTTAGCTAACAATTATCCTCCCTAAGCTTCATAAAATCGTCTAAAGGTCGCTGAAATGAAATTAGAAAAAATCGTCACCGGTACAGGAGTTAAGGGGAGATTTCCACTTGAGGGATTTTTTTCTTTATCCCCTTCTCCCTCATGTTTAGCCCCATTGCTTTTGAGATTTTAAGACGTTCGCCCCATTAGTTTGGCGATTTTAAAAACTTTCACCCCATTTATGTCACTTTTAAGACCTTTCGTGCCATTTAGGTGTTGATTTTTTCCTGGCGAGCGATAGCGAGCCTGTAATTTAAGAGGAACCGGCCTTCAGCCGGGACATTTTTCTACCGAAAAATGTACAAATTTATCTTGAAAGTGGGTCAAGGGGGTGTAATTTCAAGCTTGGTAGAAGTCTAGGAAACACACTAAAAACCTCCCCTTAACCCTTCTGTACCGGCGACATCGTTGTCATTGTATTCCAGCTATACAGTATATAGACGATGTTGTGCCGTTTTGAGAAGGATCTGTGGTAGCAAAAATGGTAGTTAGATAGTTCGAAGCCTGTTAATTGCTTGAGGCCCTTGTAAAACTGAATAACATTGTATACTAGTAGCCTGAGTAAAGTTAAGGGGAGGTTTCTAGTTTGTTTCCTACTCCTCAAGCAATCTTAAAATTTCACCCCCTTGATCCCCTTTCAAGATAAATTTGTACATTTTTCGGTAGAAAAATTTCTCGGCCGAAGGCCGATTACTCTTAAATTACAGGCTCGCTATCGCTTGCCAGGATAAAATCGACACCTAAAGTGCACGAAAGGTCTTAAAATTGACAGAATGGGGCGGCAATTCTTAAAAATCACCAAACTAATGGGGAAAACGTCTTAAAATCTCAAAAGCAATGGGGCTACACATGAGGGAAAAAGGGGTCAAGAAAAAAGTCCCTCAAGTGGAAATCTCCCCTTAAAGAGACGTCGCCGGTACAGCAAGGGTTAGTAGAAGATGAGATTGACGTTGCATAATAGTGGACAAATAAACAGACGGAACAACAGAAAAGAGAGCAATATTCGGTTCTGCAATGTCAAGTATAATTGGCGTAAAGCCAGTATCACACGAGAGCTTTCGATGATCAACATTTTTCTGGCAACATTCCTGGAATATTTTGCAACGGTATCGGAAAATAGACTGATGACAGATGAACTTAGGCAACCGAAATATTTGATATGTTGACCTCATAAGCTGCCAGACCAATGTTGAGGATAAATGTTGAGTGAAAAAGCGCTCGTGTGATACCGCCTTAAGGGGGTATTACTCGCTTTTTTTGGACCTCCGTCTCCCTCGTGTTTAATATATTAGTTTTTGAGATATTAAGACGTTAATTACATTAGTTTGTAAATTTTAAACCTTTCGCCCGATTTCGTTGTCAATATTAAGACCTTTCGTGCCATTTAGGTGTTGATTTTTTCCTAGCGAGCGATAGCGAGCCTGTAATTTAAAGAGAAATCGGCCTTCGGCCGGGAAATTTTTCTACTGAAAAATTTACAAATTTATCTTGAAGGTGGGTCTAGGGGTGTTTTTCTTAGCTTGTTGGAGGTCTAGCGCGGAAACTAAAAAATAAATTAATAAATTAATTAATAGCCGCAAAAACCGGCCACTGTCCCCTTAAGGTAAACACCATTGGAATACACCTATCTGAACAAAGCTGAATTACATCTGTATTCTAAATTATCTACACCAATTTTCGTAATATTTATAGTTTATGATTTCACGATCACGCTATTATTATAACGGTTGATATTGCTTTAGTTAGTATTATTTCAGCGGACGGAAAAGCGAATCTCGTAGCATCTGATTAGTATCTGGATAATTAATAGACATATAAGACCCTGCTATGTGTTTGCGTCATATCATTGCCAAACTTGGGGGTCACCGGCTCTTTCTCTCCTTTGCTCTCTTTCCCTGGCTTGTATCCATTCGGCCCCATTCAGCCAACTGTTTTAAGACGTTTATCCCCATCCAGATGTCGATATCTTCCTGGCGAGCGATAGCGAGCCAGCTTTGTATGGAGAAATTCGGCTTCGCCGGAGCCATTTCTCTATCGAAAAATGTACAAATTTAGCTTGCTGTCAAAACAAAAATATATATATGCTGGCTCGCTACCGCTCGCCAGGAAAATATTGACATCTGGATGGAGTAAACGTCTTAAAACAGTAGGCTGAATGGGGCCGAATGGATACATGCCAAAGAGAGAGGGAGAGAAAGAGAAAAAAAAAACGAAGTGGGCTCCCTTAATTAACAACATATTTGGCTATAAAATCTGCGTAGCAGCTGAATATTCAGGATAATAACAGGCAATTAACTGTTGGTTGGAAAAAACAGATACAATAGGGTCTTCGATACTTGAAATGTATGTGTTTATGCAATTATAAGTATCTGGATTGATTTTTATGCAATTATAAGTATCTGGATTGATTTTTATGCAATTCTAAGTATCTGGATTGATTTTTATGCAATTATAAGTATCTGGATTGATTTTTATGCAATTATAAGTATCTGGATTGATTTTTTTACGGAAATGGCTTTTGAATATATTATATGTATAGTTATGTAGTTGATGGATAGACAATTATATTCATCATTTTGTTTCCAGAGATATACATCCATACATAGAATTATATGAAGTTCACGAATGTTTATAAGTTAACGGATAACAACAGGAGGTGTCTGTGAGAGCTAGCTGGATAACTCTCTGTGTAGGCGAGACACAGAGAGAAATAGCGAGGGAAGCCAAACAAATGCAACAGGATTTCCAGCAACTCCTTACCACATACTTATGAGGCCTCCCCTGGGTATTGCCCTGCTCGATTGATGTCAGATAACCAGACCAGATGGCTGGAGTAAATCAGGAAAGAAGAGCAATTGGACAGAGGAAGAACAAGCGGAGAAGTGAGAAGTACAGTAGAAGATTGAAAGTTTCAACAATCTCCCCAGTGTAGTGGAGGTGCAAGCAGAGAAATACCAAACAAATAAATATATATCTAGGCTATGGGGGAGAAACGAAACACATATAAAAGGCAGCTTTAAAAGTGGGAAGGACAAAAGGTTGACGCAAAATAATCCGTGGAAGAAAGAAAGAAAACAATTGAGGCAGCAATGAATAATCGATTATATATATACACCATTAGTGGAGTGGAGATTAGTGGAGTGGGTTGCTTGGTAGACTGGAGAACAAGTCGTATTTTGGAGAAATGATTTACAGCATAGTTATCGAAATATTTCACTTGTTCATAAACTTATTTCTCGTATCTTGTAGGTTATAGTTATCAGAATATTTAACTTATTCTTAAAACTCATTTATCATATTTTGTGGGTCATTGATATCAAAATATATTACTGATTCTTAAAATTTATTTCTCGTATCTTGTGGGTCATAGTATATTTCACTTACAAATATTTCACTTATTCTTTGAGTTTATTTATCGTATATTTAACTTATCCTTAAGACTTATATCTCGTATTTTGTAGGCTTCACAGGCAACTCTGACGAAAACGCATACTTAAAATAAAAGTTTACTGTAAAATCCCAAGTGACTCTTACACGGTTTTATGATTAGTGTAAGGAAAAGGTATTGTCTGTATACAAACTGGTCCTTGGTGTTGTTGGGGATTTTTCTTTGTCCAAAACAAAACAAAAAAATCCATAAGACGCATACAGAAAAAAACAGAAAAACAAATATTACACCCACACACACACTATACTGTTTTTCGCTACAGTTATGCAATACTATATCATTTTATGCATATCTGACGAAAGAGTATTAAATTAACTTGTTTCACGAATGTTTTGATCACATTTTGGATATTGAACACAGGTTCTTACAATAAAGCATCCACCCTGTGTTTCTGGAGGTTCCCGGACATCTCAATCAGTAGACCAATACAACCAGTAGCTCTCAACCAGTGCCAAATCAACCAAGACCAACCAAACCAGTGCCAAAATATAGTACTAACCTAACCTAACCTAACCGTATTGATTGATATGGTACTGGTTGAGAGCTACTGGTTGAAATGGTCTACTGGTTGAGTTGTCCGGTCACCGTTTCTGGACAATGCATTTGAAATGTAGCTGACACCAGAAATATTCGAATGGGCTTCGTTCCACTTCATACACTTCCAACGCCAGCGAACAGACCTGCAGCTGCATATCAATGTGGTGGTGGTGTGGTAGTGTGATAGTAGTAGAGTGGTGGTAGTAGTGGTGGTGTGATGATGGTAGTGTGGTTGTGTGATGGTAGTGTGGTTGTGTGCTTGTAGTGTGGTAGTGTGATGGTAGTAGATTGGTGGTAGTAGTGGTGGTGTGATGATGGTAGTGTGGTTGTGTGCTGGTAGTGTGATGGTAGTAGTGTGGTGGTAGTAGTGGTGATGTGATGATGGTAGTGTGGTTGTGTGATGGTGGTAGTGTGGTACTGTGTTAGTGGTAGTATGGTGGTGGTAGTGTAGTAATGTGATGGTGGTAGTGTGGTAGTGTGATGGTAGTAGTGTGGTACTGTTACTCAGTTACTTGTTCGTCAAGGGGAATCCACGCAATGCGAGCTAAGCTCATTATTATCGCGCCTCCTTAACTGGAATGTATTGCGTGAAATGCATGTTAAGTGTTTTATGTACTGTTGGAATGGCTGTGGATGTGTGTGTAGTCTGTATTTAGCCAATTGGCGACATCGGAAACGAAGGCTTAGGGTGGATCTGTATGGTACCATTCTCACTATAGACGGTACCGTCTCGCCCGAAGGGTTAGGTAGCCATCAGCTTAGGTGAACCATATGATACCCATCTCGCCTTGTACCATTTTTGCCAACCCCAGATGGGACGTCACAACGTCGTCCACTTATTCCAGGTACCTATTTACAGCTAGGTGAACTGAGGCTAACGCATGAAAGGAGACAAGCCCAATTTGTCTCCGCCCGGCCGGGGATTGAACCCCCGACCCCTCGTGTGTGAGACGAGAGCTCTACCTACTAGGCTACGGGCTGTGTTAGTGGTAGTGTGATGGTGGTAGTGTGGTTGTGTGTTGATTGTAGTTAAAAAAAACAAAAAAACAAAAAAACAATAGTGGTGTTGTAGTAATGTAATGGTGGTAGTGTAGTAATTGCATGCCGTGACATTTTGATCCTTCTCTTAATTTTGCCATGTTTTATTAATTTTAGGTCGTCTTGCAAGTTTATAATATCTTCCTATCGCGACTTCTTCTTAACTTGGTCTGTGTTGTCTAACCTGTTTGCTGTCACCAGTGTTTTTTTGTTTTTGTTATTATTGTCATCCTGAAATTTCGTACTTTATTTTCGTTTGTTTACCTGCTAGTATTGTCATTCACTTATCTATTTTTGTTATCGAAAGTAGACATAATAACAGTCTAATTATAGTGCTTCTCAATGATTGCAACACTTATATGCATATCATGAACACTAATAATATATATGCGTGATTAAAAACAAATAAATATATGCTCTTTCATTCTCCAATATGAATATCAATATATATTGACAGTTAAAAAATACAAGCATTTGAAAATAAACATAAACAGTAAGATTAAAATAACGACACACTAAATGCGACTAAGAATCTAAAATATGTTACACACACGCGGAATGATTGTATCTGAAATTCTTCAATTACATTATTTTAACACGAACAGTTAATTATTCCTGTGAAGAAACAATTTAACAAGGACATACATATTAAAGATGTATCATAAGGGAGCAAATTCTTGAAATTATTTGACTAAGCGATTGAAATATAATAAAATACAAACAGCAAAATATATCATATTGTGTGTATTAGCACTACAAAAAAAAGTCGGTTTATTTCCAGCTGATGGCAAATTGAATCCTTTAGCAGCTGATTTTTCGATACTTAATGATCAAATATGAAACTACTATGTCTCTGCATCATCTTATTGCCAAGTTTTCGCAATCAGCAACATATTTCGTTACAAAACCTTCGAAATAGCCTAGTAATTAAGATTACTTTGTGGCAATTTACCATCAACTGGAAACAAATGGCCTTTAACAACCATACATGCAACAAGACTCCCCCTCCATGTACTTCAACACTCTTGCAAAGACAGGATTTTTTTTTTTTTTTTTTTTTTTTTTTTGCCAGACGCTGTAATTCCCAAGAATTATGATAACAAATTAGGCATTTGTCACGAATTGCTAGGTCAAGTTGCCCGGGCTTGACATCTACTAATAACATTCTGACAGTGAGGATTCGATCCGAAATTACTCTCATATTGGCTTCCATTTCTTTCCAGCGAGAATATTTCAAGAGACTTCGACAGAGAGAGAGAAAATATTGACAGGTATAATTATCTGAAGGAGAGTTGGAGTCTTTGGTGGCCGAGATCAAGAGCTCAACCCATCCGTCCATTTAGACTAGGGTACAGCCGCCACAAGCCATTCTATTAACCCCTTCAGTACCGGTGACCTTCTTTAAACTTTATTATGGCTACTATTAAACGATTGTATGTAGATTTAAACGGGCTTCCAGCAATTAACAGGCTTCGAACTATCGCACTTAATATTTTTTTTACTACGACCGACCCTTCTTAAACTGCACAAAATCGTCTAAATATAGCTAGAGTAAAATGAGAAATACGTCGCCGGTACAGAAGGGGATAAACATACACCCATTTGAATCTGTATCGAACCCAAACGAGAGAAAACGATGCTATATAATATCTCACGTGAATCAGAGTTTGGATTTAGAGGTTAATTAATTACATTTTATAACCACTTCAGTACGGGTGGCGCCATTATTCCATATAGTCTTGCTATTATTGGACAATTTTATGAAGCTTAGGAAGGACGTCTGGTACCTAGAGAGGTGCATTATATCTCCATTTATTCGATGCCTGTCATAAATCTTTTCTAAACACAAGATAATCGTCTAATGCCAGAATAATAGAAAAATAACTTCACCCAAATTGAAAGCGTTAAATCATCGTGTTCACATTAAGTATTCTAACTGTATAAACAGAGTGGAGGTCTGTGGACGTGGGGAATATACAAAGGTGAGTTCATAGCCTTTAGTTTATTGCCTGTGGGTCATCCTCTTTCAATTGATTAACACATATTTGTTTATATTTGCCCATAATTCACATTACTTTATCTGTCATTAAAGACCCTTAGTTAAGCTACATATTGACTAGTATTTTACTATTACTACAGTATTGTATCTCTGGGTCTTCAATCAATCACCTTTCACCATCTATCACTATGTATTTCCTGGCTACATGTCTGGATCATCTTTCTTTCCTGTTTCCGTTTCTATTACAATCTTTACTTTGGTTTATATATATATATATAGTTTAACTCACCGGGTTCTCTCCCTGCTTGTTTTCCATTCCCAAAAATACTGATGTCCTACACAATATATACGACGTTCTAGCATATTTAATGATTATCATTATTTATAATTAATATTATTTCATAGCACAAATACTTATTATGACAAAATACATAACGAAGACATTGCAGCACACAATCGTTTGTAATAAATAGAAAACGACGCATTTAGAAAAAAATATAATAGTTATACTGGTTTATATAGGGATATGCAAATATATATTTTTTGAGTGAAAATATAATATATATTTCACAAGTCTTTAAATAATGTTAAAGAAGCATATATAATAATATTCATACTGTGTTTCCAATAGCAACAACACTTCTATAAAAAACGAAGTGAAAGCAATTTCCAGTCAATTGGCACCTCCTGTGAACGATATTGATAAATGATACCAGGTTTCCATCTCCCTCACTTCCCTCACATTTTCGGGCCTGAGCTGCCACAGACTAGGTGAAGGTATTGAGGGATAAACCTTTACAACGGCACCTCGTAGCTATTATATTTTCTATTCTATATACTCAGGCCCAATCCCCACTGTTCCTCTTTTTTTTCCTCTTTTCCTTTTTTCTTATTTTGTTTTGTGGGGGGGGGGGGGGCCGACTCAAGACAGAGCCAAAATAGGGACAACACAACAGAAAACAATGAACACACAGAAACAAAATACAAATTCACACACATCTAGCTGCTTTCTACTTTTCCTATTTTCTGAAGAGTGTAGAGAGGGGAAGTTGCTGTTCGCTGATGACACAGCATTGGTGGCGGATTCTGATGAGAAACTGCAGCGGGTAGTCAAAGAGTTTGGTGTGGTTTGTGGAAGGAGGAAACTGAAGGTGAACGTCAATTAAAGTAAAATAATGGTGTGTAATAGGGGAGAGCATAGGGTGAATCTAGATGTGAGGCTGGAAGGGGAAATATTGGAACAAGTAGAGTGTTTTAAATATCTAGGAGGAACGATAAGCAGGAGTGGAGGTATGGAAGTGGAGGTAAAACAGAGAGTGTGTGAAGGAAGGAAGGTTTTCGGAGCAATGGGAAGTATGTGGAAGACGAGAAATCTCGCAGTGAAAGTAAAAAGTGCACTGTATCAAGGAATTGTTGTGCCAACAGTGATGTATGGGGTTGAGACATGGGCTCTGAAGAAAAAGGAGAAAAGAGGGCTGGATGTGATGGAGATGAGCTGCTTGAGGAGTATGTGTGGAGTTACTCGTAGAGACAGATTGAGGAATGAAGAGATACGTAGGAGAGTGGGGCAGCAGGAACATTTGTCAGCCAGAGTGGACAGAAGGGTGCTGAGCTGGTATGGTCATGTTGAACGAATGGGAGATGAAAGGCTTACAAAGAGAATATGTGAGTCAGGTACAAGGGGAGATAGAAGGGCAGGAAGACCCTCATGGAGATGGAGAGACTGTGTAAGAAAAGCTTTGGATGATAGAGGCATAACTATAGATCAGGCAGGGGAAGTGGTGGTGGACAGGAGTGAATGGAGAATGCTTGTGAATAGTTGAGTGAACACGTGGTCATATGGAGTAAGGGGTCGGGTGCACGTTGGACTAGATAATAGTCCATCAGGCGCCTGGCCCGGGGAGACGATTAATATGAAGGGTGCGCCTGGAAGTGTGGTGGGAGGGCTTGTGGCTTTGGCTCCGCTACATGTCTGCCTGCCGAGATCGGAACCTCTCCGGGTGGTCGGGGGCCAGGGGAGTGCTGGAGCGACCTTGGTGACCCTGGTTTCTGGGTCTTCTCTTGGGTGACCTGGATGTGTGTGAGTGTGTGCTTTTTATCTGTGTTTATTTGTTGTTTTATGTTGTTTTTGTGTTTTCCCTGTTCTTGCTCTGTCTTGAGTCGGCTACCCCCAAAATGGGGATTGGGCCTGAGCATATAGATAGATAGATAGATAGATATACCTCGTACTGTATGGGTTAAGGGGAGGTCTCCACTTGAGGGATTTTTTTCTTGACCCCTTTCTCCCTCATGGTTATCCCCATTGTTTTTGAGATTTTAAGACGTTTGCCTCATTAGTTTCGTGATTTTAAGAATTTCGGCCCCATTCTGCCAATTTTAAGACCTTTCGTGCCATTTAGGTGTCGATTTTATCCTGGCGAGTGATAGCGAGCCTGTAATTTAAGAGTAACCGGCCTTCGGCCGGGATATTTTTCTACCGAAAAATGTACAAATTTATCTTGAAAGGGGGTCAAGGGGGTGACATTTTAAGATTGCTGGAGGAGTATGAAACAAACTAGAAACCTCCCCTTAACGAAAAGAAGTTACATGATTAATGAAAACAGTTGGGAATGAGAATAATAGGAGCAAAGTTGGATGGGTAATAAGTACCAACCCGTTCTTAACATTAATCATCAATTACAAACCCCAATGTACTTGAATAAACTCATGAAAATATATGGTCCTCCCGGGATTCGAACTCGGGACACCACACCCAAATATAATGCCTCAGGGAAGGGAGTATAATTCCCTCTGGGGTGTGATTGTTTTTGTTTATGTTAATTAAGGGAATAGTGTCCGGTTTTTGGGGCTATTAATTCATTTATTCATTTAGTTTTTTGGGCTATTAATTCATTTATTCATTTAGTTTTTTAGTTTCCTCGGTAGACCTCCATCAAGCTTAAAAAAAAACCCATAGAACCCCTTTCAAGATACATTTGTACATTTTTCGATAGAAAAATGTCCCGGCCGAAAGCAGTTTCCTCTTAAAATAACAGGCTCGCTATCGCTCGCCAGGAAAAAAATCAACACCTAAATGGCATGAAAGGTTTTGAAATTGACAACGACATGGGGCGAGAGGTTTTAAAATCGACAAACTAATGGAAGGAACATCTTAACATCTCAAAACAAATATGCTAAACATGAGGGAGAAGGAGGTCCAGAAAAAACCCCGAGTAGTACCCCCGATAAGGACGGAATGTAGTGCATAAGATTATTATTGGAATGACGAATAACAGATAAATGAACATAAGAACAATAGAACCTGCTGGAGACACAAGGGCCGGATATGTGAGAGAGAGACTGAAGTTGTGCTTTAAAAAAAAAAAAAACAAAAAAAAAAAACAAAAAAAAAAAACTTCCCGAGTGGGTGGGAAGTTATGTTGGTGTGAATACGGGTGACTATATTATAGAATGTGGGAGGAGAGAGAGAGAGAGAGAGAGAGAGAGAGAGAGAGAGAGAGAGAGAGAGAGAGAGAGAGAGAGAGAGAGAGAGAGAGAGAGATTTACATATATTTACATAGATACACTGGCCACACAGATCTTACGATCCCTACGAGGTGACCAGGACTTAATCCTAATAGAGATAGCAACCCTAAGAGAAAGTGGAAGGAAAGGATAGCAAAGATGAAGGCTCTCTCCCCACCCTCCGCTCCCTCCGGCAATATGCCGTACATGAAAATAGTTAGAAGTGAATAACCTTGCAGGGCTTGGAAATCGCCTGAAGGAATTTATAGTATAGTTAGAAATGGAAAGGAAAAGGCATGCACACCTTCACTTTTTTTTTTTTTTTTTCCCCCTTTTTCCTTCCTTCTTTCCAACTAAAAACGTTTTCATTTCCGCCAGGTTCTCTTATCAGTGATCAGCTTCTACTGCAGACCAACTTTTCTGTGATATGTGTCTAACCTTTTTTTAAATGTGTATATCGAGTCACTGTCAATAACTTCATTAGGGAGCTTATTCCACTCATTAATAATACTGTGGGTGAAGAAATTTTTAGTTATGTCTAGGTTCGCTTTCCTGCCTGTTAGTTTTAATTTGTTTCCTCTTGTGGAACCTTCTTTGGCTATCTTAAATAGATTATTAGAATTTACGTTACTAAAGCCTTTTAGTATCTTAAAACACTCTATCAGCTGTCCCCTTATTCTCCGTTTCTTAAGCGAAAACAGGTCGAGTTCTCTTAATCTCTCATTGTATGGCTTATTTCTAAGGGAAGGGATTAACTTTGTTGCTCTACGCTGAACGGAGAGAGAGAGAGAGAGAGAGAGAGAGAGAGAGAGAGAGAGAGAGAGAGAGAGAGAGAGAGAGAGAGAGGTAAATGGTGGACAGATAGCTAATTATAGATAACTTTGTCGTCTTATATACCTTACTCTATATTTATATGAGGTAGAAGGATCAATCAAGAGTGACGTGGAGGGATCAAGAGATGCTAAGTAAGGGTACAAGTCAATAAATAAATAATTTTATAATATAACGGTTGCAAATGTCAATTTTTTCGAAATCGATTATCATATTACAATTATTACAATTCCTGTCTTCGTGGTGCGATGTATAAGGTGTTGATTTTCGGTGTGAGCATCCTGGGTTCGAATCCACGGACTGCCACATGTGTTTGTAAATTTCATTAATGAATAAACAGTACGGTACAATATACTTGTTGTCATCTCATAGTATTGAATTTAAGACTTTCTGTCCTCACATCTATATTTAATGAAGCTATTTTTGCCTTAGTTTCATAATGTGTAGAGGTATCGGCACTTGACACTAACGCTATTGTACACATTTAGTTTCAGATCAAGACTAAGTTTGTGTACATTTACGGCCCTAACTCACCAGTATATTCCAGTTGCCCGTAATGCGAACACCTTGTGTATTTCCAGGCCGCGAAGTATGTTGAGGGGGACTGTCGTTCTTACACCGGGGGAAACTGAAATTGCAAGGAGGTGACAATCTAAGGAAGTGGAAACAAGGAGAGGAAATTGCCTGGGAAACGTGACGAGGGAGGAGGAAACGGGAGAAGGAGAGTTTCTTATTTTCCTTTGCCTTCACCCCACCCTTCTCTCTCCTTCCCCTGCCATAGTTTACCCTTTCAGTAATTCTATGTTCTTGTATCCATTTGACCATCAATTGTATTCACTACTAACATCAACGTGGCAACAACAACAACTATCACCAACAAGTCACGCTTACCGCAACAACATAAAGTCGCAGCAATCAGCAACAAGAACTCAACAAAAACACGCTTCTGATAAATAGATTAATGATTAGGGAACCATAAGCTGACAACACAGGCTCTCAGTATTGTGCCTTGGAGATATCTATAAGTCACAGTGCATATATTGTGATGACTGTTTGATAGGGGGAACAACTTTAGGTTATATTGAATGGGTGTAGCCTTTCATCAACCCTCACACTATAAACTGTCCCAGTCATGTAGTATTAATGCCGGACCACCTAGTAGGGACCGCAAGGCCTGTGTGGTGTGAGCATCTGTGTAACTCTCTCTTGTTAGCCCGATCACCACCGTTTCCTTTTAAAATGTCTCTCCAGCTCTCGTTTACTCTTCAATTTACGTTCCCTTTATTGGATTTCTCACATTTCGCTTCCACTCTTTTCTCGTTCAAATGATTCTCACTTGTTTTCATTATCGTTAGTTGTTTCTCGGCTGACTCATTATTCTTCATTCAGTATATCCTGCCGTATATTCCTCCTATATTGGTTTTTGTTTTATCATATTGGATCAAACATCATTCCCACCAGATGTTTCTGTAATAAGCATCATATCTCTGTTATGTGTTCACGAAATATCTTTTCCTTCATAATCATTTATATTGTTAAGTTTCCTTATATCACCTCCCCTTATATTTCCTTATATCACCTCCCCTTATATTTCCTTATATCACTTCCCCTTATATATTCCTTATATCACCTCCCCTTTTATTTCCTTATATCACCTCCCCTTTTATTTCCTTATATCACCTCCCCTTATATTTCCTTATATCACCTCCCCTTATACTTCCTTATATCACCTCCCCTTATATTTTCCTTATATCACCTCCCCTTATATTTCCTTATATCACCTCCCCTTATATTTCCTTATATCACTTCCCCTTATACTTCCTTATATCACCTCCCCTTATATATTCCTTATATCACCTCCCCTTATATTTCCTTATATCACCTCCCCTTATATTTCCTTATATCACCTCCCCTTATATTTTCCTTATATCACCTCCCCTTATATTTCCTTATATCACCTCCCCTTATATTTCCTTATATCACCTCCCCTTATATCACCTCCCCTTATATTTTCCTTATATCACCTCCCCTTATATTTTCCTTATATCACCTCCCCTTATATCACCTCCCCTTATATTTTCCTTATATTATCACCTCCCCTTATATTTCCTTATATCACCTCCCCTCATATTTCCTTATATCACCTCCCCTTATATTTTCTATAATGTTATAGAACTCCCGTTAATTTGACATTACATCACTATTTTAGGCGGTACGTTTTACCTATTTATTTCTAGATTTATTTCTATTAATTCCCCCTGCGTTTATCTTTCAGAAGTCTCAACCATTTCCTCTTATCTCGACATCCTTCAGTTAGGCCATTATATTTCTCACCCTTATCATATGATCGTCTCTGTCTCTCTCTCCTTTTTTTTCTCTCTCTCTGTCTCTCTCTCTCTCTCTCTCTCTCTCTCTCTCTCTCTCTCTCTCTCTCTCTCTCTCTCTCTCACACACACACAGTTCCTCGTCGTAACTCATCATATCTCGTTTATGATGTCACACTTTCCTGTCTACTCTTTCATATCGCGTTGGTGTCTGTCGCATCCACTATCTCTACCCTCTATAAAACTCCGGGCGATAGAGTCTTCATCTCCCTTGCTCACATTTCTCTTCCTGCCCCTCTATACTATCTCTCTCTCTCTCTCGTTCTTTCTCTGGTTCTTTCTCTCTCTCTCTCTCTCTCTCTCTCTCTCTCTCTCTCTCTCTCTCTCTCTTCTTCTTTGCTATCCTTTCCTTCCACTGTACCTTACTCTCGGGTTAGCTCTCTCTACTAGAATTAAGTCCTGATCACCTCGCTGGGATCGTAAGGTCTGTGTGGTCAGTATATATATGTAAATCTATGTAAATCTCTCTCTCTCTCTCATTACTAAGCTAGGAAAACATAGTAAGTGTAGTTATTGGACAATATATACAATATTCACTAGGTTGGATATATCACCAAAAGAAAGCGCAATATCCGACCAAAGTAAGGAACTATACAATATCTTCGCAATATTACCTCCATCGATCTCTTTTATCCATTCTCCATAGTAATACAGATCGGCCAACGTCCGCCATATTGGTGCCACTGGTGCATTTTGCTTCTATTTAAAGGGGTAGTGTTTGGTTTTTGGTGTATATACAGTATATATATTTATTAATGTATTCCTTAGTTTTCACCATCATGCTTAGAAAAAACATCCGCTAGACCCCCTTTCAAGATAAATTTGTACATTTTTCGATAGGGCCGGTTTCTTCTAAAATTAGCGGCTCGCTATCGTTCGCCACGAAAAAATCGACACCTAAAGGGCACGAAAGGTCTTAATATTGAAAAAAAAAATGAGGCGAAAGATCTCAAAATCGCCGAACTAACGGAACGAATGTCTTAAAACCTCAACATTAATATGGTAAACATGAAGGAAAAGGGTGTACAAAAAAAGCGAGCACTACCCCCTTAAACTCAAAGTATATCAGTATCTCTAATAATCTTCGGCAATAGTGATACAGAATATATATTTTTGTCTGTAGATACACATTCTAAATGATTACAAGTTAAGTAACCACCTGTTGTTTGATAAATACAGTACGAAAATGATGTCCAAAGAAAAAGATGGCCACTTTATGTTACTGCTCTCCACTCTTCCCCCTCCCTCTTCTTCCTCCTCTCATCCTCCTCGTCTTCCTTACCATTCCTCCCGCTTCCTATTCCTATTCAATTACACTGATCGTCTATCGCTCTTTGATTTCGCCTTTTGATTTTCGAAGGCCAAGACGTTCGTGTGTATGTGCGTTTGCCTTTAATCCTCCAACCCTCCCTTCTCTCTCTCTCTCTCTTACCCATTACACTGATCACTACCATTACCTTTAACCAGTCTCTCTAGCTTGCAATCCCTTCTCATTGTATCTTCCCTTTATTGGGTTTCTCGCATTTTGTTTCCATTACATTCACGTTCAAATGACTCTTATTTATTTTCAGTATTATTAGTTATTCTTAGCTAAACAGTAATCATGCACAGGGGTGTAAATGCACTGGAAAAGCTAATTGTTTACTGAATAATGGGCATTTAAATTTGGTACATATTTGTTACCTATAGTCACACTCCAGATAGCCTACCCGAAGATGGCTCCAATGACATTGTTGATGAGACTGGGCGAGGGTGAGCCTGGGTTCTAGATTGGATATGGTAGTGTCCCTTCGTAAAGAGTTCCGGAGGCTTCCTTATTATTATTCACTCATTATTAATGCATTCTGTCTGTCTTTTTTACTATCCTACGTTTCCTTCTGGGGGCAGGAGACTAGGAATCCTCCTCCCCTTGTAAAATTCTCCTACTCAACGAGACAGAGAAAGGGGCGAAGGAACGCGAAAGTGGTCCCGGACCCTAAAAATTGAAACTTTAAAGGTTTCTGTTCGGGCTCTGTTTCGAGTCGGCCACCCCCAGCAATGGGGGATGTGCCTGGGTATATACATACATACATTATTATTGCAATGACTGTTTCAAATCGGTGTGAAGTGCTTGGTTCCCTGGAAGACACTATAGAACTGGGATAGCTTTGGATGTGAGGCACTTTCTCTCCCTCTCTCTTTCGCTTGTATCTATTCGGCCCCATTCAGCCTACTGTTTTAAGACATTTACCCCCATCCAGGTGTCATTATTTTCCTGGCGAGCGGTAGCGAGCCAGCATTTATGTATTTTTGTTTTGACAGCAAGCTAAATTTGTACATTTTTCTATCGAAAAATGTCTCCGGCGAAGCCGGATTTCTACATACAATGCTGGCTCGCTATGGCTTGCCAGGAAGAAATCGACACCTGGATGGGGATAAACGTTTTAAAACAGTTGGCTGAATGACGCCGAATGGAAAGAGAGAAAAGGAGAGAAAGATAAAAAAAAAAAGGCCGGTGACCCCCTTAAGGTCAAGGTGGGGCTTTATATCAGGCCAGACTCTGAATATTAGGTTTACCCTCTCACTCTTGCTTAAGTTTTTGGGATAAATATTATGCACTATAGCTTGCTCTCTAATGTGCTGTTCATGCTGCCGTTAGACTATGCACATAACGTTATCGCTCTGCTTTAAGGGAGCCCATCTCGCTTTTTTTCTCTTTCTCTCCCTCTATCTTTGGCTTGTATCCATTCGGCCCCATTCAGCCTACTGTTTTAACACGTTTACCCCCATCCAGGTGTCAATATTTTCCTGGCGAGCGGTAGCGAGCCAGCATATATTTATTTTTGTTTTGACAGCAAGCTAAATTTGTTCTTTTTTCGATAGAACAATTTCTCCGGCGAAGCCGGATTTCTTCATACAACGCTGGCTCGCTATCGCTCGCCAGGAAGAAATTGATACCTGGATGGGGATAAACGTCTTAAAACAGTTGGCTGAATGGGGCCGAATGGATACAAGCCAGGAAAAGAGAGAAAAGGAGAGAAAGATAAACAAAAACGGTGACCCCCCTTAATTCACATTTATCGAATCTACATGCAATGTATCCAAAGATAAAGCAAGCCCCATACTCTTACTTAAAGATAAAGCAAGCCCCATACTCTTACTTAAAAAATCCATAATATCAAATTAGCCGATTGAAAATCGATGTAAAGTAAATCAAAATGTTCCTGTATTCTGAGCAACAAATGTGTGTATATGAAATAAGAGGCATTTTTCAAGCTCATTCCAAATTTGTCATCGGAATCAATTTATCGTTACTAGTTGTTTTTATATGAATAAAATCAAACTTGGTACTCAGCGGTTCACAACTATTGAGGTGTAATGAAATACTAATTCTACATCGATTTTGAGTAACAAGAATTACATTTATTACTATGTATTATATCTCAATAGAAAGAGGAAAGGCCGATATAAATTATATCAGTTGCAAAACCCACAAAACACAAACAAAGTGATAACAATTATGTCGACTTGTTTTGTTTTGTGTTTTTCCAACATCATCCGACTTCCCATGGCTGTATATACAAATTTGGGTGACGACAATAGGTTTCTATTTGTGAAATGACGCATACTTTTCACCCACTTTCCAAAAATCCAATCAGAATTTGTCTATCATCAATAGTTGATTTTATAAAAAAAAATATATATATAATATACACCGCGTGGTACTCGCGTAATAATATGTGTACATATTAGTTTGTATTTTGTGTTAGGGTATTTTAGCATATCAATATGAATAGCGCATTGTATGAGAACACATATATAACCAACCCAAAGTCCCTCCTTCTAATAGTTGGATATATATACATGTGTGCGTGTGTGTGTGTGTGAGGGAGAGTGGGAGAGAGTGATATTTGCTAGATTGGTCAGACATTTGAAAGCAAATTGCATGAACGCCGCAATATTTCACTTCCGAGTAGAATCAATTTCGTATTAAGGGAGCCCACCTCGCTTTTTTCTTTCTCTCCCACTTTCTTTGGCTTGTTTTCATTCGGCCCCATTCAGCCTACTATTTTAAGACGTTTACCCCCATTCAGGTGTCGATTTTTTCCTGGCGAGGTATAGCGAGCCTTTAATTTTATGAGAAACCGGCCTTTGGCCGGGACATGTCTATCGAAAAATGTACACATTTATCTTGAAAGGGGGTCTAGGCAGTGTTTGCTTACGTTTGGTTAAGGTCTACGAGGAAACTAAAAAATAAATGAATATATGAATAAATAAACCCCCCAAATAACCAGTGTCCCCTTAATGACATCACATATTGGAATTAAACAATTATTCATCTCAGACCAAACTGGTCCACAATATTCGATCGCTTGACTTATATGACACTGAAACGGACACACACAAAAACAGTAGTAGACTGTTTTTGTATTCTTATTATTATTATTATTATATATATATATATATATATATATTTTTTTTTAATATTGTTTATTTTTGTATTTTTATTTTATTTTTTGTATTTTTTTATTTTTTTTGGGGGGCGGCCTTGGTTTAAGAGGGGGCGAGGGTCATCAGATGATAATTTCTATTCTGGTAGTACATGAAGATACTGACGAAGTTTATCGAAATTTGTACGTTATTTTTTGAGAAATACTGCTGACAAAACTCACAGCCAGACAAACAGACAGCCAGACATAACTGTGATCACATAATCTCCGCGTACTTTGCCTAGGAGATATCAATAAAAAAAAAAAAAAATAGGGTCATAATTTATTTAACTTGCGATGTAGTTCAAACCCCTCCAATGTTTTGTTCTGTTCGCATTTATTCGTGAATCTATATTGCAAAATTAAGCCATAATAAAATATGCAGAATTTTACGTCGGTGAAAAACAAGAACACGATTCGAACATAAAGTTTTCAGTGGACGGGATGCAGCTTACGAGGGGTCACCGGCTTTTTATTATCTTTCTCTCCTTTTCTCTCTTTTCCTGGCTTGTATCCATTCAGCCCCATTCAGCCAACTGTTTTAAGATATTTTTCCCCATCCAGGTGTCGATTTCTTCCTGGCGACCGATAGCGAGCCAGCATTGTATGGAGAAATCCGGCTTCGCCGGAGAAATTTTTCTATCGAAAAATTTAAAAAATTAGCTTGCTGTCAAAACAAAAAAATATATATGCTGGCTCGTTAC
This sequence comes from Paralithodes platypus, assembly GCA_032716605.1. Lineage (NCBI taxonomy): Eukaryota > Metazoa > Arthropoda > Malacostraca > Decapoda > Lithodidae > Paralithodes > Paralithodes platypus. The sequence goes on from CM064487.1 coordinate 2,761,077, forward strand.
CGCTCGCCAGGAAAATATTGACACCTGGATGGGGGTAAACGTCTTAAAACAGTAGGCTGAATGGGGCCGAATGGATACAAGCCAAAGAGAGAGGGAGAGGGAGAGAAAGAGAAAAACAAAGCGAGGTGGGCTCCCCTAATGTGAGGTCCGATAGCAATGCAAGGAAACAATGGGCAGAGGAATAGTGTCGAAATTGCGATACAAAGAATATTAATACCAAAAATACCTCCAAGTGATGAGAAATAAAAATCTCGCCCAGAAAGTATGTGTCACTCAGTCTTGCACACACACACACACACACACACACACACACACTCTCTCTCTCTCCTATAAATGTTTTAAATAATACAACAATTACTTCCACGTGATGAGAAATAAATTCCTCGCCTAAAAAGTATGTCACCCAGTCTCGCACTCTCTCTCTCTTTTTCTCTTATCTATTTTTTAAATAATACAAAAATTACTTCAACGTGATGAAAAAGAAATCTCTCGCCCAGAATGTATGTGTCACTCAGTCTCAAACACTTTCTCACTCTCACTCGCTCTCTCTCTCCTATCTATGTTTTTTAAATAATACAAAAATTACTTCCACGTAATGAGAAATAAATCCTTCGCCCAGAAAGGATGTGTCACTCAGTTTCACACACACTTTCTCTCTCTCTCTCTCTCTCATCTAATTATCCAGGTCACTATCCAGATCGGTATTCTGAGGCAGGCGGTGCGTCGTATGAATGTAAATAAGGTACTCGGGAATAATCCCCTTCTCCCTCACGTTAGCCCCACATTAGTTTTCAGATTTTATGACACTCGGTTCATTATTTTGGCGATTTTAAAAACTTTCGACCCCTTTCTTTGTCAATATTAAGACTTTTCGTGCAATTTAGGTGTCGATTTTTTCCTGGCGAGCTATAGCGAGCCTGTAATTTAAGAGGAAGCGGCCTTCGGCCGGGACATTTTTCTATCGAAAAATGTATAAGTTTATCTTGAAGGAGGGTCTTGGGGGCTGTGTGTGTGTGTTTTTTTTTTTTTTTTTTTTTTTAAGCCTAATGGAGGTCTAGGGAGGAAACTAAAAACATAACACATATACATATCACTCACTCATTCACTCTCTCTCATCTCATTGTTCAGGTCACTATAATTATCCAGATCGGTATATTCTGAGGCAGGCGCGGTGTGTCTATGAATGTCAATATATAGGTGCTCGGGAGTATAATCCCACCTACAAAGGGCCTTGTTCACATTTACGCTGCCCTAAGGGGAGATGGGTCGTTTTTCTGGTCCCCCTTCTCCCTCACGTTTAGCCCCTATTAGTTTTCAGATTTTATGACGTTCGGCTCATTATTTGGCGATTTTAAGAACTTGCGCCCCATTTCTTTGTCAATATTAAGACTTTTGGTGCAATTTAGGTGTCGATTTTTTCCGGGCGAGCGATAGCGAGCCTGTAATTTAAGAGGAACCGGCCTTCAGCCGGGACAATGTACACATTTATCTTGAAGGGGGTTGTTGGAAGAGTATTTTTAGCTTGATGAAGATATAGGAAGGAAACCAAAACACAAAAAATAATACCGGTAATAATATATAATATATATATATACATAAACAAGCAAATAAATACGCCCATCGGGGGGATGGGCGTTGGAACTAATAAATGTAATGGATAAAACACATATACCATGGTGCCTGAAGCGGTTTTCATTACTGAGAGAGTATGCGGAAGACACATTAATTATCTTGACTAATGGAAGATTACAATGTTTCATATTTACATTGTAATACAATAGAACAAGACATACAACATTATAGTACTTGTTAAAATAATAATGAAATAATTAATCAACGGTACACTATTCTGTATACTAAGCAACTACATAAATAAATATGAATACATACACACACTGACACTTATGGTAGTCCATCGTAGTCCGATGATGAAGTTCCCTTCCTGCAAAGCAGGAAGAGAAAACCTGCGCATGGAAGAGTTTAGAGTGCCGAGGGAGGTGCGCAGTTCCAACTTCACTATCTTGGTACTGAACAGGGGTTGCTGATGGCAAGGGGGTGACCCAAGACGACCAGCTCCTGCTCAATACTGCAGGGGACTGCCGGGATTCCAGTTTGTCGGAAACCGCCAGGACGTGACCCCAACGTCTGCTTTTCTCTCAGGGTGTGCTCCCCTAGCCTTTGTCTTACTAGACTAAACCACAAGGCAGTGGGTGTGTGCGGTTGTTGGTAGATGACAAGGATGCACATCATACCTCTGGGGGCCACCGCATGCCCCGAGATCCCCTATTGATTTAGCCTGGGGTCGCAAGACACCCAGTTACCGTGTGTGGCCCCGGGGAGGCACAATATGAGTCTTGGTGATGGAGAGGCTATGTACTGGCAGAGGGAGACTTACGCACTCGGCTCCCTTTTTCACCACATGGGTTAGCCAGCGGCAGCAGCTGAAAGCGAGAATTGCATGCAAGCAAGCAGCACTACACCAACATGCTACTGCACTAGTCGCATCACATCACCCTGTGTAATAACACCTTCCCTACCTCCCCGTCCTCATTCAGCCTCCCCTCCTGCCCTCGCCACTGCCCGCTAACCTTTCCTACCTCCCCGTCCTCATTCAGACTCCCCTCCCGGCCTCGCCACTGCCCGCTAAGCTTTCCTACCTCCCAGTCTTCATTCAGACTCCCCTCCCCACATATCCACACACACACACCCACACACACACATATACATCCGCAATAGATTGGTTACTTGGAAAACGTAACTTGATAATAAAGAGAAGAACCAACGCAGGAATGAATAATAACACCATCTTTTACGACATTTCGAGAATCGCTTTTCTCATCTGCAGGCCTATAATTAAGATACAGCCAAAATTACATAATGCAGAGCAACATTGTGACTAAAAATAGCTTTGATATTTATGTTTTCCCATGTTCATTCCTTTCATTACTCTTATGTATAATTAAACTTGCCTTTATATTTTTAGTCACAATGTTGCTCTTCATTATGTAATTTTGGCTGTATCTTAACTATAGGCCTGAAGATGAGAACAGCGATTCTCGAAACGTCGTAAGAGATGGTGTTATTATTCATTCCTGCGTTGGTTCTTCTCTTTATTATATATACACACATATATATATATATATATATATACATATATATATATATATATATATATATATATATATATATATATATATTGTTACGTATCTTGATCCTCAAGTGGTTAACTTGATGAATCTAGATAGCACAGAGATATATATTAAGGTATCAGTCAGCTGAAGGCAAAACAAAAGTAAAATCTAATAAAATAATTTCCTGTTGTTGCTTCCTTTCCTTTTGGATCTTAGGACTTAGTATCCTTTATTGACTGATACTCTTTAATTATGAAAAATACTGAAACTAATTAAAGTCATGTAGTATTTATAAAGAATTATTATTTAACCGAAGCTTAGTAGGCTATGGTTATGAACCGAAGAAGTTATATCTAAAGAAGGACTATTAATTCTATACAAAGTCTTGAAAGATAAATATTAAAGTAAGAATATTTCTGTCTCTTACCCTTTTTGAAATGAATAGATAGTTTTCTTATCTGTCCTTTTATTTATATTTAATGTAATTATTCTTGGTTCTTGTCTTACGTTAATAGTATTATAGTATTATTATCATCAGGAGTAATATCAAAGTCACATAAAAAGTTAGATATATATTTAATAATTAGTTAAATGTATTTCTTAACCACGTAACATTGAGGTTTGATTATGAGTAAATAAAGTTACAGGATCGTTTCATAGATTCGATTCAGGTCTCACTCAAATAATATGAAAAGCAAAATATAATATTTTGAAGCAAAAGAATTTTCTTCAGCTTAGGAAATCACTAGAAGTAATATTAACACAGCCATGTTAGTCTAAGGCGATATTACTAATATGAGACAATAGCATCACCGTACTAAGCACCGTTAAGCAATGTAAGCTTAATTCAAAGAAAATGAAAGAACTCGTAAGTATTAATATAAAACAATAGTATTACTTTCATCATAACCCAATTACTTAAAGAGTTGCTTTAGTCCACAAGTTAGTCAACTAAAATAGTTAAGTACATAATAATAGCGTTAACGTTAATTCCCAATCAAATAGTTAAGCACATAATAGTAGCGTTAACGTCAATTCGCAATCAAATAGTTAAACACATAATAGTAGCGTTAACGTTAATTCCAATCAAATAGTTAAGCACATAATAGTAGCGTTAACGTTAATTCGCAATCATATAGTTAAACACATAATAGTAGCGTTAACGTTAATTCCCAATCAAATAGTTAAGCACATAATAGTAGCGTTAACGTTAATTCGCAATCAAATAGTTAAGCACGTAATAGTAGCGTTCACGTTAATTCCCAATCACATCTCACTAACCAACATAACGTAAGTGTTTACACCGAACACACTTAACACACATTTATATAATCTGACTGACAGTCACAATCCCATTATAATACTTCACCCCGTCTTCCTCCAGCTGCAAGTTCACCTTCCCCAACTCCAAATGAGACTGATGTGAATGCCCACAACTCGGGTCTTATATACTAAACAATGATGGTGTAGGAACGAATCAGGAGGCGGAGGGTGGTGCCTGCTCCAATCATAGCTCCTCGAGTCGCATAACAGGTGCCTGGTCCACTCACAGCTCCTGGCGTCGATCATACGTCATAGCATCGGTCATCGAGGTAGTTTGCAGGGTCCCCTATGACGCACGCAGGTGTGCAGGTATGCGGGCGAGCTGATTTACCCTCTCGCTTGGTCGCTCGCTAGTCTGCTTCACCGTTTGGGTAGTTTGGCTCCTTCAACTCTAATTCTAACTCTTAAATTAACATACAGGGCTCCGTATGTCAGAATATATATATATATATATATATATATATATATATATATATATATATATATATATATATTCTTTGCACTTACCATGCACAAGTTATATAGTCCTGAACGTAAGGGATATAATTATTGAATGTGCCAAATAATGATGGACTCGGGAACAATATCCAAATATCAACTTAATTAAGGGGGGTCACCGTTTTTTTTTTTTTATATCTTTCTCTCCTTTTCTCTCTTTCCCTTGTTTGTATCCATTCGGCCCCATTCAGCCAACTGTTTTAAGACGTTTATCCCCATCCAGGTGTCGATTTCTTCCTGGCGAGCGATAGCGAGCCAGCATTGTATGGAGAAATCCGGCTTCGCCGGAGACATTTTGCTATCGAAAAATATACAAATTTAGCTTGCTGTCAAAACAAAAAATATATATGCTGGCTCGCTACCGCTCGCCAGGAAAATATTGACACCTGGATGGGTTAAACGTCTTAAAACAGTAGGCTGAATGGGGCCGAAAGGATACAAGCCAAAGAGAGAGGAAGAGACAGAGAACAAAAGCGAGGTGGGCTCCCTTAATAGTAATCATATCAACATTTAATTATTGCTCTGAATATAGTATTGGACATAATTTCGAGCTCTGTTACGATATATTTGACCGGGGACAATACTTGGAATCATGAAGCCATATACTGTATGCAGTAATGGAGTGCACTGAACTAACCATTTAAGGGAGCCCACCTCGCTTTTTTTCTCTTTCTCTTCCTCTCTCTTTGGCTTGTATCCATTTGGCCCCATTCAGCCTACTGTTTTAAGACTTTTACCCCCATCCAGGTGTCAATGTTTTCCTGGCGAGCGGTAGCGAGCCAGCATATATATATTATTTTGACAGCAAGCTAAATTTGTACATTTTTCGATAGAAAAATGTCTCCGGCGAAGTCGGATTTTCCATACAATGATGGCTCGCTATCGCTCGCCAGGAAGAAATATACACCTGGGTGCGGATAAACGTCTTAAAACAGTTTGCTGAATGGGGCCGCCCGAATTGATACAAGCCAGAGAGAGAGAGAAAAGGCAAGAAAGATAAAAACAAAAAGCAGGTGACCCCCCTTAAGCCTTTCAGTACCGGTGTCGTTCTTTTAACTATATTCTGGCTACTATAAGACGCTTTCATCCAGCTTATAAAATGATCTCCATGAATTAACAGGCTTGGAACTTCTTCACTTAACCCTTTTTTACCACCAGTGATCCTTCTTAAACAACACAAAATCAACTAAATATAGCTAGAATACAAATAAAAAGACGTCGCCGGTACTGAAGGGGTTAATGGTTCCATAATGGTCATGTAAATTATATCGTAATATAACGAAAGTATCCCTAAATATATATCACGTCAAATAATATATAGAAGGGTTCTAATATATTTGTAAATTTTACAGAGGCTAGTCATAAGAAAGCCATGCATATGATATTCAATAGTGTAAACAACGTTTAAAAGAGTTACTCTTTTTAGCATAATATAGCCAAGACTAAGAGAGAACCTCATTCAAGTATATAATGATATTGAAAATTTTGACAATATTGATGTCAACAAATATTTCACTGTGTGATGCACTGTCCAACCTTTAATAAATTAACTAAGATTAATTGTGCTTACAAACAATTACCATCCCTCCATACTGTGCTATCATATTTTATTGTTTACATATACTGTGTAGTATAGCTACACACAGCCATTACGTGTCAATAAATCAGTTGGTAAAGGATTCAATATACATCATCTGAAATAAAACAGACTATAACATTGACATAGGTTGATATGAAAGATTATACAAGAAATATACAATAGAAAAGTAATGTCAACTCTACGCAATTAAGTCATAGCCCCCATACATTTTAGTTGAATTGGAAGATATATACAAAATAGAATAGAATGTGATAACACTAAACAGAGAAGCATAGTTAATGAAGGACACCGGGGACACCAGTGCAATAATTAAGGGGGAATGGTTCACTTTTTGCTCGATTTTTCATATACTGTATATATTATTTGTCTAATTTCGTCCGTATACCTCCATCAAACTTAAGAAAAACAACCCCAGGATCCGTTTTCAAGATGTATTTGTAAATTTTTCGGTAGACAAATCTCCCGGCCGGCCGAAGGCCGGTCCCTCCTAAATTTCAGGCTCGCCAGGAAAAAATCGACATCTAAATGACACGAAAAATCTTAATATTGACAGAAAAAAGGGGCGAAATTTCTAAAATTGACAAACTAATGGGGCTTGTTACGAGCGGCACTACGAAATAAACAAGGGCACTTAATAATGGACTAGATGATAGGCTATATCTGCAACAACGGCCATTTGTTATATCTATTACAACGGTACGCTAATTCCAAACCCTCGAACTATTACGCCGGTGAACAAAAACACTTAAAACCCTCCAGAGTTAATCTACTGGATAACGGGGTATCAATTAACTGGGTTTTAGTGCACTTCTACAAAGGCTTTCCGGTGACGGCAATGCCAGTTCACAACAGGAGTACTTACGTTACGAAAATGCTCTAAAGTAATAACAATGCTTGAATAAACTATCATAAGATTTAATAAAGGAATATATGCTTACGTTAACTTTAGTGTGAGTCTGTACTCAACACTAAACTCTTCAATGCTCTATGAAAACACTGGAAGTCTAGTCCTACAGCAATCAGATAAGGAATCTTCTGAAAAGGTCTGATGCTCTAAGATGCTCGTTAATATAGAACAGAAATAATGCAGGGGCAGGACACCAAAGCGTGTATCTTAAATACACCAATAAGTAGGATACATATATATAACAAGGGAGTGCAACAACTTTGTGACAGCACTAATAATAACCACTCAGAAACAGTACTTCCTTAGCCAACGTAACAGCCAAACTGGGTTGTGCACTATGCACCAACCAAGGCTAAAATAAGGCGTGAATAATTCTTAAAGCATATACAATGAAAGTTAATATACACAATGCTGTCTTTCTCACTAATAAAGTCTAGCAGTGGCAAAAGAGGTACTAGGAAACTAGGCAGAGCGCAAGCATGCTCGTAGCCTACTGTCTCCCCTTGAACAGATTTCCCTTATGTTACGTTAAGTGACTTGGAGGCTCTCTTGGTAAGTCCAGATCTCTAGTATCTGGTCTTGCCCTGGCGCTCCACAAAGGTCAACAAAATTAGGTAGCAATCATACAGGTAAGAGTAGGCAAAAGCCCTTTACCTGTATACTGCTACACTCGCAAAGGAAAATATGCACAAGGGTTACAGGCTAGCTAGCTTCGTCGATGTTGTACAGGCTCTGACTTGCCACATACATAACTCAGACAACGACCAAAGATACCTTCCACTGTCTAACATTAAATAATGGGAAAGAATAGCTCAATAATTAGAAGCACCCCAACACTAGGCTACCATATGACTATGACTCTAATAATCCCTAAAACTAGTGCAAACATATATGGAGAGCTGGTGCTGGTAATACGACTGGCCGACTATGGAAGTCGTATGCAGAACCAGAAGGGATAAGTAATTGAATAAAGAGAGAAGTATGAAAAGGAAGAAGTTCAGAGAGAGAGAAAGTAGTATAGGGGGTTATATGGGGGACAGATTGCAAAGGACATGTAGGACCAAGCACGCCGTGCCAAGCTCTGCAGGAGAAACGCGGGCAGGAGCCCCCACCCAACACTAACAAAGGCAGCGGCACCCAATCACAGACAACTATGTCATGAGGACCAGGCGTCTTATGACGCGTCAGGCCCGCCGGCCAATCACAAGCGTGGGAAACTCCTCCGAGCGAGGGAGGCACATGTACATACACACGCACATATTACCACCACGCTGCTCGCTCTCTTTCTCCCTACAACTTCACACAATGCATGTTATTTTCTATCAATGATATAAAATACCTCCAAGTGTCACAGACAAGAATAAAGACCACCACTGATCTGTCTGTGACAACATGAACTCTATGAAAGAAAAAACACCGTTCTACGATTATTGTGGCCCATTTCACTGCCCTGGCGAGCGCTAGCGAGTTACGAGTGCATTCTGGCAAGCTGGCCAGCGTAATAGGCTAAGCATGAGGGAGAAGGGTGTCCATAAAAACCGACCATCTGCCCTTAAAGCTGGTGTACTGGGCGGCCAGGGAATACATTTGTTGTTTTCCTCGCAAATAATTAATGTGGTAGTGGGTTTCGCGGTGAGACTCCGCTATTAGTGGTTCCGACAAATTCACATTATTTGCCCCTTCTGTACCGACGACGTATTTTAATTTTGTTGTAGCTATACTTAGGCGATTTTGTGCTGTTTTAGAAGGATCTGTGGTAGCAAAATGGGTTAAGTAAGATAGTTCGAAGCCTGCTAATTGCTGGAGGCCGTTTTTAAACTACATACAATCGTGTAATAGTAGCCAAAATAAAGTTAAAAAGATGTAGCCGGTACAGAAGGGGTTAAAACATCTTTGAATTACATAGAGGGTGCATAAGACCCACACAATTACAAGACAACTATTTCTATTATACTGTAGACGGATATTTCTATTATACTGTAGACGGATATTTCTATTATACTGTAGACGGATATTTCTATTATACTGTAGACGGATATTTCTATTATACTGTAGACGGATATTTCTATTATACTGTAGACGGATATTTCTATTATACTGTAGACGGATATTTTCTTGATACTTAGCAACTAATATGCATAACATAAAACGTATTGTGGAGTAGATTTATATGCATAATATATTTCGAGTACTGTAAAAAGGTACCAAGAATCTAGAACAGCATGGAATGTATTGGATTTCGACATGTGGATAATTGCCTATCTTACTGTCTGCTGAACCCGGACGAGATTCATAGGGAGATCTCCACTTGAGGGATTTTTTTCTTGACCCCTTTCACCCTCATGTTTAGCCCCATTGCTTTTGATATTATAAAACGTTCGCCCCATTAGTTTAGCGATTTTAAGAACTTTCACCCCATATTAAGACCTTTCGTGCCATTCAGGTGTCGATTTTATAATGGCGAGCGATAGCGAGCCTGTAATTTAAAAGGAACCGGCCTTCGGCCGGGACATTTTTCTACCGAAAAATGTACAAATTTATCTTGAAAGGGACTCAAGGGGGTGTAATTTCAAGCTTGATGGAAGTTTAGGAAACAAACTAAAAACCTCCCCTTAATCAATTAATCACTGAGGGCCTACGCCGTACCATGGTTGTGCTTAAGGGTTACAGTCAAATATTATAATCCACTACAGTCTAACCCACCACACACAATGGAATAGTTTGTGTGTGTGTATTTGAGAAGGGGGGGGGGGGAGTTCTGGCATCACTACCAATAGATAGCTAGCTTTAGCAGGTATTGGCAGCTTTAATCACTGAATGCCTGAATTGCCGAAATTCCATTAATAAATAAGTGTCATACTAATATTATAACTGAAACACGTTTACAATACCTTACACAAATCGTGAACAACAATCAACATTATTTTTTGTTCTATGTGGATGAGGGAGATTTAAGGCAAAATGGCCCGTGACGAGTGCCTTTCCCAGAGCTGAAAGAGTGACAGGGCCAAAATCAAGGAATGTTCGAGCCAAAATGTCTGGACACACGGAGTTTGAAGCAATTTAAGTTATAGGATGAGGGAAAGATGAATTCAGGGAGAGAGTTCCAGAGCTCAGCTGTTGAATAGAAGAAAGATCGGGAGTAAAGTTTCACTCTTGAGTTAAAGAGTTGCACGTAGTAGGGGGTGGGATTGTGTTGCAAGACGGGTGTTACGTACCCTACGTAGAGGAGATGGTATACACTAGGAGAACTCTGATGACCACTGATTAATGTAGTAGCGATAGAATAGCAAGAGAGACGCAACACTGCGGCAAAGAGAGAGATTGCAGAGAGTTGATGATTTGATTTTGATTTTGCCCCGAGGGGCGAGTTTATTGAGCAGCGCCCCCCATCCTGTGAGGGGACAACCACTAGTAAGGCGATACATACTGCTCAAAGAGCCATTATTCCACTGAAACAACAGCATCGTCGTCTGGTTACATTCATATTTGTGTTTATAAGTCAGGTTGGCATTATTCAGATGTGTTATTATAGTTTCCTCATTTAATTGTCACATGGTCTGTATAAAAAAAAAAAAAAAAAAAAAAAGCAAGCAAGCTTGTAGTGACTGAATTATTAATTGACAGGTTGTAAATAATAGCACTACAGAACTAGTGCAATCGTATGAGGAGACTATTCATATTTTCATTACATCAATGATTATTGAGATCATAGTTAGCTGAATACAATTATTACAAAAATAGGCAATGGTATAAATGAACATAATACATAATTTAATACAGGCGGACATAATCATGATCCGGTTCGTTGTGCACTGGGAGCTAAGGTGTCTTGAGATCGCCTCGTACCCATACACAACGAACGTATTATAGTCTGCATGGTTGGTATCTAATTGAATATACTTAGTGGGTATTTCAAGAATGTCAGGGGGTAAGGAAATGTGATTTGTATATTAGAAGACTGTGATTAACGAGACGTGAAACATGTGGAGGGAGGTGGTAGAAAGAGAGGGATCTCGTTGGGGGTGGAAGTTTCGCTCCCAGGAATTTTCGTTCCTGTGGTATTTCAATAATAATAATAAAATAATAATAATAATAAGGGGACAACCACTGGTAAGGCAATACATACTGCTCAAAGAGCCATTATTCTACTGTAACAACAGTATCGTCGTCTGGTGTTATTATAGTTTCCTCATTTGATTGCCACATGTGCTGTATATACGTGCTCATGAGAAAAAAAAAAAAAAAAAAAAAAAATGTGACTGAATTATTAATTGACAGGTAAATAATAGCACTACAAAACTAGTGCAATCATATGAGGAGGCCATTCATGTTTTCTTACATCAATGGTTATTGAGATCATAGTTAGCTGAATACAATTATTACATACATGATGTGACTAATATTTCGAACTACATTAATTATTATGCAATAATAGTACCACAAATATATTACAATCATATGAGGGACACTTCACATTCTTCATTACATCAACGGTTATTGAGGTCATAGTTAGCTGAGTACAAGAGTCACATACATAATGTGACTAATATTACCAACTACCGAAGTTATAATGGAATTATAGTAATACAAATATTTTACAAAGATGAGTTACATGGTTCAAATTCTTATTACAATAATGGTTATTGAGGGGATAGTTAGCGCAATATGACCAGTGGAGAAGTTTACATGCCGATAGTAATATAATATTTAGTAGGGTGTGTGGTTATGGGAGAGAGGTAGGGGGGTTGTAGGAGGTAGAGGAATGGGTGGGAGAGGAGGAGGAGTAGGGGGGGGGGGAGGAGGAGGAGGAGGTAAGGTACTCCAGAGTTGATGAGCGGACGGGAGTTAATGATACGCAAAGCTTTCCTTTCTACTTTGTCTAGGAGTGCAGTGTGAGAAGATCCTCCCCACACATGTGAACAATACTCAATACAAGGACGCACTGTGCCCCTGTACAGAGCAAAAAGCTGTGCAGGGGGTAAAGAACCCCTTGAGGCGGTTGAGCACACCCAGCTTCTGGGAGACTGGTAATATGGTCCTTCCAAGAGAGAGCAGGAAAAAGAGACACCGAGAATATTGAGAGAGATGTAGGATTGATGGAGGTCGAGGGAGAAAAAACAAATATATATATATATATAACAAATATAAAGTATACATGAGGAAATATATACGCCCATCCCCCCTTAAGACGATTTATTCATGCCCATCCCTTCGGAACCCAAGACGTCTGGCAATTCATAGAAAGCATGATATAATATAGTTTTATAATATCTTCAAAATATACCGGTAAGTAAGTTGATTTTGCTATTCACAGACTAATATGAATAATGTTCTTCCTGCCAAGCTTGTATAACACTAACATCACATATATTTATTATAATATGAATACTGCAACACGAGGAGATAGTATATATATTATGTTCTAGAGCTTATAAGAATGTTTATATATACCTGAGGGAAAACATAGCAATAAAAACAACTGTGCATTAATTAAGGACGATGAGAGAAATGTTGGAGGAATTGTTGGAAAGTAGAGAACAATCTATGAGGGTGTGCTGAAGAATATAATATAATACTTGCGAAGGAGGAACGCTTTTGGGAATACACCAGGATGTGGTGGTGGAGGACTGGGGAGGAACATACCAGATTATGACCAACCTGCTTCATAGAAATGTTCTGGCGTTTAGTGTAAGTAACCCATTTTGTACAGGCGACGTCTTTTTAATTATATTCTAGCTGTATTTAGATGATTTCATGCAGTTTAAGAAGGATCTGTGGTAGTAAAAAGGGTAAAGTCAGATAGCTTGAAGCCTGGTAATTGCTGGGGGGCCCTTTGTAAAATGAATAAAATCGTCTAATAGTAGCCAAAATGAATAAAATCGTCTAATAGTAGCCCGAATAAAGTTAAAAGGACGTTGCGGTAGGGAAGGGGTTAAGGCCTATAGTTTGTCTAAAACCTACTGGCATCAATATGAACGACGGTGTCAGCAACTTATGTTGACCCGTATATATAGTTATGGAGTTCGATTCCAGGTTCTGCATTTTATGTCTACTGATTTAAATAAAATATTATTGGATACATTTTATAGAAGAATTGTCTGTGTATCTTTTCTGTTAATAACTTGTACAGCATGGCGGAATATAGCAACCTGTGATTTGAATGGCGGTGGGAAATTTTAACCTATTCTTTGCAGAAATAGAATATACAGTACATGTTCTAAAACCATGGAACAGTGAACACATTTAAGGGGGGAGGGGCCGGTTTTCTGGACCACTTTCTCCCTCATGTTTGGCCCCATTAGTTTTCAGATGTTAAGATGTTTGCCCCATTAGTTAGTCGATTTTAAGACCTTTCACCCCATTTCTTCGTCAATATTTAGACCTTTCGTGCTATTTAGGTGTCAAATTTTTCCCTGGCGAACGATAGTGAGCCTGTAATGTTGGAAGGATCGGCCTTCGGCCGGGAAATTTGTCTACCGAAAAATGTACAAATTAATCTAGAAGGGGGATCTAATGGATGTTTTTTTTTTTTAATTTGATGGAGGTCTAGGGAGGAAACTAGAAAAAATAATGAATACATGCAAAAATCGGCCAAAAAGTGAACCACTGAACTCACTCACTGGACAATGGGAAACGGAAATATGGCCACCCATAATTTACTTGCCAGGCCGGGCACGCTCGTAATTTGCTTTTTTTTAAGTTTCTCGTTTCTTTACTCACTTCCTTTTTCTCTCTTTCAACAACTTCTGGGAGGCAGACCTTACTCTTTTTGCTTTCTCATCTATTTCTAAAGCCTTCACCTCTCTTTAATTTCTTTCTCATTTCTCTTTAATTTCTTTCTCATCTATTTCTAAAGCCTTCACCTCTCTTTAATTTCTTTCTCATTTCTCTTTAATTTCTTTCTCATCTATTTCTAAAGCCTTCACCTCTCTCTAATTTTAACCGTCGTGGTGGTGTAATGGTTAAGGTGTCTAAACATTTGTGTGTGATAACCCAGGTTCGGATCCTGGTGGATCACATATACAGTATGCTTTCATTAATTTCATTGGAGGTGTTTGGTGTTATTTATCATCCTTCCCATTTTCCCTTCTGTTTCTGGCAACGTCTACCTGACCACCTACCACCTGTACCAAACTGCAACCCCCCCCCCCCCCCCCCCCCTCCACACACACACACACACACACACACACACACACACACACACACACACACACACGCACACCATCTATTGATCTGTGCTCTGGGCTAGCAGTGTTCCCCAAGGAGGCTCATAGACTCATTGTCTGCTCAAGACATGCGGGGGATATCATCTATGCATGTGGCAGCACCCATCACACCCAAAGTATATAGACACTAACAAGTAAACCTACTGTATACTCGAATTTCTTGAAGGGCGCCGAACTGTGTAAGTCTTGTACAATGGTGACACCCAGCATCTGCGGCTATAGCTTAGGGTTATTTCTACCTGATGTCAAATTAAATAATTTAGCAGCTGATTCCTCGATACTTTATGAAAACTTAAAAAACTAATATGTCTCTGCATCCTCTTATTGTCACGTTTTCATAACCAGCAACATATTTCGCTCCAAAATCTGGAGTATTATTACTGTAGAAGTGGGGAGCGGGAGACCTTAGCCGTAGCCACTATGCCTCTACATTCGTACTTAATCATGATTGTATTTCGATGTATTTTTACTTATTTTGTACTGAATTGTATTGCATTAGGTTAGGTTCAGCTGGTTAGGTTAGTTATTACAATCAAATTAAGTAAAGCACTTCAAAATACAAGTGTGATCAGGCGCAAATGTATGGGCATGGCGGCTGCGGGCAAAGCCTCTTTCCCAGCGCAGACGACAAGAGAAACGATCTAAAATATACTTTTTGTTTTCACTGTTAATTTATTTTGGAGACATTTTGTTAATTGTATGCTTATATAAATATACAACAAAAATTTCAAAGTAAAAACAACATCAACCGACCTATCATTATTAATTTATACCGAAAATAATGGTGAACTATTATAGTCAGTCCTAAAATGATACATTTTCGGTTTTCTTTTTACTAAATTATCCAAAGAAAACTTTATTATCTACGGCTAAGGAAGATGGAGGGAAGGATTTTCTGTGTAAAGTAATGTATGTTTAACAGCAATGACACAAGTGAAGTTGGTTCCAGTACATAATTGAAACCATACATACACACATAAACCTGCGCAAGATTGCTTACCAGAGTATGGGACTCTTACTCAAGTGTAAATAAGGAAAATAATATGATTACCGAGTGTATTTTTCCCCTCTCGGTATTTTGACCATATTTATTGAAAAATTGCGGTAATATAGGGGTAAACTGCATACTCATATGAAGTCAATTATTTATGTAATATCCCTACTTATGATAGCATAATGTGCAAACTACTTCAGAAGTTATATTTCGATAATATATGTAACAGAAGCCCAGAAGATGCTGAGAAAGGCTTCATTAACACCAACATTATCGATATATATCAACACATTAGGACCAGTTATATACTAGAATTAAGTTGTTTAGTCTTTTATCAACTCATTAAAACCATAGTTACAAAACAGTATATACCAGTATTCCATATGCTTTGATTTTACCAGAACCACCGTTAGTAAATAAGGAGGTAGCAAGCGTGGAGCCAGGCTCGTGACGTCACAGGTTCCACTATTGTTTTGGTAGGTTTACTTGTTAGTGTCTATATACGTTTACCACACCATCCCCGTGGGGGGATGGGCTTATTTATTTTCTCATTTATATATCTTTTCATATTTTTTTAAATTTCATCCATAGACCTCCATCATGCTATAAAAATACAACCCACAAGACACTCCTTCAAGATAAATGTGTACAAAAATGTCCCGGCCAAAGGCCAGTTCCTCTTAAATTAAAGGCTCGCTATCGCTCGCCAGGAAAATATCGACACCTATATTACACAAAAAGTCTTATTATTGACAAATAAATGGGGTGAAAGGTCTAAAAATCGCCAAACTAATGGGCCGACCGTCATCAAATCTGAAAAACGATGGGGCTAAACATGAGGAAGAAAGGAGACCAGAAAAAACGGCCCATCTCCCTTTAAGCTCAAATTGTGCTGCATAGAAGCTACGAACTTGATGCTTGATGCACATCTTTGTTACTATGTAGATTGTACGTAGCAGACGCCTTTTGAGTTAAGATGCTTCACGTTAAACATCATGACGTAACTAGTTGTACAGTTGCGCTAATAAGTCATGTCCCAGCTGTCATTATGTTTGACTTGCTGTGTGCTGTATTAATGTTTGTGAGATGTTGAATAGATAGGGTGGATAAATGTAGGAACAATTTGTATATTTCCCTCGATATGAAGAAATGAAGCTTAGATATTGCTGATACCAATTATTGATCAAAACATACTTTTGTTTTTGTTTTTGTTTTTTCTATGTGATTGAGGGAGGCAAAAGGCATAACTGCCTATAGCGAGTGCCTCCCCCATAGTTGAAAGAGTGACAGGGCCAAAATCAAGGGACGTTCGAGCCAAAATGCCTGGACACACGGAGTTTGAAGCAATTTAAGTCATAGGAAGCAGGAAAAACTGATACTGGGAGAGAGTTCCAGAGCTCAGCTGTTGAGTAGAAGAAAGCAACTTGGTGCCGAGACATCACTTATTAGCGCGAGTGTACCTACAAAGATATTTTTGTCTCAAGTTAAAAGGCTAATTTACTTCTTCACGCAGCACCGTAACTAATCAAAGCGTGTATAATTACTCATACAAAAATCGAATATTATGGTGTTATTTAAATTATCTCCACGAAACGATAGTAGTGGAGTTTATTTGATCATCACTGTATATTTGTCTGTGGGTTTGTCTTTTGGAAAGCAATTTCCTCAGTACCTTTTTTTAATACCAGCAAAGGAACGAATAACTTTTGTCCAACATTCAATTATTCCCCAGCCCTCTGCCTTCCCCCCTTAACTAACTTACCCAACTTAACGTAATTTAACTAAACCTAACTTTACCTGATTGTACTAATACAACCGCTTAGCTCTGCCTATATCAGCCAAGAACTACATCGGCCATAGATAAAAACAGCCGTGGACAGACTTGGCCCAGTTCATAACCTTTTAATAATTTGGACTCATTTAGAAGACATTTGATCTGGTTTGCACGCATGGTGGAAATATGTGCTCTACTGCACACCCTTGTTAAATTTTCTATCACATTAGAACATTTTGTTGAACTTAGGAAATCGAGGCATACAATATATAGCTAACGAAAGGTTAGCTAATATGAAAGAAAATTATACTAGTATTGGAAGAGTTCATAAGTTTATTATAGGGACAAAATCAGAGTGAACTTTAAAGTTAACTCCATAGTTATAAATATAAACATTGTTGAGCTTGGGGAAGAACATACTATATACACTATATATACAGTGTATATGTAAATATGTATGTAGACAATATTCATCTATTGCATCCAAACACCAAATAAAACAACTGAATTATCAGGTTAATCGGCACCTGCTCGAACAGTTGATGGACATTCTTCTTTTTCCCTTTCTTTTCCGTGACCTCATCATGTTGTCAACAAAACATCCGCCGTTATACACTCGTGGAAAGGTAATTTGTTTTCTGAATCACAACCCTTCAATTCAATATATAAACTTTGAAAAACATCAAACAAGGTTCTGAAGATGTGGTGCACACATACACAGATAATCCCATCTCGCCAACAATAAACATACAAACAGTGTTTTGAGAGTTTATCCTGGTCCAAAGTTAAGGGAGGCCGCTTCTAATACCTATTTCGTAATGAAAGTATCGTGTTCTGTTAATTTAAATATTGCGGTCCTTTGACCAGACAGTGGTGATGCCATATGTTGAGCTGTACACATGCAAATAATGTTTAAGAATTTCTCTCATTAACCCTTAACCAACGGCGCATGACATCTGTCGAGTTAAATAAATGTGGACTATGTGGCGGTGCACCACATATGTCGAGTGCCATTTTCAGCATGTAATGTTGCTGAGAGAGAGAGCTGAGCGGTGGGACGAGCGTAGTAACCTTATGACCGCTCCCTACGACCACCGTGGACGTACTGAACTGTATACCACCTTCCTCCCCCCTCTTTCACTCGCTACACAGGGAATTATGTACAGAAATTACCTTATTTTAGGTTTTTTGCACTCGTGTTGCACGATCGTTGCAAGAGAACCAGTGGTCATATAAGGATGGTTCGGGTGTCATTGGAAAGCTCTGTTTACGCCCTTTCAGGGATAGATACTTGTTTTATGCTCTGGGTCTTGTTTATGCATGAAAATGAGCACGGAAACAACCCTATTTAGGGTAAAAAAAAAACGCTGGGCGGCACAGTGTAAACTACCCTACCACCCGCTCTTTGTGTGTTAAAATAACCACAGATTCTTCCACCTCCAATGTTGAGTATTCCCGCCATTCCATCCTGTGACGTCATGGTAAACACACCAGTTGTCGCCACGTATAATATGTTAGATAAGCTATATTACAATGTTGTTAGGACACATTAATGAAATTTCTTCGGTATCATATCCCTAAAACCAAGCAGATCCCAATGGACATTGTAGTTTGAATAGGTTTTGTCACTGAAGTTGACCTTTAACCCATTGGCTGCAGGTGGCTTTCCAGAACGCATAGGCAATTTAGAGCAATTTTCAGGCTTTAAAAGCCTGTAAAAGCCGTAGAAATCGGGTGTCAGTGGGCGGGAGCATGAGGGACCTCCATCCGACCCTCAGAGCAGCCAGCCGGTCACTGAGGTAGACTGTGGTCTCGCGCGGCTGTCTCGACAGTGTTGCCGAGCGAGCGAGAGCTAATAATTAGCGAGTTTTCCCGAATGTCTATGGCAAAGCTGCGGGTGAACCTAGCCACCTACGAAGCTCGTTCTGGTTTCATTTTGAAGTTATTTTCGCCTAGTTCTCGGCAGAATACAGTTCATTTAATGCAGATACCTGATTAGTCATTCAGGAGTGCCTGAATATGCGCTAAATAGCGCAAATAAGCCCGCAGCATCAGGGTTAAAGAACTACAGTATATCATTGTTAGTGATTCTACATGTCACACGACTTGTACAGGGTTGGACAATAATGCATGCTCAGTATCTGGATCAATAACAATGATAGGCTAAAATAATGTCATAATAATTATTCAATTATGGAGCATACATATTTCCAGATAGAGTGACACACACCGGAAATATTCATAATGCCCTTTTTGTGAGCTAAGCTGAAGCTGAGCAGAAGGTAAAAGTGAAGTTTTAATTATATCCTTATCCCAGTTCCTGATATTGCTGTTTGTATATGTAAAAGACAAATATAAGGAATCTGAAAAAGGTTTAGAGTCAAAATAATTCTCAGATAATTATTATGTTCAAGTTTTCTTTTACAAAAAGACCTGGAGGAAGGATAAACGAATTACATGAAATCCGACTCGGTGCATCTAATGAAATCCTCTTCCATACTCCTCCGTTGTTTCTCCTCGCTTCCTCGCTCACTCTTGTCTATCTCTCCCCCCCACCCTCCCAGTCTCACCCTCTCTCTGCCTCATTCCCTCTCTCCTCTGTTTTCCTCCGTCCCGTACCTCCCTCCCTCCCCCTGTCTCTCCCTGCTTGCCACCTTCTCTCCTCTGTCTTCCTCCGTCCCGTACCTCCCTCCCTCCCCCTGTCTCTCCCTGCTTGCCACCTTGTCTCCTCTGTCTTCCTCCGTCCCGTACCTCCCTCCCTCCCCCTGTCTCTCCCTGCTTGCCACCTTCTCTCCTCTGTCTTCCTCCGTCCCGTACCTCCCTCTCCTCCCCCCATCACTTTCTTTCTATGCCTGCCTCCCCCTCTCCTTTGTCTTTCTATTTCCCACACCACCCCGCCACTCCTGTCTCTCCCTCTCTCCTTTGTCTTCCTCTTTCCCACACCTCTCTCCCTCCCCCTGTCTCTCCCTGCCCGCCTCCTTCTCTCATGTCTTCCTCTTTCCCACATCTCCCTCCCCCTCCCCTGTCTCTCCCTCTCTCTGCCTGCCTCTCTCCTCCTCTATTTTCCTTTCTCCCACACCTCCCTTCCTCCCTGTCTCTCCGCAGTCTTCCTCTTTCCCACACCTCCCTCCCACTCCCCTCTGCCTCCCTCCCATCTTCCTCTATGTATTCCTTTATCCCATATTCCCTCCCTCCCCTACACTCTTACTGTATATTGTATTGTTTGAGTTTTATACAGATTCAATTGGGTCGGCCTGTGTCGCCATTTATTCTCTTGCCTGTACAGTACCATTTCTATAAATAGAACTGCGATAAATATGTATACGCTTACATGATATCAATGATAATTCAAAACACTGTTCCCGAATGGTACCAATTCATAATGTTTTGGTCAACGACATTTAAGTTTACAAAACGGCGAAAGTAATTCTTGACATTAGAGTGATACAATATTTCTTCTATGGTGCAAAGAGTGACTAATTGGGGTGGAAGTATATAATTATATCCTTGTTCTCGTCACTCACATCCGTCACACCTACCAACACCATTACCGGTATATTTGATAGTCACACACATACTTATGCTGCTGAATGCTCTACCCACACCGCGATTATAGTTAGCATGGCACAGTGCATATATTAACACAACAACGAATTGTAGTGTAAGGATAGCTGTAGTATACATTATTATATTAACCCTCTGAGTACCAACGACGTGTGTTATATTTTATTGTAGCTATATTTAGACGACATTATGCAGACTAAGAAGGATCTATGGTAGTTATGAGGGTTGCTTGAGATAGTTTGAAGCCTTATTATTGCTAGATATCCTTCCTCAGCTGAATATAATCGTCAGAATGGGTTAAATATGTGCTTAATGGCTATCTTCCAAAACTTTGTCTTCCAGAACGAGCCTCCACATCCTCCTCCTTACAGTTAACAACCAAACAATAGGAGTTGGCTGACAATGTACGGAAACAGGAAACAGTGAAAGTTCAGTATTACGAGAACTACTCTGTGACACCAGGCAGTCCTTTAACCCCTTCTGTACCGGCGACGTCTTTTGCAGTTTATCGTAGCTATATTTGGACGATTTTGTAAGTTTAAGAAGGATCTGTGGTAGTAAAGATGGCTAAATGAGATAGTTCGAAGCCTGTTAATTGCTGGATTTTTTTTTTTTTTAAGGGGAGGTATTTAGTTTCTTCCCTAGAACTACATCAAGCTTAAAATTACACCCCCTACACCCCCTTTCAAGATAAATTTGTACATTTTTCGGTAGAAAAATGTCCTGGCCGAAGGCCGGTTCCTCTTAAATTACAGGCTCGCTATCGCTCGCCAGGAAAAAATCGACACCTAAATGGCACGAAAGTTCTTAAAATTGACAGAAATGGGTCGAAAGTTCTTAAAATCGCCAAACCAATGGGGCGAACGTCATAAAATCTCAAAAACAATGGGGCTGAACATGAGGGAGAAAGGGGTCCAGAAAAAAATCCCTCAAGTGGAAATCTCCCCTTAACTGAATATAATCGTATGCTAGTAACCAGAATACAGTTAAAAGGACGATGCCGGTACAGAAGGGGTTGATAAAGGCGGTACAGAAGGGGTTGATAAAGGTGGTACAGAAGGGGTTGATAAAGGCGGTACAGAAGGGGTTGATAAAGGTGGTACAGAAGGGGTTGATAAAGGTGGTACAGAAGGGGTTGATAAAGGTGGTACAGAAGGGGTTGATAAAGGTGGTACAGAAGGGGTTGATAAAGGTGGTACAGAAAGGGTTGATAAAGGTGGTACAGAAGGGGTTCATAAAGGTGGTACAGAAGGGGTTCATAAAGGTGGTACAGAAGGGGTTGATAAAGGTGGTACAGAAGGGGTTGATAAAGGCGGTACAGAAGGGGTTGATAAAGGCGGTACAGAAGGGGTTGATAATGGTGGTACAGAAGGGCTTGATAAAGGTGGTACAGAAGGGGTTGATAAAGGTGGTACAGAAGGGGTTGATAAAGGTGGTACAGAAGGGGTTGATAAAGGTGGTACAGAAGGGGTTGATAAAGGTGGTACAGAAGGGGTTGATAAAGGTGGTACAGAAGGGGTTGATAAAGGTGGTACAGAAAGGGTTGATAAAGGTGGTACAGAAGGGGTTCATAAAGGTGGTACAGAAGGGGTTGATAAAGGTGGTACAGAAGGGGTTGATAAAGGTGGTACAGAAGGGGTTGATAAAGGCGGTACAGAAGGGGTTGATAAAGGCGGTACAGAAGGGGTTGATAAAGGTGGTACAGAAGGGGTTGATAAAGGTGGTACAGAAGGGGTTCATAAAGGCGGTACAGAAGGGGTTGATAATGGTGGTACAGAAGGGCTTGATAAAGGTGGTACAGAAGGGGTTGATAATGGTGGTACAGAAGGGCTTGATAAAGGTGGTACAGAAGGGGTTGATAAAGGTGGTACAGAAGGGGTTGATAAAGGTGGTACAGAAGGGGTTGATAAAGGTGGTACAGAAGGGGTTGATAAAGGTGGTAGCTAGGCCATCAAATCAAACATCGTTAATCCCTTCTATAACGGTGACATATTTTTATATTTGCTTTCACCTACATTTAGACAATTTGATTCAGCTTAGGAAGGTCGTCTACAAATGAAAAGGCAACACATTATCTAAATTAATCCTGTTAGCTACCACATATCCTTCTTAAGCTTCATATATTTGTCTACAAGTTATTGAAATACAGTAAAAATATGTCACCGGTATAGAGGGGGTTAAGCCTAGTCTGACAATCATAATAAAAGCATGTAAAACAGGTCAATGGCCAAATACACACACCGTCATTCTAAAATTTAGTTTTTCGTCTTAATATTGTAGATTTTCATTGAGCGATTCAGGGAATTTTTGAATTTGCATAATGCAATGTATTCCAAAATTTGAGTAATTCAGTGATTAAGATAATGATAATTTTAATATATTCAATCTTGATTAGTTTGACAAGCCTAGTCCCATAGTTATTGCGATATTATAATCAGTATAAATATATTGTAGGGCGATCCTCAACATACTTAAGGAGGGTCACCGGCATTTTTGTTATCTCTCTCTCCTTTTCTCTCTTTCCCTGGCTTGTATCCATTCGGCCCCATTCAGCCAACTGTTTTAAGACGTTTATTCCCATCCAGGTGTCGATTTCTTCCTGGCGAACGATAGCGAGCCAGCATTGTATGGAGAAATATGGCTTCGCCGGAGACATTGTTCTATCGAAAAATTTACAAATGTAGCTTGCTGTCAAAACAAAAATATGTATATATGCTGGCTCGCTACCGCTCGCCAGAAGAATATTGACACCTGGATGAGGGTAAACGTCTTAAGAAAGTAGGCTGATTGGGGCCGAATGGATACAAGCCAAAGAGAGAGGGAGTGAACGAGGAAAAAAGCGAGGTGGGCTCCCTTAAGAATACAGTAAGTGTACAAAAAAGCTAAAGAGACACCTACATCTATTCGATATTATAATTCGTCTTTACAATACCGGTGGGCCTATCCAGCTCAATATATAAAGCTATATTCAAGTTCTGTGAAAATGTGTAAAAATGGAAAATATTATACTCACATGACATAAATATAGACTCACATGACATAAATATAGACTCACATGACATAAATATATACTCACATGACATAAATATATACTCACATGACATAAATATAGACTCACATGACATAAATATATACTCACATGACATAAATATATACTCACATGACATAAATATATACTCACATGACATAAATATAGACTCACATGACATAAATATATACTCACATGACAAATATATACTCACATGACATAAATATACACTCACATGACATAAATATATACTCACATGACATAAATATAGACTCACATGACATAAATATATACTCACATGACATAAATATAGACTCACATGACATAAATATATACTCACATGACATAAAAGGAAAACCAGAGAGTCAGTTTCGAAACTATCATGTATCACAATAAAATCCCCTTTCAACATTTGTTTTGTTTTATCTCTTTTGGAGACATTATAATACCGGTACCCCAAATACTATAGTCTGTTCGCTGTAAGTAAGCGATTAATCATGACCTCTAACCTCTGTAACTAAAAGATGATTGGAGTTATCAAGCTCATATTTCCACCATTTGGGAAGAGTCAGCCAGGGAATAGATGTGAAAAATTACAGCCCATTTGCTCAAGCCTTTTTTGAGTTAAAGAGGAATGAGGTAATGATTTCTCGCCTACTTACAGCGAATAGACTATAGGCCTTGCTCCCTGCAGCCACTCAGAATAAATTGAGGAACTAAGTATTTTAGTTTCTCGTTTCCTTCCGTAATTCTTAATCTATCGAATTACTGGTAGTATTAATTGATAGCTTTTCTGTTTTTGTCTATTATTAGACGATTTTATTCAGATTAGGAGGGGTATATGGAAGTCATAGGGTTGATTGAGGTAGTATTTACCTATATATTTCCAACAGATCTTTATAAACTGCACACAATCGTCTAATGATTGCCTGAATAAACTGTCAAAATGCGTCACAATCTTGAAAGGGTTAACACTACAATACAATTCATACAGTATAAAACCAAATAAATATAAGAACATTGAGCTGCCCACGGTACTGTAGACAATGTGCAACAAAATGGAACGTTTCGACCAAATACAAATATTGAACATTCACACCAGCAATTTTTGGCTGTGGCGAAAGGTTAATATATCGTAACTGCTGGAGGGGAGAGGAGAACGTAACTGCTGGAGGGGAGAGGAGAACGTAACTGCTGGAGGGGAGAGGAGAACGTAACTGCTGGAGGGGAGAGGAGAACGTAACTGCTGGAGGGGAGAGGAGAACGTAACTGCTGGAGGGGAGAGGAGAACGTAACTGCTGGAGGGGAGAGGAGAACGTAACTGCTGGAGGGAAGAGGAGAACGTAACTGCTGGAGGGGAGAGGAGAACGTAACTGCTGGAGGGGAGAGGAGAACGTAACTGCTGGAGGGGAGAGGAGAACGTAACTGCTGGAGGGGAGAGGAGAACGTAACTGCTGGAGGGGAGAGGAGAACGTAACTGCTGGAGGGGAGAGGAGAACGTAACTGCTGGAGGGGAGAGGAGAACGGAGCAGAAACAGAGGAAAATAAAATAATAACAACCATATAAATCAGGGTAGAAATTAACCCTTTCAAGCGCGTTTCCGTTCTGTTTTTGGCTACCATTAGACGATTTTATTCAGATTAGTAACGGTATATGGAAGTCAAAGGGTTGATTGAGATAGTATTTACCCTTTTAATACCCACAGATACTTCCTAAGCTGCATCAAATCGTCTAATGATAGCCAAAATAAACTGCTAAAACGCGTCTGAGCTTCAAAGGGTTAAGGGGGATGAGCGTATTTATTTGATCATATTATATTTATCTATTCAGTATTTTTTTTAAATTTCCTTCCTAGACCTCCATCAAGGTTAAAAAGAAAAAAACACCCCCAAGATCCTCCCTCAACATAAAATTGTACATTTTTCGATATTTAAATATCCCGGCCGAACGCCGGTTCCTCTTAAATTACGACACCCAAATGACACGAAAAGTCTTAAAATTGACAAAGAAATGGGGCGAAGGTTCTTAAAATCGCCAAACTAATGGGGGTATACATCTTAAAATCTGAAAACTATATGGGCTAAACATGAGGGAGAAAAGGGTCCAGAAAAAGCAACCAGCAGTTTTTAGCTGTGGTGAAAGGTTAAGAGATCATAACTCATGGAGGGAAGGGGAGAGGGGAACAGAGAAAAAGAAAAGGAAAAAAAAATATAAAACAAACATATAAATCAGGGAGGAAATTAATGGGGCATGGGCGTATTAATGGGGCATGGGCGTATTTAATGGGTCATGGGCGTTTTTTTTTTTTTTTTTTTTTTTTTTATATATTCCAACTTACTTCCTCTCGGGCATAGGCTGAGAGCCTTAACATTCACCGCTTTACAATGAACAGTGAAGCCCGTGAGGTCTTGTTCCAGTCTATTAATGGGGCATGGGTGTATTAATGGGGCATGGGCGTATTAATGGGGCTTGGGCGTATTTAATTGCACATATATTCATCTTCTCATTATTTTTTCTAGTTTCCTTCCTAGACTTCCATCAAGGTTAACAAAAACACCCCCAAGACCCTCCCTCAAGATAATATTGAACATTTTTCGATAAAAAAAAATCCCGGCCAAAGGCCGGTTCTTCTTAAATTACAGGCTCGCTATCGCTTGCCAGGAAATATTCGACACCCAAGTGACACGAAAAGTCTTAGAATTAACAAAAAAATTGGGCAAAAGTTCTTAAAATAGCCGAACTAATGGAGTGAACATCTTAAAATAGCCGAACTAATGGAGTGAACATCTTAAAATAGCCGAACTAATGGAGTGAACATCTTAAAATAGCCGAACTAATGGAGTGAACATCTTAAAATAGCCGAACTAATGGAGTGAACATCTTAAAATAGCCGAACTAATGGAGTGAACATCTTAAAATAGCCCAACTAATGGAGTGAACATCTTAAAATAGCCGAACTAATGGAATGAACATCTTAAAATAGCCGAACTAATGGAGTGAACATCTTAAAATAGCCGAACTAAGGGAGTGAACATCTTAAAATCTCAAAACTAAAAGGGCTAAACATTAGGCAGAAATGGATTCAGAAAAAGCAACCAGCAGTTTTTAGCTGTGGTGAAAGGTTAATAGATCGTAACTACTGGAGGGAAGGGGAGAGGGGAGCAGAGACAGAGGGAAAAAACAAAAATAAAAAATAAATGTATCTAAATCACGGTAGACATTATTAGTTAGGCTTAAGGGGAGATTTCTAGTGTGTTCCCTATACCTCCATCAAGCTTAAAATTACACCCCCTAGACCCCCTTTCAAGATAAATTTGTACATTTTTCGGTAGAAAAATGTCCCGGCCGAAGGCCGATTCTTCTTAAATTATAGGCTCGCTTTCGCTCGCCAGGAGAAAATCGACACCTAAATGGCACGAAAGGTCTTAAAATTGACAGAAATGGGGCGAAAGTTTTTAATAAATGGGGCGAATGTTTTAAAATCTCAAAATCAATGGGGCTAAACATGAGGGAGAAAGGGGTCCAGAAAAAAAATGTCTCAAGTGGAAATCTCCCCTTAACAGAAGTCATAACATTGTTGGAAAGTGTAAAATATATAATTTCAGCCTAGGTATGTACACACTTTATATACTGCACACATATATCTTGTTTCACTCTATGCTTGTCTATAATATAATTGTAAAACTACTAACTAGTTATCAAGAAATTCGTTTTTTAAAGTTTGTATTGATACCCTTCACTTTCTTATGTAGAACAACAACAAAACGAATACAAGGCAAGTTACAAAATGCCTGAATCATTCATAAGACTGAATATAAGATACCATGCCAAAGATGGATTTAATCTGATTTTAATTGAAAGTTTAGGACGAAAAGAGAAATGATGCCTGGACAAAGACGACTCACTACCATTGTTTTACTTATATACCAGGGAAAAGTCAACCATAGCCCCCCGGCCCCCCCCCCCCCCCCCCCCCTCACATTAATGGAGTGACTGTTAGAGAAGAAAGGGAAGGTGGAAGTAAAGACATATCCCAGGAGAGACAAATCTGTGCAAGAAATATTTAAAATCAGAAGGAATATACGAAGTCCAGAGTAAAACAATCATGTATCCAAAAGATGTTAAAACTACAAAATAAATACATATTGGTGAAGTAAGGAAAAGTAAACAGAATGTAACATAAGGCATGAATTTTAATTTGAGGGAAATAGGTGAATCAAATAGGTGAATCAAATAGGTGAATCAAATTAAAACAAATAGGTGAATCAAATTAAAACAAATAGGTGAATCAAATTAAAACAAATAGGTGAATCAAATTAAAACAAATAGGTGAACCAAATTAAAACAAATAGGTGAATCAAATTAAAACACAACAACGAAATTAACACCTTATCAGATTTGTAAATATAAAAGTGGACCAAATTAATACTATATGACTGCTGTGAGAGGCACTTATAGTAATTAAATGTGATTTACATACTGTAGGTACTGCCTATTAACCCCTTCATCACCATGATGTAATTTTTATCATATTCTGGTTACCATTAGACGATTTTCTATACTATATAATCTACCTCTACGACTTAAAGGGGTAAATACGATCTCAATAAACCCTCTTAGTAACATAGGTCCTTCTTACACTGCATACAATCGTCTAATCTAACCAGTATCAAAGGACAAAAGGGGTCATGGGGTCGAAGGGGTTAAATGTGCTTCACGTAGGTACTGCCTGTTAAACAGAAAGAAGCAAATGATAAATACTTTGAAAATGAGTTAGATAAGATAAAACAGTAGCCACCTGTAATGAATGGGTTGAAGAGCTAAGCAATGGTGACACATTATAACAAACCAAAGATATTCAGAGAGTGGAATAACCGAACAAATACATAACTTGATAAATGTGTATGTGATATATCTTGATACTACAACGACAAAGGATAACATAATATTTAAATTCATCTGATCTTCCATAAGGCAGTATGCATACCCAAATAACATGGTAGATGCAGACATATTTCTCGAATGTGTTATAGTTGCTTGTATATTTTAACCTGAGCCTTTATAGCTCATTACTAACCTCGCTTATGGCTGGAGAGGTAAACTACATCTACTTAGATATTATGTACTTAAGGGAGCCCACCTCGCTTTTTTCTATTTATCTCCCTCTCTCTTTGGTTTGTATCCATTCGGCCCCCTTCAGCCTACTGTTTTAAGACGTTTGCCCCCATCCAAGTGTCAATATATTCCTGGCAAGCGGTAGCGAGCTATCATATATTTATATTTTTGTTTTGAAAGCAAGCTAAATTTGTAAATCTTTCAATAGCTGGCTCGCTATCGCTCGCCAGGAAGACATCGACACCTGGACGGGGATACAGGTCTTAAAACAGTTGGCTGAATGGGGCAGAATGTATACAAGCCAGGGAAAGAGAGAAAAGGAGAGAAAGATAAAGCAAAGCCGGTGACCCCCCTTAATAGCAAATTTATCAAGTAGCATGTGATGATGATGGCTACTTTACTCCAGCCATCATCATCAGCAGCAAGGTACATACATACATACATACACACATACATACATATATACATACATACATACACACATACATGCATACATACAGCACATACATACGTACATACATACAGTACATACATACATACATACATACACACATACATGCATACATACAGTACATACATACATATACATTATACATACATACATATATTTCCGTTCTCATTTCCTAATGGCGGCGCTCCAAGCAGCCCTTTTCAGAGCTGCCTCAGTTGTCAGGTCTTATTTTTATCCAAGTCTTTCTTGCTCTTCCCCTTTGGTGAAGCCCCGTTCACGGACTTGCATCCTTTCATTCAACTTAGTTCATCCATCTTCCCCACATGCCCGAACCATCAAAGCCTACTGGTACCCATCAAACCATCAAAGCCTACTGGTACCCATCAAACCATCAAAGCCTACTGGTACCCATCAAACCATCAAAGCCTACTGGTACCCATCAAACCATCAAAGCCTACTGGTACCCATCAAACCATCAAAGCCTACTGGTACCCATCAAACCATCAAAGCCTACTGGTACCCATCAAACCATCAAAGCCTACTGGTACCCATCAAACCATCAAAGCCTACTGGTACCCATCAAACCATCAAAGCCTACTGGTACCCATCAAACCATCAAAGCCTACTGGTAACCCATCAAACCATCAAAGCCTACTGGTACCCATCAAACCATCAAAGCCTACTGGTACCCATCAAACCATCAAAGCCTACTGGTACCCATCTCATCACTGATACTCTCTCCCCAAACTCTTCACTATATATCCTAGTCCTACCTTGCAGTTTGGCCCCATCTCAACAATCTTATTTTGTTGCGTTCCATTGCAGGGGTATTTCTTGAACGTGATTGCTCTACTATTGCCCATCAAAAATTAAAGCAAAACAAATAAATAACTAAATAACAAATATACATTATCAAATAATAAATATATAAATGAAACAATATTCTGGTCTACGGAAAAAATTAAACATTCACACCAACAATTGTGGCTGTGGTAAAAGGTTAATGGAGAGTGACTGCTGGAGGGAAGAGAAGAGGGGAGTACAGGAATATATATATATATATATATATACAGTATATGGTGGACTTGCAATATAACGTGTATTTCTACTTGGCGAGCGAAAGCGACCCTGCAATTTAGGAAGAACCAGCCTTTGGCTGTGGCATTTTTGTTATTGAAAAAAAAATGCAAACAATTATCATAAAGGGGTTCATGGGGGTATTTCTTAAAGCTTGATGGAGGGCTAGGGAGGACACTAGAAAAAGTGTATAAATATATGAATAAATAAATATATTTCTATTTCTATTTACTCAGGCCCATTCCTCATCTATTTGGTTTTTAATCTGGAGGTGGCCGACTCGAGACAGAGCCCGAACAGAAACAACATAAGCCAAATAGAGACGTAAACTTTGACAAGACACATTCCCTTTCACTTGCCCGTCTTGAGATATTGCGATATAATGTACCCTAGCCACTAATGTCAAGGAGTGGGAAGTGTAGGGTAAGAAAATCTATTACCATATATCTATTACCATATATCTTAATTACCAAACACTCACGATATATTAAAATGTTTCCTTTTATACTCGGTACTCATTATGTCATTCAGTAAGTCAGTAGACAGCCCTTACACCCACTACTCTTTATGTAGGTGATTTATTGCAATTTAGATAAGGGAACCTTTCGTGAGTGGTATATACCGGAAGTTGCATCTTACTATAGAGGTATGGAACTACATTATCATATGAGAGAGAGAGAGAGAGAGCTACACAGAGCTACACAGATACACAGACCACACAGACCTCAAGGTCCCCACTAGGCAGTCTGGCCTTACAAACTATAATATGCATATATGCATATATACACATACACACATACACATACATACATATACATATATATATATACATATATATACACATACATATACACATACATACATACACACACATATATACAGTATATATATACATACTGTACAGTGCACACACATACATATACATACATTATTATTATTATTTTTTTTTTTTTTTTTTTTTTTTTTTTTTCCATTCATATCACCCCAGCCCTCTGCAGATAGAGGTCAAGCCTTCCCTTGAAGGCGTTTATTGTGTCGCTCTCCACCACTCTCGCTGGTAGTTTATTCCACTCTGTCGCCACACTGTAGGTGAAGAAACTCTTTGTGACATCTAGGTTTGCCTTTTTGGTTTTTAATTTCATTCCATTTCCGCGAGTTTGATTAGTATTGTTTAATGTGAATAGTGCATTTACATCGACTTTGTCGAAAACTTTTAGTATCTTAAAGCACTCAATAAGCTGACCCCTCAACCTCCTCTTTTTTAATGAGAACAGGTTCAATCGTTTAAGTCTTTCTTCATATGGTTTATTTCTTAATGAGGGTATCATCTTCGTCGCTCTACGCTGTACTCGAGGTGAAAATGGAAGAGAGAGGGAGAGAGGGCGAGAGAGAGGAGAGAGAAGAAAGAGAGGTAGGGACCGATGAGAGAGAGAGAGAGAGAGAGAGAGAGAGAGAGATCTTATTGGTTTTAAGTAAATGCGCATTTTCGAAATCTTCGTATCCTTCGTAGTTTGTTGTATGGATATAGAATAAATCCCCTTCAGCTAAAAATACGAAAATATGAATATATACTGGAAAATGTTGTCCCCGAACAAGTGCAATTATTGTATATGCATTTTTTAAACTAGCAAGGTTATACTATAAATACTGTATGAGTAAAAATATACATTACATAAATATATAAATATATAAATAAATTAATATATATATATATATATATATATATATATATATATATATATATATATATATATATATATATATATATGGCATTGAAGTACATACATATTACATGCAATTATTGAACAATAATAAAGACACCGTAAGTATTAACCATATCTTAAACATGAGTAGAGTACCTAAAGCTATTGATTGCAATTGAAGTATATATTTTCTATCTAATTGAATGTAGCAACTCTGCATGTTTATAAACACCCGTTGAGCATTGCCAACCATAATGAAATTATTAACTACACGCAGTTATTATTATGTATTATACCTTTTCCCTTTGTTCATTCAATTATGTATTATACCTTTTCCCTTTGTTCATTCAATTTATATGTTTTCATAAATCTGCTTTGTGATTTTCGTTTTCCGAGTCTCCATGACTATCCACTCGATTATCTTAGATGTGTTTCTTCTTCAATGCTTTGGCATGTAGTCTACCCTTGTCCAGAATTCATTATTTACAGTAAAAGCTTTATCGTATCATTAAAACGTTAAAACTCTTAATTTCAACTCAATATGTAGAATATACAGGTTAATCACTTGTTATGAACAATTATAAAATGGAATAATGAGAAAAAAAATAACTTGAATATGTATGTGATAAATCTTGGTACTACAACGATAGAAGAT
>CM064487.1:2794226-2831726 GCA_032716605.1 Paralithodes platypus
GCTTCGCCAAAACGACCAGGCTGGGCCGGCTTAATGCAGAGTGTGTGCCATGGACCACACCCAGGGGAAATCATCCGTCCATTTCTTGCCCATGATTGACATGGACCCTACGGACATGAGTTGTATTTACTCAACACTTCACTTCGTTGCTGCGGAAAGCCATCCGCCAGGGAACGACGCCAATGCTGACATTCGACCAACCCGCTTTATTGGAAAGCGAAGACGATCATTGTTCATGAGAAGGAAGGAAGCGAACTGAAACCCATTGTTTTGAACCTTGGTGGCTTTCACTCTGTGATGAGCTTTTTGGGATGCATGGGCCATGTTATGGAAGCATCTGGGCTTAAGGAGGTTTTGGAACTTATATCCGCTGAAAATGCTGGTGACCCAAATGCTTAGTGGGAAAGCCTATGCACGAGCAATCAGAGGCCACTTCTTGGTTGACACAGCCTTGAGTTCGATTGTGTTAGGCAGGGCATACGGTGTCAACCTCTCAATGGTAGATGAGGAAAGTGACGCATGCAAGGACTTCCAGGAGGCTGCAGATCTTTTGGATAAGCTGTTGCGTGAAGACGTTTCACCGGATGAAGTCTGCAGTAAAGATGTTTTCAACAGAATTTCTGAAAAACTTAAAGCTGAGAAGAGCTCCTTAGCAGAGCATAAGATGGGAAAGCTATGGATTCAATACATGGACATGATTGACCTGCTGCGGTCGCTTCCTGAGGGCACTGAGAATGGGCGATTTCATACTGTAACCTCGGAACACTCCAGGAGATGTTGCCGTACTTTGCAGCGTGTGGTCATAACAATTATGCCAAGTCAGCCCCTGTGTACATTCAAGACAATGATTGAACTTGAGCAGCTCAACCCGACAGGTTCTGTCAATTGAACTCCGGTCTATTTGTGATCCGCCGAAGTGATCGGCTGTGGGCAGGACTGCCAAGCGACTTGGTTATAGAGCAGGTTTTGATGCGCTCTTTGAAAACGATGGTGGATTGCCACGTGGTAGGGGCATGGAGGAAACGCAACGCCTGCGCTGGTTACTTGCTATGCCAGCCTGCGCTGAGGTGAGTGAAGTTATGCAAGAACTGACAGGGAAGCATTTCCACACCTCTGAGCAGCACAAAGAAATGACTGAAGCAGGGCGTGAACGAGATAGGAAGGACACAGAGAAGGTTCTCGCATTCTTCAAGGATTATGATCCATTTCAAGAATCAAATGAACTCAGGAATATTGCCAACGGTGTGACAGGACCAGCCTCGGCCAATCCTCCATTTACTGTATGAGGTTGGTATGAACATTGTGCAGAAGATGGAAGGTAGCAATGCTTTTGACTTTTCATTTAGGAAGAAAGATCAAGTTGAGTCATTGGGTGCAAAGGTTACAATCAGTGCTGAAAAAGTACCAATCGACCCACAGCTCCTTTGCCAGAGGCTCCTCATCTTTGCTAATAACAGGGACTTAGGTGTTGAAGAGGTCTTTGCGTATGAGTTGTCTAGCTACCCTACTGCTCTGTTCGATAAGTGGGGGAGGCTCAGGGAAGCCAATAAACCACAGCTAGGAGATGAGATAGCTGCTGTTGTTCCCAAGTCGTCATTGGAATCATTTGAGGAAGAAAGGACTGTGACCCATGTTCTGGATGGTGGTTCCTTATTGCAAAGGATTCCATGGAAGAAGGGTGACACATTTGAGGACATTGCAAGCATGTACATGAAGCATGTTTCCAAAAACTTTCTCAACCCGGTGGTTGTATTCGACGGTTATAAATCAGGACCTACTACCAAGGACATGACACACAATCGACGATCAAAAGGAGTCTTTGGTCAAAAGGTGATGTTCACTCCAACCATGCCCCTTCGGTCAAAAAAGGAAAACTTCTTGTCAAACTCGGACAATAAGCAAACTTCATTGACTTATTGTGTGAAACATTCAAGGCAAATGGAATTGACTGTGTCAATGCGCCAGCAGATGCAGATGTCATGATTGCGAAGAAGGGAATTGAGCATGCAAGGGAAACCGTGACATATGTGATAGGTGAGGACACAGACTTGTTGGTGCTGTTGTGTCATTATGCGGAACGAGGGATGAATGATTTGTACTTCAAGTCGAGCAAGGAAGGTGGGAAATGTTGGCATATTAACTCAGTAGCAGAAGCTCTCGGTGAAAGCATCTGTCGTTGTCCTGCCAGTTGTCCATGCACTCTGTGGATGTGACACAACCTCACGACTGTATGGTATTGGTAAAGGGGCTGCCTTGAGGAAAGTGAGGGAAGACAACGGTTTCTTGAAATGTATAGAAGCATTCTGTTGCCAAAGTGGAAGTAAAGACGCGATATCATCAGCTGGTGAAAAGGCCTTGGTTTATTTGTACGGGGGAAAAGGAAATGACACCCTTGACGGACTGCGAAAGACAAAGTTTTGCAACAAGGTGGCAAAAAGTTCAACTACCGTTGAAGTTCACAGCCTTCCCCCAACAACCGATGCAGCCAAATACCACTCGTTCCGAGTTTATTGTCAGGTCCAGGAATGGATGGGGAACTGTGTGGACCCCGAGAAATGGGGCTGGTGTCTGCGGAAGGGACAGCTTGAACCGAAGACGATGGATTCGCCAGTGGCTCCTGATTCACTACTGAAATTGGTCAGATGTCAGTGTAAGGGCAACTGTGACACTCAACGCTGTAGTTGCAAACGGAATGAGCTTGAATGTTCCAGTGCATGTGGTCAATGTAAAGGACTCTGGCAAAATAGCAACTTTGATGCAAGCACCGATGATCCAAGTGAATACGAACTCCTATCATGAATTACATAATTGGCTCTGAATGACGTCATACTACGTCATGTTTTTTTTTTTCTTTTTTTTATAAAAAAGAGGGACAACAGATCAAAAAACCCATACAAGCACAAAGTGCCTGTGTCACCCCTTGTGAAAGAGACAGTTCAGCCTGTCTGTAAGGTTTTTCGGCTGTAAATTAACCACTTTCCAGGTGTCCAAAAGTTGGAGACTTTTTATATGTTCATCAGAGGGACCTAATAAACAAGTTAAAGCCAAAAAAACGTTGTTTGTAATACATTTATAGGGTCTAGGAGCAACCAGAAAAAAGTTATCTGTAAATTGAAGCTTTGGACGGCGGCCATCTTGAATTTATGCAAATTAACCACTTTCCCAGTGTCCAAAAGTTGGAGACTTTTTATATGTTCATCAGAGGGACCTAATAAACAAGTTAAAGCCAAAAAACCTTCTATTGCAATTTGTTCTAGGTCCAGTTAAATAATTGCTAGATTTACTGGACTATTAAGAGGAACCGGCCTTTGACCAGGATATTTTTCTACCAAAGAATGTACAAATATATCTAGAAGGGGGATGTTAGGGATGTTTTTTAAGCTTGATTAAGGCATAGGGAGGGAACTAAAATAATATTCAATATACGGTATAGATACATCAAACGGTAAATTATACCCTTGCCTCCCTTAAGTGTAACTTGATAAAGGGATGTACAGTAAACTAGCCCATTCACACGCAGTGATTCAAGTAGTGCAAGATATCGATAAAACATACCCACAATATAATTCATATGGTTAGATTAATAGATATCACTCATGTCAAAATGTACCTTAACTATCGTATTGTGCATTATGAAATTTGAAATATTTATAAAGGCCTATCAATTTTCTGTGGGCAACCCCAATAGTATAATGACATTGGCTTTATCCATTGTTCACTACTTGAGTATTCAGAATAAGAAGGAAGGAATTGCCAGAGTCAAAATGTTTCTCCGGTTGATTTCTTGAGACAATATTTCAAAGGTAAACACAATACTCCAACATTAACCAGAGAACATTGCAAAAGGTGTCATCATGCTGATAGTTATTGATGTTTGTCAGGTGTGAAATAGAAAGAAGAAGAGAGAAGAGAGAAGAGGAGAACGTTGGTGGGGAGATACAAAGGAGTGGCTCGATATACTGTAGATGCACAAAGGTTAAGGGAGATGGGCCGTTTTTTTTGGTCTATTAATTCATATATTCCTTTATTTCTTAGTTTCCTCGCTAGACCTCCATCAAGCTTAGAAACACCCCCCCTAGACCCCCCTTCACGATCTATCGCTCGCCAGGAAAAAATCAACACCTAAATGGCACGAAAGGTCTTAAAATTGAGAACGAAATGTGGCGAAAGGTGTTAACATCGCCAAACTAATGGGCCGAACGTCTTATCAGCTGACTTTGGTTGTGTGATACAGCCTATCTAGCGTTATTATGCTGATTTAGATTACGTTAATGACAATTGTCTGTTGGATTGATGCCCCATGCAAGCATTCATGTTACATTGGTTTTGTCAAAGCATTTTTCAGACTATGTAGTTTCTTGGCGAGGACGAGCAAGCGAGAGAAAGTCTGAGAGTTATAGAGTGCAGGATGGATGAGCGGCGGCGAGGGGGAACGTCTCAGTGGCAAATGTATTGGTTGACTCACTGGGGGATAGAGGGAGGAAGGAGGGAAGAGTGGTAGGAGAGTGAGATGATCCATTATACCAGGGGGCGCAGACAAAAAGAGGTGATATATGGTGGCCTATTTTGAATTTATTACAATTTATGAGACTATCAACAGTTCTTTTATCTACGAAGCTATCCATTCACTATATATTGCACACAAATCCTCACATGAACATTGAACATTGACGACAAGAAAGGTAGGTGTTGGTAAATGTGGTCATACATCATAGTCCATGGCCACTCTAGGTTGTCAGAGCGTTAACATTGGCTTTCCGTGTAATGAATCATCGAGTCAGCTCAAATGAGCTCTTCTCCTGGGGTACCGTACACAGGCAATCGGTACAGGTGTTGCAGAAATACACAGCAATATCCCATCTACTATTCAATCTAAATTCCTAATGCTTACGTATATTTAAGGTGAAACTAAAGTTCAAGGAGAACCTCAAGCCAATACCAAGTTCCTGCATTGGTTCCATTACCTCAACCAAATATTTGAAATTCGTCATTCAGTTAACTTTTGAAGGACCCGTAATGGTGCCGGAGAGAGAGTGAAAAGGAGAGCCTCTGGCCAAATGGGGTTCCTGGCCCGGTGACAACCAACACTTTCAACAAGTTACCAGGATGTTTACCCTCCCCATCCAAGGTGATGGACTGAGTGAGGAAGCACAACCAGTTGGTAAGGTGGGGGTGTAGATTCAAAACGATTTACCTTGATATCATCGTGGGAATTAATAGTAACTGTCAAGGCATTTTGGCTCGAACGTCCCTTGATTTTGGCCCTGTCACTCTTTCAACTCTGGGGGAGGCACTCAATACAGGCAGTTCTGCCTTTTGTCTCCCTCACTCACATAGAACAAATAATACTAAATGGCAAATACTATATTTTAGATTATGATTCATACACTGGTAGCTACTCAACTGTAATGACATGCATACTCCATAATATATAATATTTAATGACTGACTAAACGATAGTCATTCAACATAACTTTAATCGTTTACCAGATTCTTGCTTACAGATAATAACCCACCATTCTATTATATTGCACCACCATCCCTATTTTACCCCAGTATCACGTTACTGCAGCTATAGCAACTCTGTCCCTCATTCCCTCCACCCCCTTCTAATCCTCCATCATAGTCCTCCACTGTTCTATTTCCAGGCCAAGCTCCTCCAGCACCACCTTTATTCCTTCCGCCACTATAATATAAACCATCTATCCTTACGGCTTGCATCACCAGATCACCAAAAGCAAAACGTCATCTTAAGGGGGGTCACTGGCTTTTTTGTTTTATCTTTCTCTGTTTTTCTCTCTTTCCCTGCCTTGTATCCATTCGGCCCCATTCAGCCTACTGTTTTAAGATGTTTATCCCCATCCAGGTGTCGATTTCTTCCTGGCGAGCGATAGCGAGCCAGCATTGTATGGAGAAATCCGGCTTCGCCGGAGAAATTGTTCTATCGAAAAATGTACAAATTTACCTTGCTGTCAAAACAATATATATATATATACTGGCTCGCATGGAAATATTGACATCTGGAGGGGGGTAAACATCTTAAAATAGTAGTCTGAATGGGGCTGAATGGATACAAGCCAAAGAGAGAGGGAGAGAAAGAGAAAAGAGCGAGGTGGGCTCCCTTAAAAGTTAGCCGTTAGCCTATTACCTACGGATGTCCTCGGAGTCACAGATTCCGAGTAGCAAATCGCCTCAAGTGAAACAAATTATCATATAGTTTGTCTATCATCCATGGTGAAACGTCCAATGCGGTAACTCGTATTTTGATATAGTAAACTAAACAGAAAGTGTGTATCAAGTACGTATCAAGTATGTACAGTAAGTATCAACTGTCCTGGTGGTGTAATGGTTAGTGTTTAAAAATATGTGTGTGATAACCCAGGTTCGAATCCCGGTGGATCACATATATGCTTGCATTAATTTCAATGGAGGTGTTTGGTGTTGTGGTGAAATTAATAATAACATACCTTATTTAGAAGCCGTGAAGTAGCATAGTAAACTGCACCAAACATACGCTGTTAATATTTATCTCATCTAACATTCGCCCCCAAGTTTTGTATTCCTTGTAACTTATTTTAGTTTCTACTTCCCAAGACCAGCTGACACAATTATGAGGGACTGCTAACTTTGGCTTGTCGCTCAGAAACTCAGCTGCGTCGAGAAAAGTTTGGGAGTCTCCAAAAGTTCAAAACACCACCCTGCATGTAAATATCCAACACAGAGCGAAGTGGAAGAAGTAGATTAAGGGGGTCACTAGCATTTTTTTATCTTTCTCTCCTTTTCTCTCTTTTTCTGGCTTATATCCATTCGGCCCCATTCAGCCAACTGTTTTAAGACGTTTATCCACATCCAGGTGTCGATTTCTTCCTGGCGAGCGATAGCGAGCCAGCATTGTATGGAGAAATCCGGCTACGCCGGAGAAATTTTTCTATCGAAAAATGTACAAATCTAGCTTGCTTTCAAAACAAAAAATATATGTATGTTGGCTCGCTACCGCTCACCAGAAAAATATTGACACCTTGATGGGGGTAAACGTCTTAAAACAGTAGGCTGAATTGGGCCGAATGGATACAAGCCAAAGAGAGAGGGAGAGAAAGAGAAAAGAAGCAAGGTGGGCTCCATAAGGCTAAGTTCTGGTAGTCTATGTAGTTGCACAAAGGGGTACACATAAGTACAATGGAAATCAAACAACAACAAATCTTGATACTTACGAGGTTGCGTAAAGCTAATGTATATTCATATTTGTTTTCACCAACCCACCAATTAATTTACAAATAAACCCAACTAGTGAAATCAGTGAAATTAATGAATACATGTGGTACTTCAAGGACTCGAACCTAGGATACTCACACTGAAATTCCGCACATTAAGCACTAGGCTATCAAGACACCAGTGTGAAAGAAAGACAAAATATCATAGCATGGAGGATATAAGGATAATTTGTAAGGAGGGTATGAGAAGTTGAGAATGGTCAGGATATATAACATGAATACTCGAACACCTGATGATAAAAACACTTGCAATTTTTGTTGTCCTCTACTTGGTAGGGTCCGGTGATACCTTTAAAGTTTCAGCAGCGCGTCTGAATATTCGCTGTGACAAGGTTAAAATAGCACAGGTAACCACGGGAGCGATGGCATATTTCAGACATAGCGCAAGAAGGCACGTAATAGTGAAGGCTATTTTTCTAGTGGTGTGAACAGTTAGTGAAGATGGAATAAAAGGACAAATGTGTGTGTAGAGAGGTATGAATTTGATTTGTATTCTTTTTGTAACTGTGTGTCCAGATATATAGACTCCAGCATACCTTAAATTTGACTCTGTTTCTTTTACATGTGCGGTTTTGTTTTTTGTTTTTTTTTGGGGGGGGGGAGGATCATTGTTATAGACATCACTGCCTTTTTTCTCCTTCATACACATAGCAAAAACAGTCTGAAAAAAAGAGGCACTCGTATCAATCCAGTCCTAAATGGAGGTTATGTTTCACACTTTCCATTATATCTTTGGAAGTGATGAAATGGCCAGAACAATGAAATGTCATGCTGTTTTTTCTGTATTCCATCTAATAATAATTAGTCTTAACTCGCTCTGCGCCAATGACGTATACATCAAGCCGGTTGAACGCAGGCAGTGCCAACAGGGTATATATCCTCCAATACACACTTAAAAAGAAAACAAATCGTAAATAAATTTGATAATCCGTTTTCGTCAACAATTGTTGACAGCACGTGGGCAGACTTCTGGCTAACCAGTACCGGGTACACAATGTATCTGACTTGCCATGGCCACTCCACAGCCAAAAACGTCATCTTAGTTGCGGCCTTATTTGTGATTCTCTGCTTCATTGATTTCTTGTGCGAAAAAATTCATAACAAATTCAGACTTCGGGTTTCGTCAAAACAAATTTGGTAATAAGTGGACAGAATGACTCAGTAAAAGTAACTTCCGGTTTGACATGCCTACTCCACAGCCTAGTTTGAGCCTAATTTGGGACAACTTGCTTCGTCAACTTCTTGTGTAAACAAAATCGTAAACATATCGAAAATCGGGCTTCGTCACAATAAAGTTGGCAGCACGTGGACAGACCTCTGACTGATCAGTACCCAAATTATGAGTCACTTCTGAATTGTCATGCCCATTCCAAAGCCGAAAATGTCAGCCTTGAACATCAAACAGTTTCAGGCACTAAAATATGTGTTTAGACGGTCAACATCCAAGAAAAAGGGCAAGTTAAGCACCTGTTTTACTGTTTACCTTCATTTGATTCACATTCAGAATCCACTGAGCCCCCATAAAACAAAAAAACAAAACAAATATATATATATATATACTGTATATATAACAAAGTACTGCACTGGCGGCACTCGGCGGGTTGAAGCCAAATTACCCCGCTGTAAAATAATAGGATTTGGCCTACAGTAAATTAGTGGATAGACAAGTGACCTTACATAATGACAGCTAGAGTCTATTGATTGAAAACTGAAAGCCGGATTGAGAGATAAATTATAATTTTAACCAGTCTGACGTTTGACGTCAGCATAATATAAATATCTTTATTCTAACAACTTATATTTACAGGTAATACCGATGCCGGTACTTCCAAATAAAATCTTGGGGAGAGGCTGAAAGACACAGAGACTGTCTCTCAGTGTCTCTTATTAAAACTTAGGATAACAAAAACTTCAGTTAAAGGGTGTCGTGATAAAGCCATCTGGCTTGTAAATGTTGCTATCTTACAAGTACTGGTAGTTACCGTATAGCTTATTTACTTGATTTCACTGGAGAGATAGATAGATAGATAGATAGATAGATAGATAGAGAGAGAGAAAGCATTGTGTGACTGGACTGAAAACTTGCTAGGAATGACAAAGCTGAACTTCTCCGCTGAAACTGAAACTATCGTAAAGGGGAATGCGAGGCAAAGAATACGATTGCACTGGTTGAGGTAAAACTATTTGCACATTACTAGCACTTTTTGATATCCTAGACAAGTGCCTACAGTAAATCGCTGTTATGGCAACCTTGGCCGTTTAACTGAGAGAGAGAGAGAGAGAGAGTGATCTTGATGTTCGAATTAAATTTAACATATTCTCCACGTTCCCTTAACACTGACTGTCTAATGTATATACCTTTTTAAGTTAAGCCACCGCCATAGAGGGCTTAACGACGAATTACGTAGCAATCTAGAATACTATTAAAATGATCATGTAGTAAAATAAATTGTCCTATTATGCTCATCTTATTGTCCTATTATGCTCATCTTATTGTCCTATTATGCTCATCTTATTGTCCTATTATGCTCATCTTATTATAGGTGGGATTGTGAATCTGGCAGCCCTTAATCTATGAGTCCTAATATGACAAGAACATGAAGAACGAATCATCGGAAATAATCCACCCGATCAACACATACAGCCCGTAATTAAAATGTAAAACTTGCAAACTAAACAAACCAAAATTGGGACAAGGACAAATAAAGTCAAATTAAATTA
The DNA here is from genome assembly GCA_032716605.1 of Paralithodes platypus. Lineage (NCBI taxonomy): Eukaryota > Metazoa > Arthropoda > Malacostraca > Decapoda > Lithodidae > Paralithodes > Paralithodes platypus. The sequence continues at coordinate 2,804,219 of CM064487.1, forward strand.
TCAAAATCGCTATGTGGAAACAACGTTTACTAAAATGAAAATTATTAAATAAAAGAACACAATCCACCACATAGGGTGTACATTACTACATGAGCAAGTTAATCTGTTTCCCAAGCAAACTAATCGCACATATAACAACGCACTATCGTCACGTTAAAGGAAGTAGTCAAGTTTGGGAAGTCCGGGACGTTCTGGCAAATTTTACTAAACTCTGCATGAATAAAGAAACTATATGTTAAATGTCAAAATATTATTTAAAATCAAATTTGCAACATGACAAGACATTAAAATAGTACAAAATACAAATATTGATAAGATATCTATACTATTACAAAATAATATATAAAATACAGTACAGCACTCACTAACGATAGTGCTATCGGGTAGGTACCTGTAAGCATAGCATGCCTCAAGTGACCCCTATCAATAACTACCCTACAAATAACCTACATTTATAGCACAAATAAACTAAGGAAATCGCAAAAGTAAGCAATTGATACTATCGACAATGAATACATATAATATAAAGACAAATAATTACAAAATATGAAGTAACAACAGATTTAAACAAAGAGTACTCTTTTAACAAGAACAATAAATTTAAAAAATCATCAATATTAATATTAATAATAATAATAATAATAAAAATAGAAAAAGAAAAAGATAAACAATAAATACAGACAAAAAGTAAGCAGAGGTTATACAAGAAACTTCAAGTTAAAAATGCTTGATTAAAATTATTGATGTCAAATTTTAGAATACAGTCACAATAATTGACCCTAAAAAGATTAAATTTATGGAACAATTTACTTGCCTCAAAACCTCTGTCCACTAAGAGTCTGTATAGTAACCTAGCTCTAGCCCAAAAGTCATCTACTTTAGTGCAGATTTTACAAAATCTTATTAATTGGGAATAAAAACAGTTATAAGTTATTTTACTATCGATATTACTACTAGGGAAAGGAAAGTTTATTACGTTAAAATTAAAATCATCAACTTTGTGATATACTTTAAGTATGCACTGTTCATTAACAATCTCTATATTTATATCAAGAATATTTTCAACTTTATAATTTACGTTACATTGTGTGAGGGGAATAGAATTAGGGTAAATAAGTTTAGCAACTTGATTAAAATTTAACAAATTGCAAACAAGAATATCATCAATATATCTACTATATTACTTAACAGTTTAGCAAGTGCTAATTTTTCTGGAATTTTATTTTTCTTGCTACTGTCAACTAAGTCTTTTATATATTTAAATTCTAAATCAAGCAAGAATAAGTCTGCAATTAAAGGGCTAGCATTTCCACCCATAGGAATTCCTAATATTTGTTTGAAAATGTACGGCCCGAATCTAACATAAGTATTGAAAAGGAGGAATTTAAGGGCATCTTTAAGTTTAGTTCTATCAAAATATACAGAACTAGTGGGAGTAGAGCTAAGTGATGCATTATTAAAATATGTATAAACATTTATGAAATAATTACCATTCCTAACGAACCTGTCAAAGTGCAAATCTATAATAAAGCAAAGCTCTGAATATACTAAATCTAAAGGCAAATTGGTATACAAAGTTGAAAAGTCGAAGCTATGTACCGAGGTAACTTTCGGCATGGTATTTATTTTATCATTAACTTCTAACGAATTGTCAACACTCCAATAATAGTTAATGCCAGTTATTTTCATGATGGTATTACAATATCTTTTATGAGTACTTTTAATGTATTTTAAGCAATTTACGACTTGTTCTGATAGAGTTTTAGTGGTAGCAAATTTTGCTCCGGCAATAAAGCGATATTTATAAGGTCTTTTATGAAATTTAGGTAACATGTATAATTTTGCAATGCACTTGTTCTTATCAGAAAGTTTAATATCAAATATTATATTTTTCTTGGTATGTTCATCGATTAAGTTATCAATATTCAGATTATTTTGAATTTCATAAACAGAATTACCGCAAATATTTTTACGTAATATGTTACCCTTAATACCTAATTCTTTTTTCATATTTTCAAGATAAAATTTCTTACATGTGAAGCTATAATTATTGCTGGCTTTATCTACTGTAGTGATTACAAAATGTTTATGTAAATTTATTAAATCAGCTTTAAGCTTATTATAATTATAGTCTATAAAATCTGAAAGATTAAATTCATTTTTAAGCGAGAAAATGTTATTTCTAATTAACTTATTTAATAATTTAGACCATGCTTCTAGTTCTCTTGCATTGCAGCACGCAATTTTTAACAATTTATCTTTTAATTTATTGACTGAAAAAACAATATCTTTTAAAATTATGTCCCATGTTACTTTATTACTCCCTATTCTAAATTTAAACCCTTTACGACATAGCTCCGCTAATTTGTCGTTTGCAAAATGTTTAACTAGTTCTACATCACCTGTTAATATGTGACATATCGGACTATAAATGAACTTTGCTAGTGCATCACGTCTGCTAGCTGGCATATCCATGACTCTTTCACACACGCATTTATTATTATTGAAAATATCATTATCTGAAAGATTTCCTAAAACTTTATTATAATTACAAATAATAGACCCAATATGAATACACTATTAATGGTTTGAAATCTTTACAACCATCTGGTAACATGGACTTAACTTTCTTTGAATTAATAAGACTGTTAACATTAATTTTGTCTAAAATTTTAGAGGAATAATTTAAAGTGGACATGACTTTATCTTTAATACGGTTATCTTTGGATTTCTTAGAATTAGCTCTAATATCCCATAAAAGCAAAGACTATATTCTTAAATTTATTTGTGAAATTATGTTTATTATTTAGAATATTTTCTATAAAAGGAGCAAAACTTTTCTTTTGTAGGCCTTTCAATGAGTCTTTTAATTTTTTAATTCCGAAATTTCGATATAATGAATATAAATTATTAACAATAATTTTAATATCAGACCTGTTTTTCTTTTTATTAAATGTATTTAGTCTTCTTTTACCGTGTCTACCAGGTCTTCTGTTTAAAACAGGGAAGTTAAAATATGGGTTATTAAAATCGTTTTTTAATAAATCTTTATACAAAATGTTGCCTACATTTTTTATTTGATTGTTAAGTCCAAATGGATAGATGGTCATTAATTTTCCAATCCAATAATTTTCTCTATCTAAAACATTTTGATTACTTTGAACAATTTCTATAATTTGTATTTACAATCAAATTTAGTACAATCTGTGTTAAAATGCTTATATAGAAGAATCTTGGAGTCGATGCCGTTCTTAATTCCTGATCTATGCCCGTAGGCTCTTTCTCTTAAACATTGCTCCGTCTTTCCAACATATTGTATACCACATTTCTCACAGGTTATTAAATAGATAACATTCTTTACTTTACATGGAGATGTTACATTAACAGAAGAATTTAAATTGCTGTTAAACTTAATGTTAGCACCGGGAAATTATATTTTAACTTATACAGTACTCCACAAGGTTTGGAGCCTTCGTGACTTTAATATTAGGCAGGTCTGCGAAAGTTTGCCTTGACCTTTTCAAGCTGAAGTGTGCCGTGAACAGTTTATGTTTATGTGAGTAACCAGCAAAGAGAGTCTAGAAACATATTTAGAAAATGGGCTAGTGGTGTGTGTAATTGGAGAAATAAATAGTTATATATACAACAATTTTTTTTTTTTTTTTTTTGTAGAGCCGAACGTGTTGGCCAAATTTTTAAATTCGGGATCTATCAAGAGAGGTTAAAAAATGTATAAGGACAGACAAAAGAAATTATGAAATCAGGATAGCCAATGACTCAAAAAATAACCCTAAGGCTTTTTACCAGCTATATAAATCTAAGTTAGAGATAAAATAGGCCCCCTTAAAACTTCGATAGGAGAAATGACAGAAAATGATTTAGAAATGTGCAGTACATTAAATAGTCAGTTTCTATCCGTTTTCACTAATGAAAATTTGGCACAGATTCCAGAAGTCCGTAAGGTATATAGAGATAGTATAGAAAATAGGTTAAGTACGGTTACTATAAGTAGAAATGATGTGCTTAAGGAAATTGACAGACTGAAACCTCAGAAATCGCCTGGTCCCGATGAGGTATATGCCAGAGTATTAAAAGAATGCAGAGATGAGTTAAGTTACCCATTAACATTTCTTTTTAACAATTCATTAGAAACAGGTATAGTTCCAGAAGCTTGGAAGCTTGCAAATGTAGTTCCGATTTTCAAAAAAGGTGATAAATCAATAGCATCCAATTACCGTCCCATTAGTCTCACTTCAATCATAGGAAAGCTACTAGAGTCAATTATTGCTAGGAAAATGAGAAACCACTTAGAAACATTTAACTTAATCAATTCTTCTCAGCATGGATTCACACAGGGACGTTCTTGCCTTACTAATTTGCTTAGTTTTTTCTCAGAGGTATATGAAGCAGTAGATAATGACAAGGCATACGATATTATATATTTAGATTTCAGTAAAGCTTTCGACAGAGTCCCTCATGAGAGATTGATGAGAAAGGTTGAGGCACATGGAATAGGTGGGGCGTTGTTGGGATGGATTAGGTCATGGCTAATTGGTAGGAAACAGAGAGTCAGCATAAATGGTAGCAAGTCAGAGTGGGGAGCAGTCAAAAGTGGTGTCCCCCAGGGATCGGTATTAGGTCCCCTGTTGTTTCTTATATACATAAATTACCTAGATTTAGGTATAACTAGTAGGATAAGTAAATTCGCAGACGATACTAAAATGGGGAGATCAATTGATTCAGATAGCGATATAGAGTGCCTCCAAAGGGATCTAGATACCTTACATGAATGGTCAGTAAATTGGCAGATGAAGTTTAACATTGACAAATGCAAGGTATTAAAGATAGGGAAGATGCAAACAAATGTTAAATATAAACTAGCTAATTTAGAATTAGAAAATTCAGACTGTGAGAAAGATCTAGGTGTGTTTGTTAGCAATGATTTGAAGCCTAGAAAACAGTGTATAGGCGTTCGTAATAAGGCAAACAGGATTCTCGGGTTCATCTCTAGGAGTGTGAGTAACAGAACTGCTGATGTTATCTTAAAACTTTACTTGTCATTAGTGAGACCCCATATGGATTATGCTGTCCAATTTTGGTGTCCTTATTACAGAATGGACATAGGTTCATTGGAGAGAGTACAGCGTAGAATGACAAAAATGATCCATAATATTAGAAATCTTTCGTATGAAGAAAGGTTGAAGAAATTAGGTTTACATTCGTTAGAGAGACGCAGAGTTAGAGGGGATATGATAGAGGTGTTCAAGTGGGTTAGTGGGATTAACAAAGGGGACATGACAAATGTACTAAAGCTCAGTGATGGTGAAAGAACTCGTACCAATGGTTTCAAATTAGATAAATTTCGTTTCAGAAAAGATATAGGCAAATATTGGTTTGGTAACAGAGTTGTAGATGGGTGGAATGGACTACCAAGTGCTATAGTGGGATCTAAAACTGTAGGGAGCTTTAAGATAAAATTGGATAAGCATATGGACGAAAAGGGTTGGGTGTGAAGGGGGATCAGCCGGGTTGGGCCAATCAGCGCTCTGCAGACCCCCATAATCCTGCGTTAATCTCTAACCGTTTTGGTAAGATGATCCTCAGGGTATTAGAGTGTTGAGCCTATAATTGGGCTTTGTAATTGATTTGGGGTTGTGTGGGACAGGGATCTGCCTTGCTTAGGCCAATCGGCTTTCTGCAGACTCCCATTTTCTTATGTTCTTATGTTCTTATATATATATATATATGGCATTGAAGTACATACATATTACATGCAATTATTGAACAATAATAAAGACACCGTAAGTATTAACCATATCTTAAACATGAGTAGAGTACCTAAAGCTATTGATTGCAATTGAAGTATATATTTTCTATCTAATTGAATGTAGCAACTCTGCATGTTTATAAACACCCGTTGAGCATTGCCAACCATAATGAAATTATTAACTACACGCAGTTATTATTATGTATTATACCTTTTCCCTTTGTTCATTCAATTTATATGCTTTGTGATTTTCGTTTTCCGAGTTTCCATGACTATCCACTCGATTATCTTAGATGTGTTTCTTCTTCAATGCTTTGGCATGTAGTCTACCCTTGTCCAGAATTCATTATTTACAGTAAAAGCTTTATCGTATCATTAAAACGTTAAAACTCTTAATTTCAACTCAATATGTAGAATATACAGGTTAATCACTTGTTATGAACAATTATAAAATGGAATAATGAGAAAAAAAATAACTTGAATATGTATGTGATAAATCTTGGTACTACAACGATAGAAGATAGCTGAATATTGAGATACCATAACATAACATATATAGTAAGCATTTCAAAATAACTAGGTGGCTGCAGATGCCGCTCGCTACCGTGTGTGAGATAATTATATAATTAGTTTCGCGTTATCTTTCACAGTTCACTATTCACCTTACTTATGGCTGGCATCTAATCAGCCATTATGTTGTTAATTAGCATATTCATCAGGTAGCAAGGTGCGAGGTAGGTGTTTAACGTGTATGCATTGCTATCGAATATACATATTAAAGGAAAATGGGAAGATATTGAAGGCACCAATCGAGCAGGGAAGTACCCAGGGGAGGCCACATAGTCATATGATGAGTTACTGGAACTCCTGTTTCATTTGCCTGGCTTTCCCCACTGTTTCTATTTGTGCCTTACCTTCACAGAAAGTAATTCAGCTAACTCTCGCAAACCCCTCCTCCTCCTATCCATTTCACTACACTTAAGGGGAGGAAGACCGATTTTCTGGACCCCCTTCTCCCTCATGTTTAGCCCCATTAGTTTTGAAACTTTAAGATTTTCGGCCCATTAGTTTGGTGATTTTAACAACTTTCGCCCCATTTCTTTGACAATTTTATGACCTTTCGTGCCATTTAGTTATCGGTTTTCCTGGCGAGCCTGAAATTTTAAGAGAAACCGGCTTCGGCCGGGAAATTTTTCTATCGAAAAATGTACCAATTTATCTTAAAGGTCTAGGGTTTTTTGTTTTAAGTTTGATGGAGGTCTAGTGAGGAAACTAAGAAATATAGGATTGAATGACCAAACAAACGGTCTGCCTCCCCTTAACAAGCACACCCCACGTCTTTCCAACACACCTAAATTACCTCTAACGTACCTTGATTTTGGTTCTCGATAACTCTTCACAACCTTGGCGGGGGAAACATGTTACAGGCAGTTTTGTATTTTGTCTCCTTCATGTACATAGACAAAAATAAAAATAAAAACAAACTGTCGACCATATGAAAAAAACTCATGGTAGGCTACTCGAACAAATAAAAATATAGAACGTTCACACCGACAATGTTAGGCTGTGGGAAAAAGGTTAATGGACCGTAACTGTTGGAGGGAAGGGAAGAGAAGTGGAAAGGAGAAACAGTATATATATATATATATATATATATATATATATATATATATATATATATATATATATATATATATATATATATATATGGGCAGGAGACTTTCCCTCAAGCATGTTTCATGTTTCGGCATTTCATGCCGTTACGGCAAGTATATTATTATTTCAGAGCTTCTTTCTCTTTTATTTTACATAAGAACATAAGAACATAAGAACATAAGTCTGAGAGCATTCTAGCTTAGCACAGGAAGTCGTGTGAAGATCACTCCATAAGTAATTTTAGGTGATTCTAGTGGATTTTGTGCTCATATATAGTACTTATATTTATGGCTATTATTAAATTACAGTCTTGCTATCGCTCGGTAGGAAAAAATATCGACACCTAAATGGCAAGAAAATTCTATATATTGACAACACAAATAGGGTGAAAGGTCCTAAAATCGCAAAACTATTGAGTCGAACGTCTTAAAATATCTAAAGTAATGGGGCTATACTGTAGACATGGGAAAAGGGTGAACAGAAAAAGTCAAATGCCTCCCCTTAACAAGTTACAAAAGGCTAAATTTAAGTTAGTTGGCTAAATTGAAGCTAGTTGGCTAAATTTAAGTTAGTTGGCCAAATTATAGTGAACATAGAGTACTATAGAGTAGGTGTTGCCATATCTACAAAGTACCAATATATTTTGAATAAGAAACTATATTTTATTATGTTCATATTATTTGACAGAATGTCCAACCCAGAAAGAAGCCTTTAAGGGGAGAGGGGCGTATTTATTTGCATTATTTTTTATTGTTTTTATAAGTTTTAAGTTTCCTCCCTAGACCTCCATCAATCTGAAAAAAAAAAAAAGTAAAATGACAAAAATAAAACTAATAAAAATAAAAATTACAACAACCCCTAAACCCTCCTTCAAGGTAAATTTATACATTATTCGGTAGACAAAGTTCCCAGCCGAAGGCCGTTTACTCTTAAAATTACAGGCTCGCTATAGCTCGCCAGGAAAAAACCGACGCCTAAATAGCACGAAAGGTCTCATATTGGCAAACAAATGAGGCGTAAAGTCGTTAAATCGCCAAACTTATCGGCTGAACGTCTTAAAATCTAAAACCAATAATGGGGCTAAACACTAGAGAGAAGGGGGGCCACAAAAACCGGCCCATCCCCCCTTAAACCAACAACACATGGAAAACTTGTGAGAAGATTGGTGCGTTTCCCTGAGCGGTATAATACATTACATATTGACAGATAGAAATAAATGATTATGTAGAATATAATATAAAGATATACTGTAGCTGAAGTTGTAACTAATATATAAATATACAGATAAATGGGTACATATTATATCATGTTGATATTAACTAGTAAATTGACTTATAGAAGGATAAATAGCATTGGAAAGCAATAAATTCCCAAATGTAAATTGCATTCCAAGGCATCACTTTGTGAGATGCCTGGGGCGTTAGAGCAAGCGGGAGGGAATGATCAAAGGAAAGTTGGGAATGGTATCCGGCGAGGAGGAGGAGGTGGTGACGGTATTGTAGCTGTGTGTCAGTTTGTGTGGGTATTCATTTGTACTCAGATTTGTACTCGTAATTGTAGTGAGTTTTTGGTTCGTATTCTCCCTCTTCTTAGTCCATTATTACCAGTGACAATTACCCATCTTCTTGCTAAAGGGAGATGGTTACTGCCAGTTTACTTCACATAAATTCTTCACCAACCTGAGCGAGCTTTGATTCCACGTTTGATGGGTAACAGGCGGGAACGGTATCACTGAGCTACCCGCAAAGCTATTGGTTTTGTAAGTGTATAAGAGACTTAGAAGGGGGGGGGGGAGGGGGATAGTTATATAAAACAAAAATGGACTTAGCTAAGAAGCAAGCATAAGGTAGACATTGCGGGAAAGAGAAAGAAAAGACAACTGCAGTGCGCTGATCACAAGGAGAGATACATTCTGAAAGTGATAAAAGGCATGAGCGTTTGAAAGAAAAAGTGGAAGCTATGGCATATTTCGGTAACAAATAGATACAATGCTTATATGGTGCTATATGGGAGTTTTAGGATACCATAGCAAGAATAGCTTAAAGAAATACTAGGGGGCAGATTATAAAACCATATCTAATAATTATGTGAGAAATATTGGAAAGAGAGGGCATGGAATATAATTATGTGAGGGAACATTGGAAAGAGAGGGCATGGAATATAATTATGTGAGGGACATTGGAAAGAGAGGGCATGGAATATAATTATGTGAGGGAACATTGGAAAGAGAGGGCATGGAATATAATTATGTGAGGGACATTGGAAAGAGAGGGCATGGAATATAATTATGTGAGGGAACATTGGAAAGAGAGGGCATGGAATATAATTATGTGAGGGAACATTGGAAAGAGAGGGCATGGAATATAATACGTGCAAAGAAGATAAACATTTGAAACACTGATCCAAAATAGCCATACCTATATTATACTGTCATGAATAAAATCTCAGTGAGGAACAAAACTTGTGAAGGGGACTGTACCATAAGTCTGTGAAGGCATAACTATGAACAACCCAGTTGCACAGTTACTCATCTGTCTTATCATATTACTAATCATCTGGAATAAGAAATCCTGCCTTCGTCATGGTGACCGATCAAATATAATATACATGATTATAAGACTATATTCGGAAGGCTAACGGGAACACGATCAAAATAATGTTCGTATTCATGTATGACTTAAAGTGCGTTGCAAGTGAATAAAACAAATCTGCCTTCATATCTGCCTATTTGGGTTAAGATCCATGAACTGTCATCAATAAACCTTCTCACATCACATGAGAGAGAGATAAATAGAGATTTAGCAGGAAGTATATCCTTGCCGTTCACAGTCTTAAGCTATTATTTTAGCTTCAGTGCACCAGTGCTGTCGAAGACTGACAGGAAAACGTCGAGAGATAAAACTGGTAAACCCCTGGCTGTAATGTAAGAAATATAGCAATTTATAAAGTATTGGCTGGTATGCTGCTTATATATATATATATCATAATATTATCTTCTAACAGAATGAGAGTGGAATGCAGGGGCACCTTCCCGGTTTAACCAGAAGTTACTGACATCTATTTCGGTACGAAATTCAAGATCAATCAATACGTAATCGTGATATTAAATCAACAAATTCCAAAAAACATGAACAATATACATTAAAGCTACATAATATATAAAAAGATGAATGGCTGTTTAAACTAGAGGACTCGCGAAAGCCGATCAATTTCCCCGGAATTAGTTCGTAAATTGTCTGACACCGAGTGGGAGGGAACGATTAATGGGAACTTGGTAGTGAAAAAGTGAGAGAGAGAGAGAGAGAGAGAGAGAGAGAGAGAGAGAGAGAGAGAGAGAGAGAGAGAGAGAGAGAGAGAGAGAGAGAGAGAGAGAGAGAGAGAGAGAGAGAGAGAATCAGAGTGAGAGAACGATCGTATTAGGTTAGAAGAGTACTGGAAAGATAATTATGAATGGTGCTGATTAACCCTTACTCTACTGGCGACGTCTTTTTTATTTTATTCTAGCATTATTTAGACGATATTATGCTACTTAAGAAGGATATATGGTAGGACATATGGTTAATTAGGATCGTTTGAGGCCTGTTAACTGATGGAGGCCCTTTTTGAACTCAATAAAATAGTCTAATAGCACCCAGCAAAAAAATAAAAGAACGGCACTGGTACTGAAATTATTAACAGAAAGATAACCAGGATGGGGTTAAAGGTGTAAACATGTGAAAGGGTAAGAAGGAAAAACGAAAAGTCATATTTTGAGCGTGTTAATCCAGGGAACGATACATTACGTTCGGATATGTTTTTATTACATAATCAATCGTAAAAAGAGAAGATAAATCTCATGAACAAAAACTCCATCCACTTAATGACATTGACAATTGACAAAAAACGGTAAAGGAAACAAATATAGCAACATGATTGACACTCCTATGTATTTAATGTTGATGAAAATGGAGGGGATTCGCCCGCAAAGACGAGCATTATTCTTGTTAAGAACTCGCATGCCTTATATATTATCATGGGTAACTGTTCGTCAGAGATAAATTCCCGAATTTGGAAAAGAAGCCCAAGCTTGTTTGAGGCATTTATATACTAGATCTAACATGTGATATGAAACTGAGGTTAGCACCAAAGAATACACCAAGGATCTCATTACTGGAAGAGGCGGGAATATTTGTTTCACTAAAAGTTATCTAGGATTCAGGTTGACACAGGTTTTAGCAAGCTGAACAAAGAAAACCTAAATAAACACCGCTTGCCACATAACAACACATGCAAACACACACAGAACATAGCAAGGCTGTCTGCCAGCCAGCTTTTAATTGCTGTCTTTCCTTTGAAATTTCAAATTTTACCCTTACTTCGTAGGGGACGTAGGAGGAGAGAGAGAGAGAGAGAGAGAGAGAGAGAGAGAGAGAGAGAGAGAGAGAGAGAGAGAGAGAGAGAGAGCGCGCGCGCAGGCCGGTTATCATATTAGGAGTATAATCCAGACTGTGCAAGATGGTCATTATAGGTGTTGAACAAATGTTATGAATATTATGTTTTACCTTAAAAAAACATGAATAATGCACACACACACACACACACACACACACACACACACACACACACACACACACACAACGAGATATTTAGGCTGTTAAGCTTTACCTGCTATTTATCAAATATCACAGGTTAGGGACGTCAGGTTTTCACTAATGAGATTGTCAAATTCAATGTGTACTCTCTCTCACTCTCTCTCTTCATACCATCGCTAATCATGTATAATTCTTTATATCTCATTACCTGCCAAATTATCTAATATTTCACGAGGGAGATGACAAATATAGGGTATTAGTTAAATTACAGCAATTAGTTATATGATTAAATTAGTTATATGATTAGCTTTTGTATTTTTTATCTTGTATATAGTTGTACACAATAATTAGCACATACATTTAATGTAATTAGCAAAGTTATAAGTACATTTGAGAATAAAAGGATAGCATTGACTTAAACTGTAATTAATCAATAATGCTTAGCCTTAGAAACTGTAGACAATCCATTACAAATTTGATATTTCCCGAAACTTTAGCATAAATAAAATAACCTTACTGATCATTATTATTATTATCATTATCATTATTCTCTATTATCAAACCCACCTTTATCATTCCCTCTCCCTCTCTCCAAGTGCTCTGACTTGTAAAGAAATGAAGAAATATTGAATATTAACCCTTTCACGTTTTCATGACGCAGAGGTTGCCAGATTAGCAATAATAAATAGAGTTCTCTCACTCTTATAATTACCTCTCCAAAATTAGTTTTCTGCCCACATTTTTTTTTTATTTTTTTTTAAAGAGACAATGAACGGAGGAAGGAAAAACACAGATAAAACAAAAAGGTCCATGTGCCTAAAGGCATCCTCCATTCATAAAATGTTTGTAACAACTGGATTTAAACATTTGTAGATTGTAAGTTTGTGGAAAGCAATTCGAGGGAAGTGAATTCCAAAGAGTAGTAGCTCTGGGGATAAATGAATTCTGATAAGCAGAAGTTCTGCATTGTGGAGGAGAAAGTGTAAATTCATGGGCGCTCTCAGCTGCCCTAGTTCTACGGGGAAAGATGTGGAGAGGCGGCACAATTGAAGCAAGTTCCTCGGAACAATTGCTGTGAAAATATCTGTAGAATAATGCAAGGGATGCAACGTTTCTTCGTATGGATAATGTAGGAAGGTCCTGTGTGATTGCAGGGTTATTGATTATTCTAATAGTTTTTTTTTTAAATTTTGTCCAACTGCCTCAATGCAACCACTCCACTTCCAGCCCACAGAGGTGAACAGTAATCCATCTGAGAACGCACATGACTTTTATATATTACGGCCAACTGCTCGTCAGTGAAGAATTCTCGAACTCTGTACAGGAGTCCCAGTTTTTTAGAGGCATTCTTAGCAATGCTAACTCAAAGACAACTGCAGAGGTTGAAGTAACTAAACTAAAGGTTTCTAAATACCCCTGATGGTAACAAAGGCTTTAAAGTATCCCTAATAGGCTCAAAATTACGTAAAAAATGTGAGAGGGTTAAAGGACTCACTTTAACCCTTTCACAGTGGCAGCTTCTATGCGGAAGAATATGCCCAGGCGGCTATTTTCCCTTTAATTCCGCTCAATATATGTCACCTAGGCGCCATATCCGTAGCTCTGAGTGAATTGGAAGGAGCACCGATGAAAAGCTTTGGTAAAAGTCTCCCTATAACAGTAACCAACTCTTCCTTACCTCTTCACACCACCCTGGAGAATTATTCAATACTTTGCTTATTCCGTCGCTGAAAGCGAACCCCTTCCTTTACAGTTGTAAGCAAAAATTTATGATTTTCTCCTCACTGCCACTCGCGGTAACTGAATGATATTTACAGTTATTTTATCATGTTTTTTGTTTACAAGACAATATGAAATATTGAAATGAAGAAGAAATTTACCTCATATTTGTACCTGGTATATAGCCGTCATAATTACATGGAGTATTGGCCATGTATTTGTTAACTCATTCTGACAAATTAACTTACGAAAGTTAGGGGTTGCCCGAGCACCCAATATTTCCCCCACAACACTCTTTCTGACACTGAGGGACCGTTAGAAGTCGGGGAAATTTGGGGTTACCACCAACTGACAGATTATGATATAATTTACCTAACTTACTGAGCTCAATTTTTTTTTTTTTTGTTTTTTTTTTTTTAAGAGACAATGAACGGAGGAAGGAAAAACACAGATAAAACAAAAAGGTCCATGTGCCTAAAGGCATCCTCCATTCATAAAATGTTTGTAACAACTGGATTTAAACATTTGTAGATTGTAAGTTTGTGGAAAGCAATTCGAGGGAAGTGAATTCCAAAGAGTAGTAGCTCTGGGGATAAATGAATTCTGATAAGCAGAAGTTCTGCATTGTGGAGGAGAAAGTGTAAATTCATGGGCGCTCTCAGCTGCCCTAGTTCTACGGGGAAAGATGTGGAGAGGCGGCACAATTGAAGCAAGTTCCTCGGAACAATTGCTGTGAAAATATCTGTAGAATAATGCAAGGGATGCAACATTTCTTCGTATGGATAATGTAGGAAGGTCCTGTGTGATTGCAGGGTTATTGATTAATCTAATAGCTTTATTTTGAATTTTGTCCAACTGCCTCAATGCAACCACTCCACTTCCACCCCACAGAGGTGAACAGTAATCCATCTGAGAACGCACATGACTTTTATATATCACGGCCAACTGCTCGTCAGTGAAGAATTCTCGAACTCTGTACAGGAGTCCCAGTTTTTTAGAGGCATTCTTAGTAATGCTTCTAACATAATGTGTCCAGCTCAAGTTAGTAGTTAATGTTACACCGAGAATGTCAATACTAGGGGAAGTGGGAATATTTACATCATTAAAAAATATATGGGAGTCAGTGAGATTCTGTCGGTTAGAAAATTGAATGTACTTGGTTTTCTGTGCATTAAAGGAAACTAGATTCTTTTGTCCCCATCCATTAATTCTAGAAAGGTCCTGGTTCAGAGAAATTGCAGTGTTTATTTTTGAATTTATAAGATCGGGTTGGGTGAAAGAATTGGTAAATGTGAAGGAACTGTGGAGTGTTGAGTCATCTGCGTAGGAATGTATTGGATTATGAGTGGTAGATATGAGATCATTGATATGAATGAGGAACAAAATTGGGGCCAAAACTGATCCCTGGGGAACACCAGCATTTATTGAGTGAAATTGAGAATAAAGGCCATCTACCATTACACATATTTTTCTGTTATGAAGATAAGAAGAAATTAGTGGAACTAATGATGCAAGGCCGTAGTGTGACATCTTCGACAATAAGGATTGATGCCAGACTCTTATCAAATGCCTTTGATATATCCAGTGCTATTGTATGTGTTTCACCATGTTGGTCTGTAGCTTGGTTGATTTGATGCGTAAGAAGGCAAAGCATGTCTGCAGTTGATCGACATCGTCTAAAACCATATTGCCTATCACTGATTAATTTATTATTCTCAAGATGCTTAATTATGTGATTATTTAATATAATTTCAAAGACTTTACCAAGAGTGGAAGTTATAGCTATTGGTCTGTAGTTTGATGGATCTGAAGAGGCACCTTTTTTAGGAACTGGATGGATGTTTGCTTCTTTCCAGGGTAATGGGAAGCATGAGGTATGAGTACACAGACGGAAATTTTTTGCCAATACAGGAGCGAGCACCAAGGAGCAATTCTTAAGTACTATTGGAGGAATTTCATCTGGACCGGGAGCCTTATCTACCGAGAGATTCTGCAAAATAGTTTTGACATGTCTGGTGTGGATCTTAAGTGAGGGAATTTCAGGCGAATTAAAATTAAGTACAGGGACATCTTGATTTATTTCATCTAAGGTTGAGTTGGTGGAGAAAATATCCGCAAGAAGGTTAGCTTTACCTCGTGGGTCACTTACAAGATTGCAAGTCGGAGATTTTAATGGTGGAATGGATGAAGCAGTAGTGAAGTTGGATTTAAATGAGTTAAGAGTAGACCAAAATATTTTGTTATCATTTGGATTATTTAGAAGTTTATTTGCCTGCTTGTGGAGAAAGTTTGATTTAGTTAGGTTTAATACAGTTTTGGCATGATTTCTGATGTTTCTAAAGTAATTAAAGGCTTCATATGACACAAATCGCGTCATAAACTTATTATTGAGCTATTTCACTAAGTTCATATGACGCGATCACGTCATATGATACTTTTGGGCGAAACCGCCATATGACGCGATCGTGTCATATATGACGGAGAGGGTTAATTTTCTGCTTCTAAAGCACCTCTTCATTGTAGACACACCCTCCCTCAACCAATGCACTTAACACACTGATATGCGTGTGGGTGGGTGGCAAGCTTAGAACCTACTGGAAGTGTCTAGCATAAAGCGGTGTGGGCTGGTGCAACCTATTCAGCCGGTAATACCAATGTGTATATATACGTCGGCCGCAATGTGGGACTTTTTTGACATAGCACGTATATATACATTAGCCGCAGCGAAATGTTTTGAAGTAGCGGGAGAACACATGTTAATCATTATTATATGAAGAAACAACCACTTCAGCTGTCAACAATGAGAAACAAAACAAAATTGAAAAATAAGTGAGTAATTACTTGAGTATATATTATCAATACATTTAGAAAAGTGCCATATATTTTAAAATTACAGTACTATGTATCTTCATTCATTCATACATACATACATACATGTATATACTGTATATATATATATATATATATATATATATATATATATATATATATATATATATATATAGAGAGAGAGAGAGAGAGAGAGAGAGAGAGAGAGAGAGAGAGAGAGAGAGAGAGAGAGAGAGAGAGAGAGAGAGAGAGAGAGAGAGAGAGAGAGAGAGAGAGAGAAGTTAATCTCTTTAGACTATGCCAGTCATTAACAAGGAGAATCTTCACGGCTGGAAAAATAAAAGACGCTCAAGACCGTCGGAATTCTAATCTTGAAGGCATTGTTTAAGAGGCTTGCACAATTCTGGTCTTGAAAAATGCAGCTGGTATTTTTGTCTGCATTAGATTAAAATGCTGTATATAGTAATATACAAATTTTTCTATTCTTAAGTGAATGCTACATTTGTTATTATTCCACTTTTCAGTAGGTACGATCTAGTTTCTAGAGGAACGTCACAAGTACATTATGTTAGATTTACAAACTGCATATCCAATCTTACGAGGCAATCTAACGTTACCACATAATTGTAATAATACGTAATGCTTTGTAATATTACGTTAGGAAATTCAAGTAACAGAAAGAAGCTTCATGATAGCCATGATGCTAAAATCTCTGGCCAGTTTTCAGTTAAGCTCAGTGTACGATCTGCTGAGGGACAAAAAATATGGGTGAAAGAACAGGATGGAACGAGGATGAGGATGATCACTTAAACTGATGTTCCACTTAACTTAGCATAGTATTTACAGTATATCACTGGTAAACACATTTATTAGGCTGTATTCATAGCATCTATCTCTCTAAAGGAATGGACACAAAGAAATCAGGTTACCCGCTCGCGAGTTCCTGTTGCTTACCAACATTGGCAATATGCGTGGTAAATGGACATAGAGGACGCAGGTTTATCTGCGAGTTGTGGTTCACCAGTCATTCGGTTCTATTATGTGTACAGTGTATTTCATTCATGTGGACACAGCATATATATGAAATCAGGCCTTCACTAACGGCAAATACATGCATAAATAAATATAAACATAAAAGCAAATAGACAACTGTTAACTTATCATCCTTTTTCTGCTCTTTCACTACAGCATTTGCCTGCAATATTTCTGCTTGCATGAATGCTGTTTTTCTTCTCCCACACTGCAGCTCTCTGGAACATGCAGACAATGAGAATCTCCATGTCCATCTTGATAATAATAAGAAACACCTCACACAGAGCTGCCTCACCTTGACGTCCACCGCACGTTTTGAGAGGGCAAGAATGGTGTTTTTTCCGGTAAACTTGTAGGCGCAGGCAACCAGCGCCGACCGGCTTGAAAACGCTTCTACTGTGGTTAACCCTTTCAACCCCAGGGACGCACGTTATGCGTCGCCTATGTATGTAACCCACAGTACAAGAACACAAGGGTTCAGATTTGTATGGGAACTGTAGGATCCCACGGAACAATACCGATGGTTGGTGAAATGTCGGGTTGGTATTTCAACTCGATTTACTATGATCTCGCACAATCTTATACTAAGATATATTGAGATAGAATATGCTCGACAGGCTCACGTCTAGCTTTATATATCTTGCATCAACTCTTTATCCCAAGGCAGCATTCACACAATAAGAACACAATATTACTTCACACTTTAGTTTATTCATAGGATATAGGTTAATGTATATAGAATATTGCTCTGTCATATAGGGCAGACAATAAAGGTATTCAAGTGACGTATCAAGTATAGAATGGTCTATAGTGATAACTTTATTATAATTAGTCACGTTACCATTACACACAGTATAGGTAATATTAATATGCAGGAATAATGGTGTTACACATGTACATAGACAATCAAGTTAAATGATAATGCGAATGTGAGTGTAACGTCTAGCGCGAAGACTTCTGGCATAGGGCGAATTGACTTGACAATAGTGTTCACGTCTTCTGGCATAGGGCGAATTGACTTGACAATAGTGTTCACGTCTTCTGGCATAGGGCAAATTGACTTGACAATAGTGTTCACGTCTTCTGGCATAGGGCAAATTGACTTGACAATAGTGTTCACGTCTTCTGGCATAGGGCGAATTGACTTGACAATAGTGTTCACATCTTCTGGCATAGGGCAAATTGACTTGACAATAGTGTTCACGTCTTCTGGCATAGGGCGAATTGACTTGACAATAGTGTTCACATCTTCTGGCATAGGGCAAATTGACTTGACAATAGTGTTCACGTCTTCTGGCACAGGGCGAATTGACTTGACAATAGTGTTCACGAGCGTGGGGACGGTGAGCGCCTATCAAGGGGATTAAGTGAAGGGTCACACAGGTAAGATAAATAAAAGGGTAGTGCGTTCGACCCTAGGTCAGAGTGACTGCTTTGATATGAATATATAATTCGAAATAGTGCGACTATAAGACACTGGTGAATATTAAACTTATACTAAAGAGCTTATTGACAGGGTGGTTTAAGTTGGCATTTACTTATCTAAGCGGTTTTTGTGAAAGAGTCTACACACGGATACGAAAAATAGATTTACACCGGGTAAGAGTTCAATACACACAAGTATAGAATCCAAATTCAAATTAAGATCAATGAATCACTATAACAAGTTTTAGAATGAATGCAAATTAATTATAAAATGAGCAAATTCACTAAATTAAAATGCGACTGGAATATCACAGTAAAGTAGAATTCGGAAGAACTCAGAATACAAAAGGGCGTACACGACGAAGTTGTACTGGGTTAAAATACTATGAGAATAGCATGAAAGGAAATTTGAATGTATTAGCAAATCCCTATATGGCAATATGTGAATTAAAGATATGGCATATGCGAATTACATAAACAGATGATGTAATTAAATGATCACTATGGAAATAGTAAAATCGAAATAATAATGGTCTCTAATATAATACGGAGACACGAACAATATATAACTTGAATATGGAGTTATTATAAATATGTGAAAAGAATTATTAGGTACCAACACACGTAGATCAGATTAATTCACAAACACTGGTATAAACTAGATTGCTTGAATAAATAGAATTAAAATTAACTCAACGGGGGAGTTCTTGACTTTTCGGTAAGGAAAGATAGACAGATTAAAATTTGGGCATGGGTCCTAGATAAAAGGTAGTACATAAGGGAATATCTTCACGGTAATACGTTTACACTTCAACTTGGATACACAAGAGAATAAATAACATATACAGTATAGGTGACATCTGAGAGTATTCCGTATTTGAGCCTGGATCGAGATGAATGTATATAACTGGTGCGCCAATGATAATTAACGATAACACGTCAAGACATAAACTGCAAGGGGGTAAGGTAGCATTATCTAGTGCGATGGATTCACTTGCACAGATCAAGTTTTAAAGGGAGGATAAATTACTATGTAACGTGTACACAGACCGATAATTAAGTAAATAACAGGCACAGATCCTTGGCACAGATCAACTCAATAACACTTTTGAAATACTCGCATATATAACCTTACCTGCAACAATAGCCACACATTGAGATCACAGAAACACTTAGGGTTTGCGTGGAGGAGGAGAAGAGCCAAGTACGAGGGTCGGGGCATCACAGATGTCCGGGCATGGCAGCTGGGCGAAAGGGAGCCACTCGTCAGGAGTCCAGGGGGCAGGGCCAAACGTGAGGGTATAGCTCCGACAGGGGTCCAAGGGCAGGGGGGCAGGTGGACAGCAGGCTCCTTCTCTCTCTCAGGCAAACGGCTCCCGGACACCAATCTGGACGGAGCGTTTAGGCAGGTATACTCCCTGACATATATCCGGACGGAGCAAGCTGCTGAGTGTGAACTGACTTTCTGTAGTTTCAGTCAGTACATATTCGGGTTATTTCTCTTAGTCAGGTTGTGTGATCTCGTGTGAATAGGGGCATAGTAAGTATATCAAAATTGGCTATGTTGCGGTTAATAATTACAAGAAAAAATATATTATGGTGCTTAATGACATCGCACTGAGGTTCTCGTCTTTTTAACCTTTGGTTCTTTCTTATATCATCAAGCCTGATGATGTAATTCGTGATTTATTGTTCACTAATTGTTTTGGCTATTTGCACTGTGTATGTAATGGTTTTCTTCTGTGGCACATCATATCACCATTTCACTCTCCTTCTCGTCTGGCAGCTTCTTGCGGATGGAGGGCCCCAACGATTTAAGTACTCCCAGGGCTCTTTATGCTTAGATTGCATACACACTTTTTCATTATAGTACTCGAGGGGGTATTCGGCGTGAATTTCTGGCTTGGCTATTTGAGTCCCTCTCTGTTTCGGTTTAGGATCTAAATTCTAAATTATATAATCACCTCACTGCTTGATAATTATGGTCGATATCTCATACTACAGGATATCGAGGCGAGGTAAGTTGTCTCTCCGTGTATACACATACACATACCTTCCTCTCCATGAGAAATCTCAAAGCTTACAATTAATTCCTTAACACATATCAAATAATACAATAAAACACTCTACAATACACTCGACACGCTAATTCCAAGGGAAGTAAAAATGTAAGATTAGAAGCAAAACTATTTCTAATATGAATAGTTGAAATATGAATGATTAGAAGGTAAAATAATGATATACATGGAAATAATTAGTTTCGCATTAGGGTATATTTTACGGAAATAGTTATAATTGAATTGATGTTCGGACTGTTACAAAAATAAGTACTAAAATTAATATAAATATAGAGCACAATGAATACCTGAAAATAACTTTATTACTCTATGTTAATTTCATGGTATAGTAGATCTTACATAATTATATAATATAGGCCCAGTGGTTATACTACATAAGTATCTTAGCTGTTAGGTAGATGAGAGAAGCTTATAGAAGGCTGGATGGCGGTGATAATCTATTTTTTATTAATTTCACCACAACACCAAACACCTCCAATGAAATTAATGAAAGCATATATGTGATCAACCAGGATTCGAACCCGGGTTATCACACACAGATTTGTAGACACCTTAACCATTACACCACCAAGACGGTTAAAGGTTTATGCACACGCCTACGACTTATTATCCATTCTCGAATACTGGATATTACTCTAATCATGTTCATATTCCCACCGCACTATGGTAGCCTAATGTTTAAGTGAGAGGAAAGCATATTCATGGGGCACAGATAATTTAGAACGGCCTCGCTACGAAATATCCCTGAACCTACTGATAATCTATTGTTTATTAATTTTAGATGATTGATTTGATCTATTGACGGACGGACTTCTTCCCCATGTGTTGACTTGTGAGGAAATGACCGCGGGGTTATTCATGTCCGAGAACTTACCTCGGTTGATAATTATTAATTTCCCAGTCATAGCAATGGCATTGATATACGTTGATCAGATGTATTAAAACTAACAACATTAGAGTATATCATTTAAACACATACTTCTATTATACATATTATCTGTATATATTTAATATAACTGGATAGTTACACAATAGAAAATGGAGTAACATGATGTAATAGAGAACGTAAATTAAATGGGTGACTAAATTGTAAGAATTGGATCTTGATACTGTCGAGTTTCGACAATTGATAAAATATGAAAGTGTATGTTCAAACATACCCGTATTTAACCAACTTAATTAAGCTGAATTTAATCTTATATACAAATCTGAATAAATTAACATAATGAAACTAATCAAATTTAATGTGTAATCTAGGTATATACTGTAGGTTACCTAATGAAATATAAATAACAGATCAAATATTTCAGCATACATCCTCACCAAACATGAATATTTAACCTGTGGATATAATTGACAAATTTTAATTTGGCATGCGTTGAGCTATGGGACACCATGACAGCAGTTCCCCACATAGAGTGTAGTTGGCTGAGTGGTGTCAACATGGTGGAGCCAAACACAGAGGTCCACTATTATGCATGACAACCAGGTAATACAACACTCACACAGGATTTGAAGCCAACATCCATTGAACCAGAATCTAGTTGGTTAATGCATATAAACCGTTTATATAGTACAGTGGAATTATTAGAACAATAAGTGTAAACTACCCAATGGACAAATGGGTAATTGTGAAGTATACAATATTTATCTGGTACTCCAATGGGCAATACTCCACTCATAAACACAAGCGTACAACTGCCTGTACATCTCTCAGCCTGGTCTCTGGGGGTGTAGAGAGTGATAGCCACACAGGCATACACACTTTTTTCTTTTTATTAAAGTGACAATTACAAAGTGGTGTACAATCTATCTTAGTCTAGTTCCCTTATAGTTTATCTTATTGTACCGGTACATCCCTACATTCAACCTCGATGTTCCCCAATTCAGCCCTCCGCCACGGCCATTTCAAAGTCCAAGTCTCTCACTCTTGTCCTCTTTAGCGGGAAGGACCTTGTACCCCTGAGACACAGGAGTGCAGACCTGAGAAGAGAGAAAGAGAGCCGGCATCTCATCCATGTTATGACTTGGCTTCTATGCTGGCGCTTTTTCTCCGATATTTGTTCAGCTAATCTGGCATAGAAGACACTTGCAGAAGGTCCCATACCTCCCGACGATGAGAAGACCAGAGGAGTAAAGCTTCCTTGCTCCCTGTTCACAATTCTTTCTTCATAAGCGCGTTTCTTCTCACTTTCGTTTCTCAAGTATGCCGCTTTGAGTCCTCGCTCACGATATGTTTGTGCTCTTGGGTTGAAGATTCTGATGTCGAAAAAAGCCCGTTGTACCCTCGTCCAAAAATCTCTAGCACTTACGTCCACTCTTGCTTCATTTGAAATATTTGCAGTATTGTGGGCCAAGCGCTGTCCGTCCATAGGCAGAAGGTCCGGTTCGATTCTAACATCATGGCACACCTCGTCCAGGATTTGTGCAGTGATGTCTCGTACTTCATCATGCCGGATACAGATGAATCCTCCTTTCTTACAGGTCATACAGTGGTCTGAGTTGTTTATTTCACCACATGCACATTTCAGCGGCAGGTTCGAAACTGGCCATCCATACCTCAAGGCTATGGCATCATTGAATTCTTGTTTATTTAAGCTGAAGCCTTTTTCCTTTATTGGTAATGAAGTGAGCCAATTTGAAGCCCTCTTGCGCCATCTCCACTCTCATTTTCAGTTCTTGACTACATTCCGTCTTAATTTATTCTAGACTATGTTTCTGTCTCTCTTCTCTGCTCTTTGTTATTTCATGTCTTGCATTTCGTTGTTCATCTTCGTCCACCTCATCATTTTAATTTTGCTCCCGTATTTTTTCTGTCAGAGACATAGTAAGTTTAAGGGAATTTTGGTACTCATAAGGCGCAGCCTCCACTGGATTTATGATCCCCATACCTCTGAACCTTGGCGGAAGAGCTAATAGATCTCTTAGCTCTTGCGTGTGACGCCGTGCCTCTCTGTTAAAGAAGGTATGAATGCTTTTCAGTTTTCTTCTTCCAGCAGTTGGAGTATCGGTCCAATGTCAGGCACTGTTCTCATAAGACAGGTCCATCTGTGCTTAACACCATATGTGAAGGCACACACAGGCATACACACACCCATACACTGACCTGTATACTCACACGTACTAAATGTTGCTCAGGGATGGGTCCTTCCTTCCCCTACTCCACCCTGGGCAGGTGGAAGGGGGGAGTCTGGTCCAAGTCTACCCCCACCTTCCACCCCCAAACTATCCCCAACTCTCTCCCCCACGGGGGCCCCCCCCCCCCCTTCTTTCTCTAGCTGGCAGTTAGTGATAGGAGACGATTTTGTGCAGTTTAAGAAGGATCTGTGGTAGTAAAAAGGATTAAGCGAGATAATTCGATGCCTGTCAATTGCTAGAGGTCCTTTCAAAGATGAATACAATCATCTAATAATTTCCCAAATGTAACGAAAAGGCCGTCACCGGTACAGAAGGGGTTAACTACAAGGAAACGAGCATGTAATCAAACTAATTTAGGCAAATACATAAGTCATATGCATCATGGAAGTACTATTATACATATATGCATACATCTGGGTAAACTGGCAAGCATACATCCAGATCTAGTAACATAAACACAGACAGTTGCATATTCAGATATGCAGTATAATTCATACTTAAGTATACAGTATACATCCACATTTGGAACATACACCAGTATAACAATAACGACATAACCAAACACAACGAGCAGACAATTGTTACTATACTGTATATATAAGTCCTGTGATGTATTTCTGGTTCGTATAAATCTCCACCTATCATGCCGGCCTCTAGTTCGAGTACCATTATATATTCTTGCTACTCATACGCCACAAACCCCATTTCCGACTACTGTAGGAACCATGATATTTATGAATTATATATCATGGTATCATCTACTTTCAATTGTCAATGACCTCTTCATAAATCACACACCGAAATACATGCTTCACACAAGTATACCAACTATGAGGAACACACCAATAGTTTATTTTAATCATTTTCGTTTTTGGTTTGCAAATGTTCAATGAAATGTGACCAGTTTCGTAATGCACAAACAAGTACCGGTATGTAAACAAACCTATTTTTCCAGGATGGGCACAATGGCGAACGCGGATTATGCCAAACTGTGTACATTTTGATACGGAAATGGGCCAAAAGTAAAGCATAACTAATCTATCAATTTAATAATTGCTAATAATGTATGTTGGTGATTTCGAGAACTCTTCGGGATGAATACTGTGTATGGACAATACTCTTATCTAAATCAAGTTTGATTATTTCTAAATATGAGCAGGAATGAATGGAAAATGATTGTGAATAGTTGAGTGAACACCTGGTCATTTGGGGGAAGGGGTCAGGCGCAAGTTGGACTGGATAGTGTTCCATCAGGCGCCTGGCCCGGGGAGACGATTAATATGAAGGGTGCGCCTGGAAATGTGGTGGGCGGGCTTGTGGCTTCGGCTCCGCTGCAAGTCTGCCTGCCGAGATCGGAACCTCTCCGGGTGGTCAGGGGCCGGGGGAGTGCTGGAGCGACCTTGGTGACCCTGGTCTCTGGGTCTTCTCCTGGGTGACCTAGATGTGTGTGAGTTTGTGTTTATCTGTGTTTGTTCGTTGTTTTATGTGTTTTCCCTGTTCTTGCTCTGTCTTGGGTCGGCCACCCCCAAGAAAAAAATAAAAACAATAATAAAATCAAATAAAATAGAAAATAGAAATACAAAATAGGAATAGTGGGGATTGGGCCTGAGCATATAGATAGATAGCATATAGACATATAGATAGATGAGCAATATCATATATACCTGATATGGGAAATGTTATATGGAGGACAACACTTTTATAAGTACCCAACCTCTAAATGTCACCCTACTTCAACAGAGGAATATTAACATCAACACCATTAATTTAAGAGATTACAGAATTTTGCAAGGTAGCTGTTACAAATATCATGTATACATTACCAATTATTGTAATATATACATAAGTAATGCATTTGGGTAGTTAGTAGATGCCCATATTTCTACTGGCTGAAAAAGTACATGCAGGCGATTGTGAGATGACATGTAGTCTTTCTTTGTTGCTTAGATTGATATGCAGGATTCGAAGTTGCATAATAAATCGTAGGCAGTGTCCACCATTCTTTAACTGTCTACGTGGTGCGATGCATAAGGTGTTGATTTTCGGTGTGAGCATCCTGGATTCGAATCCACGGACTGCCACATGTGTTTGTAAATTTCATTAATCGATTTTAGGAGTATAGTTGGTTGTTGGAAGGAACATAATAATTGATATTGGTTCAGGGGTAATTTATCGAGAGGACTTCCCTAGTGGTTAAGGCCCCATTAATTGCTCTTTCCATTCACATATGCATAGCCTACGTGAGTTGCAGTTGGGATGTGTGTACATGCTTAGATTGATATGCAGGATTCGAAGTTGCATAATAAATCGTAGGCAGTGTCCACCATTCTTTAACTGTCTACGTGGTGCGATGCATAAGGTGTTGATTTTCGGTGTGAGCATCCTGGATTCGAATCCACGGACTGCCACATGTGTTTGTAAATTTCATTAATCGATTTTAGGAGTATAGTTGGTTGTTGGAAGGAACATAATAATTTGTTATACTAAATTTGATGAAATACTAAAAAACAACTTTCCCAACGCTACCTCAATATTGACCTCATGATCGGAGTGCTGGTGGCAGAGCAATGATGACTTATGATTTTGGAGTTCGTGTTGGGGTTAAGGGAGCCCACCTCATTTGTTTCGCTTTCTCTCCCTCTCTTTGGCTTGCATCCATTCGGCCCCATTCAGCCTACTGTTTTAAGACGTTTATCCCATCCAGGTGTCAAGATTTTCCTGGCGAGCGGTAGCGAGCCAGCATATATATATTTTTGTTTTGACAGCAAGCTAAACTTGTAAATTTTTCGATAGAAAAATTTCTCCGGCGAAGCCGGATTTCTCCATACAATGCTGACTCGCTATCGCTCGCTAGGAAGAAATTGACTCCTGGATGGGGATGAACGTCTTAAAACAGTTGGCTGAATGGGGCCGAATGGATACAAGCCAGGGAAAGAGAGAAAAGGAGATAAAGATAAAAACATCCGGTGACCCCCCTTAAGACAGAGGATCAACACAGTAATTGAGATAACTGTCTGCTCTCTCATGTTTAGGTTTAATGGTGGCACTTCCCTTCTAATTCCTCCTTTACTTTCTCCATTCTAATTCTACCTTTTTATATAATCTTTTACTTTGTTTGTATTTTTCGCCCATGTATTTTATTTGTATTTTTCGTCCATGTAACTGTGTGTAATGGCTTAGATGCTTATGTTCTGGGTGTGGTGTCCCGGGTTCGAATCCCGGGAGGAACATATGCTTTCATTAGTTTATTCAAGTACATTGGGGTTTGTAATTGATGATTAATGATAAGAACG
>CM064487.1:2834226-2906726 GCA_032716605.1 Paralithodes platypus
AAATAAAGTTGTAATTAATTCCACCCATAAAGGATCGAGCTATACTGGATGGTAATGCCCACGGACTACTCCGGCTTGGATGGGTGGACTCGACCGGGATGCACAGTAAGAGGAAAGAAAGCTGTCTACTAACAACACCTGGCCACGTGTCTGCCCGGAGGATACCTGTTCGCTGCCCGTTAATCCTGTTGTTGACCTCTGGATTTCACCGCCCGGCCATGACTACCACCAAACACCATTTTACCAGGACTTTCAAGGGAGCTGCATGGCATCTCAAACTCTGAGTAACTGATTGTTGTATTGATTATATATATACCCTTGTAAGATATTGTATTTCCGTGTATTATTGATCTCTGTCTATGTTCATGTACAGTATATGACTCTTGTGTAATAAACTATATATCATGTCTTTTAATGTTTGCTTTGCCTACCCAGTTAAAGACCCACATTGTGTTCTAGGCTTAATTAAATTGGCACATCAATAAATATGATAGATAGATAGATAGATAGATATGGATAGAGGGATTACAACATAATATATACAAATAGTTACATATTAGCTGCCTTGATGGTGTAATGGTTAGAGTGTGTAAAATATGTATGTGGTAACCCAGATTCGAATCCCGGTGGATCACACGCTTTCTTTCATTAATTTCTTTGGGAGGTGTTTGGTGTTGGAGTGAAATGAATAAAATAGATTGTATGGAATGCATAAGTACATACACTCTTGCCAAGTTGGTACGATGTCGAGGAAGAAACCCTGGCTACATAAAACAACCTCTGCCATGATGAACTACCTACACCAGGCAAAATACGACTGGGGTAAACTAGCCATAACTCACTATAACAGCAGCAGTGCCTGAGTGGTGGCGGGGGTTGTTAAGGGGAGGCAGACCGTTTTTCTGGACCCCCTTCTCCCTAATGTTTAACCCCACTAGTTTTGATATTATAAGACGTTCGGCCCATTAGTTTGGCGATTTTAACACCTTTCACCCCATTTTGTTGTCAATTTTAAGACCTTTCGTGCCATTTACGTGTAAACAAAATCCTGGCAAGCGATAGCGAGCCTGCAATTTTAAGAAGAAACGGCCTTCGACCGGGACAATTTTTCTACCGATTTGTTTTTTTCTAAGTTTGATGGAGGTCTAGGGAGGAAACTAAAAAAAATATACGAATAAATGAATTAATAGACCAAACAAACGGCCAGTCTCCCCTTAAGATAGAGTAGAGTATGTACGAGATAAATTATACCAGATGTTTATGGTATTATTATTATATTAAGGAGAGATGGAAGGGATATTTTTAAATGATTAATGAATGGAAATGGGAACAGGTCTATGGCCACTCAATCACACTACCACAATGACTGAAAGGTTAAGAACGTACATTATTGAAACATTTATTCCTTTGGTTTCATAATCGTGTTAAAGTAATCGACTGTTGTGTTATAAACCATGTAAATGTATGCAATTCAATTTAAAAATATATAATTGTATTTGTTTTGAATGTCAATACCGGTGCTCTTGAATAGTCGTTTCACTTAGATTGTGAACAGATTATATTAATTGAACCTCTTTGCTCGATGCATTAATTAATAATAATGATTCCCAAAACTAGAAAGAATCACGGGGAGGGGAAGTCCATGTGCCGTTTGGTCTGAAACAAGTGGGTCCTCAAACTTTTTACATCTACTTTCATGTGTACAGTTTGGGGAGGAGAGCGAGATTCAGTTATCAGTTGTGGGTGTTGGTTATGGTGGTGATTGTGATTATGTTGGTGGTAATGATTAACCCCTTCAACACCATGACGTAAATTTCATCATATTCTTGTTACCATTAGGCGACTTTCTTAATCATATAATCTACCTCTAGGATTCAAAGGGGTTAATATGATCTCAATAAACCCTTTGAATAACATAGCTCCTTCTTAAACTGCATAACATCGTCTAATTTTAGCCCGAATAAAACATAAAAAGGCGTCATGGTGCTGAAGGGGTTTAGGTGATTACAATGCGGGTGATGCTTATGGTGATGGTGATGATGATTATAGTGGTTTGTGTTGGTTGTTGCGATAACATTATTATACTGGGTGTGATGGTGGTTCTGATGAGAGTCCTGGTACAGTCCTGTTGGACCAGTGGTAGTGGTTGTGGTGATGATAAATATGGTGGTGGTGGTAGCATACTCGGTTTTTGTGGTGGTGGTGGTGATGGTGGTAATGATGAGGCTGGTGGTGATGAAGATTATGGTTGTAGTGGTGATAGTGATGATGGTGTTGGTGGCAGCCCTGGTGGGTGTGATAGTGGTGGTTTGGGCGGTGTTGATGATGGTGGTGGACTGAGCAACGACGTGATGGGCTCGATATGACACTGATATAATTTTAATGGTTTTAAGCATAGTGGTTGAACGTTCTGACCTACTCAGAGAGAGAAAGAGAGAATGTGTGTATGTGTGAGTGTATGAGTAGTTCACATGGAGAAAAATAACTGTGTATATGTTTCCTTAATTTACATATCAATAATGTAACTTAAAATACAAAATACGGTGACTTGTTATACCGCTCGTAAGCACTGTAGTTAACGTTGATGGTGGAGCTGTGCCCTAGTGTCTCTCCTCCCGGACAACTTTACGACAGCTAATCTTGAACTTTATAACACCACTGTACCCTTCTTGTTTACAGTGTGGACGCTAACATGTTGGATGCTAACATGTTGGACGCTAACATGTTGGGCTCTTTATTGTTCATTTCAGTAATTGAGTTTAGAAGTAAAGTTGCTTGGTGAAATAATATAATAATTTACCCCTTCAGCACCATGACGCCTTTTATTCTTTGATTCTGGCTAAAATTTGATGATTTTATTCAGATATTAAAAAGGACCTATGTTACTAAGAGGGTAAATTGAGGTTATATTTACCCATTTGAGTCGTATTGGTAGATTAAAAGTTAAAGACAATCGTCTAATGGTAACCTGCATAGGGTGAACATTACGTCAGTGCTGAAGGGGTCGTTTTAGTATATTGGACCATTCTCCTTTACTAAGAAAGGCATAGCATGTATATCATTATATTAATTGGTAAAACATATACTTTATCTAGCGTCATCAAGGTTCATACATAGGCCTATTATCTAATCAGTCCAGCTCCATCATATATTTTAATGTATTTTATACATTTATTTCACCCATTTAACTTTCCCAACACTCTTACTTCAACATACCGTCTACTCCACAACATCTCACTTTCAGGGGAAGGGTTTTTCTGTTGTTGAAAGGTGACATCAATTGCAGAATAAAATGCAATGCGATATAATTAATATAATTCCTATTTGTTTCGGCAACATATACAACCTCTCCGGGTGGTCAGGGGCCGGGGGAGTGCTGGAGCGACCTAGGTAACCCTGGTCTCTGGGTCTTCTCCTGGGTGACCTGGATGTGTGTGAGTTTGTGTTTTTTATATGTGTTTATTTTTTGTTTTATGTTGTTTTTGTGTTTTCCCTGTTCTTGCTCTGCCTTGAGTCGGCTACCCCCAAAATGGGGATTGGGCCTGAGCATATAGATAGATAGATAGAACATATACATTTTCAGAATACTATGAATATCTATGGCATACTAAATCATTTACAGCACTTAATAAGACTTTTTTAAAGCAGAATAAAAACAAATATAAAGAACCAAAGCTAAGAATAGGGCAAAAAATCCTGGTTAAAAACGCTAATCTTCAATCATAACATATGGAATTTATATGCCAAAATTTAATAGTGAAAATATGTAAAGCACAAAATTATCTATGACGAACAGAATAAGCTTGATTAATATAAGTTACCAGTATTCATTCAAAATGCCGGTTACATATGGCTATGAAAATGTAATTTGAGCGAGTGAAAGAAAATATCGTATCAAGGAAGAATACCAAGCAATTTGAAGTGAATCTATTGTGACAGCACCTCCTCTGAAGAATATGAATAACAAACATACGCCTTCATTCTCCTTCACCGCTCTTACATCTTTAGGCCATAGCGGACACAGAGTATATAGCAGACAGGTTGATGAAGGGAGGTAATGATAATGGTCGTGGGAAAAAATGATAAATAAATAAATAAATGAATATATATATATATATATATATATATATATATATATATATATATATATATATATATATATATATATATATATATATATATATATATATATATATATATATATATATATATATATATATATATATATATATATATATATATATATATATATATTAGAGATGTATCAAATATCCGCATCCGCATCCACATTTACAACGCAAGTAACATCCGCATCCGCACTTTTAGAATGAGGATATGAGGTTATTACAAAACATATCAATGCATAACATTAGTAACAAATTTACATTATATATTACGTATTGGTATTCTAAATACAATAATGAAAAAGATGCATACATCAATATCCAAAATACAAATAATAAATGAGAGAGAGAGAGAGAGAGAGAGAGAGAGAGAGAGAGAGAGAGAGAGAGAGAGAGAGAGAGAGAGAGAGAGAGAGAGAGAGAGAGAGAGAGAGAGAGAGAGAGCAGCAAATGTGTTGACAAGGGCCAACTTGGTATTGAATATCGATTGTCTATATTTTAATTGTACAATGGTATACCATACATGAATAATGAAAGTTACAGTATTATAATACGTAATTAAGAATGAGCTGAAGTGCCAAAATGTTACAGATTAGTTCAAATTTGTGTTTATCTCTAACTGAATGAGTAAAGTAATTGTGTCCATAAATATAACTGGCAACCCTTCCCTTCACCCTAATCTCTGTTTACTTAACAGCAGCAGCAGAAGGGTTACCAAACCAAGACACACATTACAGATGATCCATGGATTCTCAAAGGTTCGCTGGAAGGCCAATAAATAATAAGTAAATACCGGAAAGTATTATAAAGTACCAGAAACTAACAATTTAAAATGCATATCGTACACATGTTTAACAAATAATTGACATCAACATCCACATCTGCATTTTTAGACATCCTATACATCTCTAATAACTATATATATCTATATCTTTACATCTATATATATATATATATATATATATATATATATATATATATATATATATATATATATATATATATGTATATATATATATATACTGTACATATATTCAATAGGACCGGATATAGGAGGGTAAGGCAAACAAAGAGGGTTAATTGGGTGAAATAGAAAATAAAGAGAGGGAAAAATATGTAAGTGAAGGGAGTGGGGGAGAAAATTTTATTGGACAGTAGTAACAAATGCATATACTGTATTGTTATCCAAAACTACATGCAATTTTATATATATTGGATTAAAATGCATTTTAATTTGAGGAAAACGTAAATAGGAGTTATGAGACTATCTCTTGCCATTTTAGGAGCGGTGAGCACATCAACTTTACCTATGACACCACCTTGACCCTGAGAAGAGATCAAGAGCAAGGGCGAAGACGTTTGCTATTCATTGTGCTAAAAAAACGTGAACAGAGAAAGTATCTCTATATAGTCATTACTACAAGGCTTGATCCCCGAGGGGGTTGACACGAAATGACCGCCTCTATGTTCATCTGGCACGCCCGTCATGCAACCCAACACCACTTCATTGACCTTACAGATCCACCTTTTCATCTCATTTTCGGTCTTCCTCCTCGGTCGGCACTCTACCTCACTCCAAATACACTCATGTAGTCATTCTCTTATTCTAAATACGCTCCACGTGACCAAACCACGGCAAGGTGTTCCGATTCCCATTTTTCCAGCATATCCACATCCACACCAATTCGCTCTTGTAATTCCTCATTTATCTGTCTATCTCTCCATGTAACTCTAGATGCTATGATCTAAGAAAACTAAGGCAAAAATAGAGGATAAGATATCTCAGAAAGGTAGAGTAAATAACTTGAGAATAAAAGGAGGAAACCAATTCGGGAGGGATTTACATACAGGAAGCGAAAGAAATATTTAGCACAACGGTAGGAATAAGAAAGAGAACTTGGAGCTCAGACAAATAAGACTATGAGAAATACAAAAACAAAAAGATGAAGGTATGGAAAGAATGAGAAAGCAAAGGGGGAAACATTATTGACCAAATCATGAAAGAACAATATTGGAAGGTAGAAGTATGATAGAAGGTATAGAGGAAAAGAGTAACACTAAGAAATATAGAACAGGAAAGGGTGAAAGAAAACAGTGTGGAGAAACAGGCGTCTTTCAAGTAAAGCAGGAAGGGTAAATAGAAGGCTAATGGAATGAGGGGCAGACGATAATTGTATGCAAGAAAATAAGAGCATGGACAAAGAACTTGGACAAAGGCCAGAGAGGCGAGGAAGGGTCTGTGGAAAATTAAACAAAACTCCCTGTGTGGGGGTGAAGATATTGTTTGGTGTGAAAGAATGTGACTTAGGACTTGGGAG
The DNA here is from genome assembly GCA_032716605.1 of Paralithodes platypus. NCBI lineage: Eukaryota > Metazoa > Arthropoda > Malacostraca > Decapoda > Lithodidae > Paralithodes > Paralithodes platypus. Next base: position 2,840,669 of record CM064487.1, read on the forward strand.
GTTTAACTAATGTCAATATATATTATTGACCTGGGGTTAAACATGACAAGCATTAGCATATCTAAGCTAAGAACATATTGAACGAGAGGGGCAATCGGGAGAGTTTGTACCTCCACCTACGCCTGCGGAGGTATGTGCTCTACCAATCACTTCCTAAATGGATTCGCTTCTTCCTCGGCGTATTCCTGGCGTATGCCCAATCTGCCAACTAAATTTTGTGAACATGCTGTTCATGCCTTTGTGAGGTGTCTAAGCTTGTGGAGGTTTGCGCTCTACCAATTGAATCACTTCTTTTTTAGCACATAATTATGTTAATTGTTCACCAACTTTCTTGAAAATCGGTTCATAATTTTTGGAGATATCTTGTTTACAATCTGACGAACAATCAAACGGAAGGAATAACATAAGCAATTTCGTTGGCAGAGGTAACAAGAATACAATATCAATATATTACTACACAACATAAGGAGTTGAACACATTATAGGCCTTTATTTAAGCCACACATGGTGAAACTTACGTGGGCCTATAATTGAAGGTACTAACTCGTGAACCGACGCCTTAAGACTCAAGACTCTCACTATTCCTATGTTTCTGCCCGGAATCAAGCCAAATCTGTTCTTCGACTTGCCAAACACTCTTTCATCAATAATAAATAAACTGAACTATCCAACTCTAGCTCTTCCCAAGCTTTCTGGCATCTAGCCAAAGACCTCTCCAACAATTTTTCTTCCTTGTCTTTTCCTCCCCTTTTCCACTCTGATGACACAACCATCACTTCTTCCTCTGACAAAGCTGAACTCTTCGCTCAAACTTTTGCTAGAAACTCCACCTTGGATGATTCTGGTGCTATTCCTCCCTCTCCAACCCCCTCTCTCCTACTTATGCCTAATATCCTATTATCTTCTAAAGATGTATTTTCTATTTTCTAGGCATCTGGTCTGGATGGTGTTCCTCCTGTTGTACTAAAAAACTGTGCTTCCGTGCTGACTCCCTGCCTAGGCAAACTCTTTCGTCTCTGTCTCTCCTCTAACGTTTTCCCTTCTTGCTGGTAGTTTTTAGTTCTTGCTTGCAATCTTCTGATGTTGAATAGACTGCCTTACAATATGAAAGTTGTGTTAATCACACTCCTTTCTTGGAGAGTTCGATGAAGGAGTGTTGTGACACATACCAAGTACATGTTAAACAGGACTGCATCACACAGCCCTGTGTGACCCCAGAGCCAACAAAAAACAGCTCCATCACCTGATCCCCCTAGTAACCTTAGCTTTCATGCCTTCATGGAACTGTTGTATAAACCTTATGAACTTTGGTGACCAGCTAGAGATACTGTAGTTCACAGTACTTTGTATGATCAATGAAGGCCATCAGCAGAACTATGATTTTCTCTCTTGATTTTTCCTGCTGTTGACGGGTGTGAAGAACATGTCTACTGTACCATGATCTTCGCGGAAGCCACACTGTGGTTCTGGTAATAAATCTTCAGTAATTTTAGATGTTATTCTCTGAAGCATTATATTGGAGAGGACTTCTCCAACTACAGCTAGTAATTAGATACCTACATTTCATTCCATTACCATTGTCATTTATTGAACTAGATTGCATATGGTAATTTTACAACACTGAGAGAAATGATGCTTATAATTATTAATATAACCAGTCGTCAGCAATATTTGTAAGTGAAGTTCTTTATAACAAAGATGTATCACTTTAAATATCGAGCACATCCAACAAGAATATTTTAGGGCATTTTTTGTGTGTATGGTAGGTGTATTTTAAGAGGATGTGGAGGACGGGGGATCAGATTAATCACCACCATGAATCTCCAACATTTTAACTCATCAACAATACACTGTTAAATATATAATATTAGAACACTCTATAGAGCCCATATCTCTGTCATACGTGCAATACTCTTGAACACTCATGATAATATAACCAATTGTCACCAAACTCATTGCAGACGTCTTCGGGCACTTAGTATGTATCAAACAGAGTATCGTAAATTTCGAGCAAAATGAATGTCATGGCTTTTTTAATACATAGCGTTTATCACTAACTATATAATTAACGTATTTCACACCCCGAGCACTTCAGTATAACGTTAAATAAATTGGATGGTATTCTTTCATAAATCATTGGTATAAAATGAAAGACAATAAAGAGCTATAATGTGTAATCATTTGGTAAAATTACTACTAACACATATATAGATTATCTACGGCAATGACAACAGGCAGGTGCGGCAACAGGTATTTTAGAGAATTAATTTAAAGTATTACATAAAAGGAGTAGTAACAAATCCAGTCAACTTCATAGCCTATGATATTGTAACGATGCTATAAAACAGAAAGTGAGAGATAAGAAATAAAATAAAATATAAATAAAAAAATAGGAAAAGGGGGGATTGGGCCTGAGCATATAGATAGATAGATAGATAGATATAGAGATAAGAACACAAGCGAGCAGAATACACAGAGAGCTATCGTTCTTTGTTTGTATTTCTGGAGTGCATATTATTCTGTTCTTCACTCGAGTGGAATGGAACGAAATACAGGCACCTTTTATTGAGGACCAAGAGAGAAATATGGACGAGTTATTGGAAAGTAGAGAACAATATATGAGGGTGTGGGATGGGTGTGATGGCAAAAATAGAATGTGTGAGGGACTGAAGGCAGGGACATTGTGAGAGTATGTCAAGGCGTGTTGAGGGAGAGAAAGCAAGAAGAACATGTCCAATTATTTCCATAGAAAGAGTCACTCGTTCAGTGCATATGCGGTTTATCAGATGTACAGTCGCGAGCCATAATACCTGCACACCCATTTGAATCTGTGAATGTTAAGGGGAGATGCTTCACCTTTTGGGCGAGTTTTGCATGTATTCATTATTTTTCTAGTTTCCTCCCTAGACCTCCATCAAATTTAAATAAAACATCCATTAGATCCTCCTTCTAGATTAATTTATACATTTTTCGGTAGAAAAATTTCCCGGCCGAAGGCCGGTTCTTCCAACATTACAGGCTCACGATCGTTCGCCAGGAAAAAAATTAACACCTAAATAGCACGAAAGGTCTAAATATTGATGAAGAAATGGGGCGAAAGGTCTTAAAATCGACTAACTAATGGGGCAAACATCTTAACATCTGAAAACTAATGGGGCTAAACATGAGGGAGAAAGTGGTCCAGAAAACTGGCCCATGTCCCCTTAAAGCCATGTTGTGAAGCCTCTGGGATACTAACAGAACACTGGATTATCTCGCTTGGGTTCTATACAGATTCAATAGGTTGTGCAGGTATTATGGCTCATGACTGTACACTCTTCAAGCGGCTATCACAAGAGCACTAATCCGACCAACCAACTGACCGACCAACGTGCATTGTGCCGATCTACGTTGGTAACAATTAGTACACAGCATCATACTGGCACCAACCTACTGCAGACGACACAGCATTCTCCTGGCCTCAAACATGAAGTACATTCTAAGTAATTGTAATAACGTCGGAGCAAAACAATCTCGGAAAAAAGATTGTCCAGATTGCAGTTGGTTGGTCGACACAAATCCTGGCCCAAATTGAGCTTTCGAACATAATAAACGAACCTATCTATCTATCTATCTATCTATCTATTGCCCGACGCCTATGTTGAGGGTGGCCGAACAAAAAACGCCCTAAGTGAACCTATTCCTCATGAAGACAATCTATGCCAGTTAATGAAGGACTTACATGACTGAACACTCAACTTAGGGACGTCCAACTCAAAGACCATCCATGTATTTTAATGAGCCGTCGCTGGTACAGGAAGGGTTAAGACCATGTTTGCCATTCGATTTTTTCCTGGCGAGGGATAGCGAGCCTGTGACTTAAGAGGAACCGGCCTTTGACCAGGATATTTTTCTACCAAAGAATGTACAAATATATCTAGAAGGGGGATGTTAGGGATGTTTTTTTAGCTTGATTAAGGCATAGGGAGGGAACTAAAATAATATTCAATATACGGTATAGATACATCAAACGGTAAATTATACCCTTGCCTCCCTTAAGTGTAACTTGATAAAGGGATGTACAGTAAACTAGCCAATTCACACGCAGTGATTCAAGTAGTGCAAGATATCGATAAAACATACCCACAATATAATTCATATGGTTAGATTAATAGATATCACTCATGTCAAAATGTACCTTAACTATCGTATTGTGCATTATGAAATTTGAAATATTTATAAAGGCCTATCAATTTTCTGTGGGCAACCCCAATAGTATAATGACATTGGCTTTATCCATTGTTCACTACTTGAGTATTCAGAATAAGAAGGAAGGAATTGCCAGAGTCAAAATGTTTCTCCGGTTGATTTCTTGAGACAATATTTCAAAGGTAAACACAATACTCCAACATTAACCAGAGAACATTGCAAAAGGTGTCATCATGCTGATAGTTATTGATGTTTGTCAGGTGTGAAATAGAAAGAAGAAGAGAGAAGAGAGAAGAGGAGAACGTTGGTGGGGAGATACAAAGGAGTGGCTCGATATACTGTAGATGCACAAAGTTTAAGGGGAGATGGGCCGTTTTTTTTGGTCTATTAATTCATATATTCCTTTATTTCTTAGTTTCCTCGCTAGGCCTCCATCAAGCTTAGAAACACCCCCCCTAGACCCCCCTTCACGATCTATCGCTCGCCAGGAAAAAATCAACACCTAAATGGCACGAAAGGTCTTAAAATTGAGAACGAAATGTGGCGAAAGGTGTTAACATCGCCAAACTAATGGGCCGAACGTCTTATCAGCTGACTTTGGTTGTGTGATACAGCCTATCTAGCGTTATTATGCTGATTTAGATTACGTTAATGACAATTGTCTGTTGGATTGATGCCCCATGCAAGCATTCATGTTACATTGGTTTTGTCAAAGCATTTTTCAGACTATGTAGTTTCTTGGCGAGGACGAGCAAGCGAGAGAAAGTCTGAGAGTTATAGAGTGCAGGATGGATGAGCGGCGGCGAGGGGGAACGTCTCAGTGGCAAATGTATTGGTTGACTCACTGGGGGATAGAGGGAGGAAGGAGGGAAGAGTGGTAGGAGAGTGAGATGATCCATTATACCAGGGGGCGCAGACAAAAAGAGGTGATATATGGTGGCCTATTTTGAATTTATTACAATTTATGAGACTATCAACAGTTCTTTTATCTACGAAGCTATCCATTCACTATATATTGCACACAAATCCTCACATGAACATTGAACATTGACGACAAGAAAGGTAGGTGTTGGTAAATGTGGTCATACATCATAGTCCATGGCCACTCTAGGTTGTCAGAGCGTTAACATTGGCTTTCCGTGTAATGAATCATCGAGTCAGCTCAAATGAGCTCTTCTCCTGGGGTACCGTACACAGGCAATCGGTACAGGTGTTGCAGAAATACACAGCAATATCCCATCTACTATTCAATCTAAATTCCTAATGCTTACGTATATATTTAAGGTGAAACTAAAGTTCAAGGAGAACCTCAAGCCAATACCAAGTTCCTGCATTGGTTCCATTACCTCAACCAAATATTTGAAATTCGTCATTCAGTTAACTTTTGAAGGACCCGTAATGGTGCCGGAGAGAGAGTGAAAAGGAGAGCCTCTGGCCAAATGGGGTTCCTGGCCCGGTGACAACCAACACTTTCAACAAGTTACCAGGATGTTTACCCTCCCCATCCAAGGTGATGGACTGAGTGAGGAAGCACAACCAGTTGGTAAGGTGGGGGTGTAGATTCAAAACGATTTACCTTGATATCATCGTGGGAATTAATAGTAACTGTCAAGGCATTTTGGCTCGAACGTCCCTTGATTTTGGCCCTGTCACTCTTTCAACTCTGGGGGAGGCACTCGATACAGGCAGTTCTGCCTTTTGTCTCCCTCACTCACATAGAACAAATAATACTAAATGGCAAATACTATATTTTAGATTATGATTCATACACTGGTAGCTACTCAACTGTAATGACATGCATACTCCATAATATATAATATTTAATGACTGACTAAACGATAGTCATTCAACATAACTTTAATCGTTTACCAGATTCTTGCTTACAGATAATAACCCACCATTCTATTATATTGCACCACCATCCCTATTTTACCCCAGTATCACGTTACTGCAGCTATAGCAACTCTGTCCCTCATTCCCTCCACCCCCTTCTAATCCTCCATCATAGTCCTCCACTGTTCTATTTCCAGGCCAAGCTCCTCCAGCACCACCTTTATTCCTTCGCCACTATAATATAAACCATCTATCCTTACGGCTTGCATCACCAGATCACCAAAAGCAAAACGTCATCTTAAGGGGGGTCACTGGCTTTTTTGTTTTATCTTTCTCTGTTTTTCTCTCTTTCCCTGGCTTGTATCCATTCGGCCCCATTCAGCCTACTGTTTTAAGATGTTTATCCCCATCCAGGTGTCGATTTCTTCCTGGCGAGCGATAGCGAGCCAGCATTGTATGGAGAAATCCGGCTTCGCCGGAGAAATTGTTCTATCGAAAAATGTACAAATTTACCTTGCTGTCAAAACAATATATATATATACTGGCTCGCATGGAAATATTGACATCTGGAGGGGGGTAAACATCTTAAAATAGTAGTCTGAATGGGGCTGAATGGATACAAGCCAAAGAGAGAGGGAGAGAAAGAGAAAAGAGCGAGGTGGGCTCCCTTAAAAGTTAGCCGTTAGCCTATTACCTACGGATGTCCTCGGAGTCACAGATTCCGAGTAGCAAATCGCCTCAAGTGAAACAAATTATCATATAGTTTGTCTATCATCCATGGTGAAACGTCCAATGCGGTAACTCGTATTTTGATATAGTAAACTAAACAGAAAGTGTGTATCAAGTACGTATCAAGTATGTACAGTAAGTATCAACTGTCCTGGTGGTGTAATGGTTAGTGTTTAAAAATATGTGTGTGATAACCCAGGTTCGAATCCCGGTGGATCACATATATGCTTGCATTAATTTCAATGGAGGTGTTTGGTGTTGTGGTGAAATTAATAATAACATACCTTATTTAGAAGCCGTGAAGTAGCATAGTAAACTGCACCAAACATACGCTGTTAATATTTATCTCATCTAACATTCGCCCCCAAGTTTTGTATTCCTTGTAACTTATTTTAGTTTCTACTTCCCAAGACCAGCTGACACAATTATGAGGCAGGACTGCTAACTTTGGCTTGTCGCTCAGAAACTCAGCTGCGTCGAGAAAAGTTTGGGAGTCTCCAAAAGTTCAAAACACCACCCTGCATGTAAATATCCAACACAGAGCGAAGTGGAAGAAGTAGATTAAGGGGGTCACTAGCATTTTTTTATCTTTCTCTCCTTTTCTCTCTTTTTCTGGCTTATATCCATTCGGCCCCATTCAGCCAACTGTTTTAAGACGTTTATCCACATCCAGGTGTCGATTTCTTCCTGGCGAGCGATAGCGAGCCAGCATTGTATGGAGAAATCCGGCTACGCCGGAGAAATTTTTCTATCGAAAAATGTACAAATCTAGCTTGCTTTCAAAACAAAAAATATATGTATGTTGGCTCGCTACCGCTCACCAGAAAAATATTGACACCTTGATGGGGGTAAACGTCTTAAAACAGTAGGCTGAATTGGGCCGAATGGATACAAGCCAAAGAGAGAGGGAGAGAAAGAGAAAAGAAGCAAGGTGGGCTCCCATAAGGCTAAGTTCTGGTAGTCTATGTAGTTGCACAAAGGGGTACACATAAGTACAATGGAAATCAAACAACAACAAATCTTGATACTTACGAGGTTGCGTAAAGCTAATGTATATTCATATTTGTTTTCACCAACCCACCAATTAATTTACAAATAAACCCAACTAGTGAAATCAGTGAAATTAATGAATACATGTGGTACTTCAAGGACTCGAACCTAGGATACTCACACTGAAATTCCGCACATTAAGCACTAGGCTATCAAGACACCAGTGTGAAAGAAAGACAAAATATCATAGCATGGAGGATATAAGGATAATTTGTAAGGAGGGTATGAGAAGTTGAGAATGGTCAGGATATATAACATGAATACTCGAACACCTGATGATAAAAACACTTGCAATTTTTGTTGTCCTCTACTTGGTAGGGTCCGGTGATACCTTTAAAGTTTCAGCAGCGCGTCTGAATATTCGCTGTGACAAGGTTAAAATAGCACAGGTAACCACGGGAGCGATGGCATATTTCAGACATAGCGCAAGAAGGCACGTAATAGTGAAGGCTATTTTTCTAGTGGTGTGAACAGTTAGTGAAGATGGAATAAAAGGACAAATGTGTGTGTAGAGAGGTATGAATTTGATTTGTATTCTTTTTGTAACTGTGTGTCCAGATATATAGACTCCAGCATACCTTAAATTTGACTCTGTTTCTTTTACATGTGCGGTTTTTTTTTTTTTTTTTTTGGGGGGGGGGGAGGATCATTGTTATAGACATCACTGCCTTTTTTCTCCTTCATACACATAGCAAAAACAGTCTGAAAAAAAGAGGCACTCGTATCAATCCAGTCCTAAATGGAGGTTATGTTTCACACTTTCCATTATATCTTTGGAAGTGATGAAATGGCCAGAACAATGAAATGTCATGCTGTTTTTTCTGTATTCCATCTAATAATAATTAGTCTTAACTCGCTCTGCGCCAATGACGTATACATCAAGCCGGTTGAACGCAGGCAGTGCCAACAGGGTATATATCCATCCAATACACACTTAAAAAGAAAACAAATCGTAAATAAATTTGATAATCCGTTTTCGTCAACAATTGTTGACAGCACGTGGGCAGACTTCTGGCTAACCAGTACCGGGTACACAATGTATCTGACTTGCCATGGCCACTCCACAGCCAAAAACGTCATCTTAGTTGCGGCCTTATTTGTGATTCTCTGCTTCATTGATTTCTTGTGCGAAAAAATTCATAACAAATTCAGACTTCGGGTTTCGTCAAAACAAATTTGGTAATAAGTGGACAGAATGACTCAGTAAAAGTAACTTCCGGTTTGACATGCCTACTCCACAGCCTAGTTTGAGCCTAATTTGGGACAACTTGCTTCGTCAACTTCTTGTGTAAACAAAATCGTAAACATATCGAAAATCGGGCTTCGTCACAATAAAGTTGGCAGCACGTGGACAGACCTCTGACTGATCAGTACCCAAATTATGAGTCACTTCTGAATTGTCATGCCCATTCCAAAGCCGAAAATGTCAGCCTTGAACATCAAACAGTTTCAGGCACTAAAATATGTGTTTAGACGGTCAACATCCAAGAAAAAGGGCAAGTTAAGCACCTGTTTTACTGTTTACCTTCATTTGATTCACATTCAGAATCCACTGAGCCCCCATAAAACAAAAAAACAAAACAAATATATATATATATACTGTATATATAACAAAGTACTGCACTGGCGGCACTCGGCGGGTTGAAGCCAAATTACCCCGCTGTAAAATAATAGGATTTGGCCTACAGTAAATTAGTGGATAGACAAGTGACCTTACATAATGACAGCTAGAGTCTATTGATTGAAAACTGAAAGCCGGATAGAGAGATAAATTATAATTTTAACCAGTCTGACGTTTGACGTCAGCATAATATAAATATCTTTATTCTAACAACTTATATTTACAGGTAATACCGATGCCGGTACTTCCAAATAAAATCTTGGGGAGAGGCTGAAAGACACAGAGACTGTCTCTCAGTGTCTCTTATTAAAACTTAGGATAACAAAAACTTCAGTTAAAGGGTGTCGTGATAAAGCCATCTGGCTTGTAAATGTTGCTATCTTACAAGTACTGGTAGTTACCGTATAGCTTATTTACTTGATTTCACTGGAGAGATAGATAGATAGATAGATAGATAGATAGAGAGAGAGAGAGAGAAAGCATTGTGTGACTGGACTGAAAACTTTGGCTAGGAATGACAAAGCTGAACTTCTCCGCTGAAACTGAAACTAACGTAAAGGGGAATGCGAGGCAAAGAATACGATTGCACTGGTTGAGGTAAAACTATTTGCACATTACTAGCACTTTTTGATATCCTAGACAAGTGCCTACAGTAAATCGCTGTTATGGCAACCTTGGCCGTTTAACTGAGAGAGAGAGAGAGAGAGAGTGATCTTGATGTTCGAATTAAATTTAACATATTCTCCACGTTCCCTTAACACTGACTGTCTAATGTATATACCTTTTTAAGTTAAGCCACCGCCATAGAGGGCTTAACGACGAATTACGTAGCAATCTAGAATACTATTAAAATGATCATGTAGTAAAATAAATTGTCCTATTATGCTCATCTTATTGTCCTATTATGCTCATATTATTGTCCTATTATGCTCATCTTATTGTCCTATTATGCTCATCTTATTATAGGTGGGATTGTGAATCTGGCAGCCCTTAATCTATGAGTCCTAATATGACAAGAACATGAAGAACGAATCATCGGAAATAATCCACCCGATCAACACATACAGCCCGTAATTAAAATGTAAAACTTGCAAACTAAACAAACCAAAATTGGGACAAGGACAATATAAAGTCAAATTAAATTATCAAAATCGCTATGTGGAAACAACGTTTACTAAAATGAAAATTATTAAATAAAAGAACACAATCCACCACATAGGGTGTACATTACTACATGAGCAAGTTAATCTGTTTCCCAAGCAAACTAATCGCACATATAACAACGCACTATCGTCACGTTAAAGGAAGTAGTCAAGTTTGGGAAGTCCGGGACGTTCTGGCAAATTTTACTAAACTCTGCATGAATAAAGAAACTATATGTTAAATGTCAAAATATTATTTAAAATCAAATTTGCAACATGACAAGACATTAAAATAGTACAAAATACAAATATTGATAAGATATCTATACTATTACAAAATAATATATAAAATACAGTACAGCACTCACTAACGATAGTGCTATCGGGTAGGTACCTGTAAGCATAGCATGCCTCAAGTGACCCCTATCAATAACTACCCTACAAATAACCTACATTTATAGCACAAATAAACTAAGGAAATCGCAAAAGTAAGCAATTGATACTATCGACAATGAATACATATAATATAAAGACAAATAATTACAAAATATGAAGTAACAACAGATTTAAACAAAGAGTACTCTTTTAACAAGAACAATAAATTTAAAAATCATCAATATTAATATTAATAATAATAATAATAATAATAGAAAAAGAAAAAGATAAACAATAAATACAGACAAAAAGTAAGCAGAGGTTATACAAGAAACTTCAAGTTAAAAATGCTTGATTAAAATTATTGATGTCAAATTTTAGAATACAGTCACAATAATTGACCCTAAAAAGATTAAATTTATGGAACAATTTACTTGCCTCAAAACCTCTGTCCACTAAGAGTCTGTATAGTAACCTAGCTCTAGCCCAAAAGTCATCTACTTTAGTGCAGATTTTACAAAATCTTATTAATTGGGAATAAAAACAGTTATAAGTTATTTTACTATCGATATTACTACTAGGGAAAGGAAAGTTTATTACGTTAAAATTAAAATCATCAACTTTGTGATATACTTTAAGTATGCACTGTTCATTAACAATCTCTATATTTATATCAAGAATATTTTCAACTTTATAATTTACGTTACATTGTGTGAGGGGAATAGAATTAGGGTAAATAAGTTTAGCAACTTGATTAAAATTTAACAAATTGCAAACAAGAATATCATCAATATATCTACTATTATTACTTAACAGTTAGCAAGTGCTAATTTTTCTGGAATTTTATTTTTCTTGCTACTGTCAACTAAGTCTTTTATATATTTAAATTCTAAATCAAGCAAGAATAAGTCTGCAATTAAAGGGCTAGCATTTCCACCCATAGGAATTCCTAATATTTGTTTGAAAATGTACGGCCCGAATCTAACATAAGTATTGAAAAGGAGGAATTTAAGGGCATCTTTAAGTTTAGTTCTATCAAAATATACAGAACTAGTGGGAGTAGAGCTAAGTGATGCATTATTAAAATATGTATAAACATTTATGAAATAATTACCATTCCTAACGAACCTGTCAAAGTGCAAATCTATAATAAAGCAAAGCTCTGAATATACTAAATCTAAAGGCAAATTGGTATACAAAGTTGAAAAGTCGAAGCTATGTACCGAGGTAACTTTCGGCATGGTATTTATTTTATCAATAACTTCTAACGAATTGTCAACACTCCAATAATAGTTAATGCCAGTTATTTTCATGATGGTATTACAATATCTTTTATGAGTACTTTTAATGTATTTTAAGCAATTTACGACTTGTTCTGATAGAGTTTTAGTGGTAGCAAATTTTGCTCCGGCAATAAAGCGATATTTATAAGGTCTTTTATGAAATTTAGGTAACATGTATAATTTTGCAATGCACTTGTTCTTATCAGAAAGTTTAATATCAAATATTATATTTTTCTTGGTATGTTCATCGATTAAGTTATCAATATTCAGATTATTTTGAATTTCATAAACAGAATTACCGCAAATATTTTTACGTAATATGTTACCCTTAATACCTAATTCTTTTTTCATATTTTCAAGATAAAATTTCTTACATGTGAAGCTATAATTATTGCTGGCTTTATCTACTGTAGTGATTACAAAATGTTTATGTAAATTTATTAAATCAGCTTTAAGCTTATTATAATTATAGTCTATAAAATCTGAAAGATTAAATTCATTTGCGAGAAAATGTTATTTCTAATTAACTTAATTAATAATTTAGACCATGCTTCTAGTTCTCTTGCATTGCAGCACGCAATTTTTAACAATTTATCTTTTAATTTATTGACTGAAAAAACAATATCTTTTAAAATTATGTCCCATGTTACTTTATTACTCCCTATTCTAAATTTAAACCCTTTACGACATAGCTCCGCTAATTTGTCGTTTGCAAAATGTTTAACTAGTTCTACATCACCTGTTAATATGTGACATATCGGACTATAAATGAACTTTGCTAGTGCATCACGTCTGCTAGCTGGCATATCCATGACTCTTTCACACACGCATTTATTATTATTGAAAATATCATTATCTGAAAGATTTCCTAAAACTTTATTATAATTACAAATAATAGACCCAACAGGTCGTTCATATGAATACACTATTAATGGTTTGAAATCTTTACAACCATCTGGTAACATGGACTTAACTTTCTTTGAATTAATAAGACTGTTAACATCAAACATGACTTTATCTTTAATACGGTTATCTTTGGATTTCTTAGAATTAGCTCTAATATATCCCATAAAAGCAAAGACTATATTCTTAAATTTATTTGTGAAATTATGTTTATTATTTAGAATATTTTCTATAAAAGGAGCAAAACTTTTCTTTTGTAGGCCTTTCAATGAGTCTTTTAATTTTTTAATTCCGAAATTTCGATATAATGAATATAAATTATTAACAATAATTTTAATATCAGACCTGTTTTTCTTTTTATTAAATGTATTTAGTCTTCTTTTACCGTGTCTACCAGGTCTTCTGTTTAAAACAGGGAAGTTAAAATATGGGTTATTAAAATCGTTTTTTAATAAATCTTTATACAAAATGTTGCCTACATTTTTTATTTGATTGTTAAGTCCAAATGGATAGATGGTCATTAATTTTCCAATCCAATAATTTTCTCTATCTAAAACATTTTGATTACTTTGAACAATTTCTATAATTTTGTATTTACAATCAAATTTAGTACAATCTGTGTTAAAATGCTTATATAGAAGAATCTTGGAGTCGATGCCGTTCTTAATTCCTGATCTATGCCCGTAGGCTCTTTCTCTTAAACATTGCTCCGTCTTTCCAACATATTGTATACCACATTTCTCACAGGTTATTAAATAGATAACATTCTTTACTTTACATGGAGATGTTACATTAACAGAAGAATTTAAATTGCTGTTAAACTTAATGTTAGCACCGGGAAATTATATTTTAACTTATACAGTACTCCACAAGGTTTGGAGCCTTCGTGACTTTAATATTAGGCAGGTCTGCGAAAGTTTGCCTTGACCTTTTCAAGCTGAAGTGTGCCGTGAACAGTTTATGTTTATGTGAGTAACCAGCAAAGAGAGTCTAGAAACATATTTAGAAAATGGGCTAGTGGTGTGTGTAATTGGAGAAATAAATAGTTAAATATACAACAATTTTTTTTTTTTTTTTGTTGTAGAGCCGAACGTGTTGGCCAAATTTTTAAATTCGGGATTGGTTGAGTCATCATTTTAGTCCGTATGCCTTATTGTTGTAGGCTGGTAACACAAGGGACAGGGGTTCTCGAAAAGGGGTTCTATTCCTGACGCTATTCTCCACTTACAGTTTGCTGGCTTAATAATCCAGAAAGATAGCCTCTGAAGTCTAACTAACTAACTAACTGGTAACACACGTCACATTAGTTTACAAATTAACAAAATTATACTAAGGCTACATATTATAACACATCTGCTTCGTGGGCAAGTGCTTAAATATCATATGAACCATGGACAAACATTCTTCTCTTGCCCCCATATAATAATATCATATGAACCATGGACAAACATTCTTCTCTTGCCCCCATATAATAATATCATATGAACCATGGACAAACATTCTTCTCTTGCCCCCATATAATAATATCATATGAACCATGGACAAACATTCTTCTCTTGCCCCCATATAATAATATCATATGAACCATGGACAAACATTCTTCTCTTGCCCCCATATAATAATATCATATGAACCATAGACAAACATTCTTCTCTTGCCCCATATAATAATATCATATGAACCATAGACAAACATTCTTCTCTTGCCCCATATAATAATATCATATGAACCATGGACAAACATTCTTCTCTTGCCCCCATATAATAATGTTTGCCAATTTGAATATAATATTTATATCCGTGTACTTTCTATGTCAGTAACAAGAAAATAATATTGAGGAAGAAAGATAATAATTATAGCCTAAGAGCAATACCCCGCATAATAATGACAGGCAGGAGGAACAGGCCGGGGGTGGGGGGGAGGGGGGGGGGGGAGGGAGAGAGAGTGAGAGAGAGAGAGAGAGAGAGAGAGAGAGAGAGAGAGAGAGAGAGAGAGAGAAAAAATCTGCATAATTACTTACAAGATATAAGACAAAAATCACAAGGATCAGCAATTTAATTAACAAATCGGAATGTCGCAAAGAGAAGAACTCAAAATATGACAAGTAAACAAGATGCTCTATGCCAGCATTCTCTCTCAATAAAGAACCAGAGAGTTCGGAGAAGTTCGAAGAAAATTCAAGGAGCCACTGTTAATTTCCTGTGTGTCAAGTTTGGCAAGAGGCAGGATGAAAGAATGCAAAATAAATATGATGCTCAATCATGTACATTCTCCTTCATTAATTATATTTTTTTACGGGAAAATTATTACTAAGTGGCACGCGCGCGCGCGTGTGTATATGTGTGGGTGGGTGGGTGGCAAGGGCAGACACAACTCACTCTCTCTCTCTCTCTCACACACACATAAACATACTACCGTACATTATCTTAATTCTTTTCTCAAGCTCATTTACATGTTACATAACTGAGACACCACCATCACTAGCCTCCACATGCAGGACGTTACTTCTTTCATACTCGGCACCAGTGACAGGAATGATGAAGTATTATATATACTTATTGATATAATCATGGATTAGTGACCGCATAAAATATTTATACACATATTAGTAATGATATATCACTCGAATGCATAATGAAATGGCATATTACAGTGAAGTGTGTGGCTTAACGCACACAGGAAAATAGTTCAGATTTAACAAAAATAAAGATAATTGTGAAAGACACGAGATCATTTTTTGAATATACAGTCTCCGAGAATTTAAAACAAAAATAATAATAATATTAAGCTTAACATAATCCCCTTGGTAGGCTTATGTAATTATAATCACTATTAATCCCTTCTGTACCGGCGACGTATTTTGTATTTGTTTTCAGCTATATTAAGACGATTTTATGAAGCTTAGAAAGTATGTGAATACAATCGTTCAATAATTGCCAGAATATAATGAAAAGGATGTCACCGGTACTGAAGGGATTAATTGCTTGCAACATGGCCTCAAGGAAATATAATATAATATGTATATACCAAGTATTATATACGTCGCAACCCCAGTGATCCCTTGTATTTCTGAAATTAGGTGACCGTCATCGTCTCTATTTCTATTAACCCCTTCTGTACCATCGACCCCTTTTTTCATTTGTGTCTAGCTATATTTTGACGATTGTGTGCAGTTTAAGAAGGTTCTGTGGTAGTAAGAAGGGTTGTTGTTGTTGTTGTTGTTGTTCCCCAAGCTGCCTGGCCGAACAGCCCCAAGGCCCCGAGCAATTCCAAGGCCATAACCGAGTGCCCCCACAGAACCCTCCCCGCCGACCACAATAAAGCCTGGGTGACCGAAGCCACTCCATGGCGGGGGGGCTGAGGAGGGTGCGGAAACGCCCGGGAAACCAAAGTCCCACCCAGGGCCCTGTGCCCCTCAGCAATTATGAAGAGAAAGTTGAGGGGCAAGGGAAAAATGTGACACTTTGGTTTCCAATCTTGGTAGATTGGGAGGTCAATCCACGGAAGAGACGCCGTCACTTGAGATCTAGAAAATATATAAGTTAAAGGAAAAGTCAGAGTAAGCTATGGGTATGGCAGAGATTGCTCAGCTCTCACTCTGATAGACCAGCCCATCACCACAGTAAGAAGGGTTAAGTGAGATAGTTAGAAGTCTAGTAATTACTGAAGGCCCTTTGCAAACTGAATAAATAATCAATATAGTAGCCAGACTAAAGTTAAAAAGACGGCACCGGTACAGAAGGGGTTAATTTGTAAGGTGGATTTCTGAAAATATAAAGATTTGAAGCTTGGGTAGTACGGTACCCTCATTGGCTTATTATATAAACAAATATACATAATATATATATATATATATATATATATATATATATATATATATATATATATATATGCATAATATATAATATATGGAAAGAAAACATGTTGTCCATCACAACAGCTCTTCAAAAAACGCCTCAAGTTATTTAAATTAAGTGAAAAGTTAGCAAAGAAAGAAAATATTTGGGTGTGTCGGAAGTTGGCAGAGGCTTTTGTTGGAATTTTGGTTACATTCATTTTTTTCTCCCTTTCCGTGGCTCAGCTGGAATGTCTGATCAAAAGACTTCCTAATGAAGCAAAGGGTCAGGAGTTGAAATGTGGTGGTGATGCTGATGAAAAGTTGGAAGAAGTGTGTGTGTGTGTGTGGGAATGGGGCGGGGGGGGGGGGCGTGGTCGATCTTTGGTTTGGTCCCTTACTAAATGTCACGACCTCTTGATGCCAGGCTTTCATCCATTCATCCGTATACCTCTTTAACATATTCCTCCACCTTTCTTTTTGATTATAATATATAATACAGCTCTATCTATCTATATATACTCCGGCACATACCCCATTTATTTATCTATTTTATTTATTATATTTTATTAATCAGATCTTCATAATTTTTGCTTGTCACTGCACTATAACACTCTTTACTAAATCTATTGTCTAAACAAAACAAAATCATTTAATTGAACCATCTTGGCCTTAAGCTCCATTTCTTGATACTACAACGCCCTTTGTCACAACCTCAGTCACTCTTCCCTCAAGTACGGTAATCATCAAAATGTTCATGTTCACCCTAATTCAAGTTCGCGGTTATTTTCAGTTTTACTTCTCAAATACAATCGATTCAATATTTCTCTCACACAGGAACACCTTGAGATGGTTCGGCCATATGGAACGTGTGGGAAGTGAGAGAATGACTAAGAGGGTGTACGAGAGCGATGTGAAAGGACAGAAAGGGAGATTTAAACCGAGAGAGAGGTGTAAGGATGGAGTGAAGAAGTATACGAGTGAAGGAGGTGCTGGTTGGGAGGAGGGGCGTCGACTGACTGGGGACAGAGGTGCATGGGGGGGTTTCGTTCGTGGCCACCGCTTCGGGGATCACGGTGTCTAGATAGATAGACATCAATCTTATATCTACATGTTCTCCACCACAACATCTGTTTTCTCTATTGCAGCTAACACATCTGATATCACATACCCAGGAACACATCTCAAGCTAAATATTCAGGTACCAGATTAAGGGGGAATGGTTCGTTTCTCTGGTCCCCCTTTTTCCTCATGTTCAGCCCTATTAGATTTTATGACGTTTGCCCAAATAGTTTGTTGATTTTAAAACCTTTCGTCCCATTTCTATATACAAATCAAGACCATTCGTGCCATTTTGTCATGAATAATGAACGAATACTGTTCAGGGTCACATTTCGTCAACATACAAATATTCGTTAGCGATATATTTTGCGAACACACACACACACACACACACACACACACACACACACTGGAATCAAAACAATACTTCACGCTTCACACTGACGACGGTACGCATAAATATACAACCTGTATTTTTTAATACAACATTTACGTTGCTATCGCAAATGCCTATTTTATAGATGAACTGTTGACAGTGGACAATACTTTGTTTGGAGATTGATATTTTAAATTGTCTATACATATTTCTATGAAACATTTCTGACACACAATAACCTTTTATATATTTTAACGAATACTGCTTAAATAACATTGCCATCGGAAACCGGTATCTGTTCCCGTTATTGTTTTGTTTTTGTTTGCCTTGAGAACGGATACCTGTAGACTAATGATTTCAAAAATAGGCTTTAAGCTAATCACATATGTGTAAATGAACTGAAAAATATACATGAAAACACTATTTGTTAACTGCATCCAAATGTTTAACTCGCCTTATGTATAGACCATGTGAAAATGAACTTCATCAGTGCACTACTTACCTATAAAAACAAACATAATCCGTGTTAGTTATGCACAAAATATTGTAAAGTTATGCCTGAATTGTTTATACATACAAGCATACATATAAAGACAGAGTTCCAGACGAGGTGCAGTTTCAGTTAATAACTCCATAAATTGTAACAATCTCTTGGGATGCCTGTTTGAAATTATAAAGACTCCAATATACAGTAATTATGTTGATATCAAGTATGTGTTTCATAGACGAAAATATACAGCGAGCTATAATATACAGCGAGCTATAATATACAGCGAGCTATAATATACAGCGAGCTATAATATACAGCGAGCTATAATATACAGCGAGCTATAATGGCAACTACTACTGTAGTCTACTTGATCATTATCTAGTATTCTACTCTGAAACAGAATTCCATCAAGACTGCTTGTTTACAAGTACACTGTCTTCCCTGTAAAATCAGTAATAAGAAAGCAGTGTTTTTCTATCGCCTTTACTCTTCAGCAAGGGCTCCAAGGCCTCATTGGGGGTAATTCAAGTGCAATGGGTTCGACTTCTGCTTTTACTTCCTGTATTATTACCTGGCTTCAGCTTCATGAGAATGTAAGGGCTTCAGCTTCTGCGTTGAAGCAAAAGGGCCAGCTTCAGACACATGCCTGCAAGGGCCAGCTGCAGACCCATGCCTGCAAGGGCCAGCTTCAGACCCATGCCTGCAAGGGCCAGCTTCAGACCCATGCCTGAAAGGTCCAGCTTCAGACCCATGCCTGAAAGGGCCAACTTCAGACCCATGCCTGAAATGGCCAACTTCAGACTCATGTCTGCGAGGACTGTTTGTTTTCTTTGTCCCTTTAACACGTTCCCCTTGTTAAACCCTCTCCGACATATGACACGATTTTGAGCCTATTAGGGATACTTTAAAGCCTTTGTTACCATCAGGGGCATTTAGAAACCTTTAGTTTAGTTACCTCAACCTCTGCAGTTGTCTTTGATTTAGCTGTGGGCAGAAAACTAATTGTGGAGAGGTAATTATAAGAGTGAGAGAACCCGATTTCTTATTGCTAATCTGGCAACCTCTGCGTCATATGAGTCTGAAAGGGTCAAACCCTCTCTCCCTGACCCTCGCCCAATAGCCTACATACAAAGGAGAAAAACCGAAAGTCTTGCCTGCTGCTCTTTAACTTGGTTTGGGTAAAGTAAAATTCTGTTCATTGAATGTGTTGTGGACAGTTTTTCTTATTTTATGACTAGCCCATGTTATAAAATATTCCAACTCACCCATAATTAATTGAAGCATCAATGTTAATTCAGGCACGTAGTTTAAAAGTTTTGTTTTTTCTCTTTTTATACATAACTGTCTTCGCTTATAAGCATAGGAAATGTTTCAGGCAAGTACCGGTATATTATTTTTGTTATGTACGATCGGTAACTCATTGATTTTGAACATTCAATTATAATGTAAATTAATTTTCCAATCTTACCAATCTAACCTAGCCAACCTAACTGAACTTGATCAACCTACCCAAGTAAACATATCGTAAAACTGCAAGAACTATGCAATGTAAAACTGTATTTAATGATCGCACCAATACTACTAGATAAATATCCGGGCACCTCCTTGGTAATTTTTTGATTAAATATCGAGTAAAATATGAGTGAACTTTCCTAGAAAAAAAATTGCGATTTAATTTTTTTTTTTTTTTATCTTTCTCTCCTTTTCTCTCTATCCCTGGCTTGTATCCATTCGGCCTCATTCAGCTTACTGTTTTAAGACGTTTACCCCCATCCAGGTGTCAATATTTTCCTGGCGAGCGGTAGCGAGCCAGCATATTTATATTTTTGTTTTGACAGCAAGCTAAATTTGTACATTTTTGATAACAAAATGTCTTCGGCGAAGCCGGATTTCTCCATACAATGCTGCCTCGCTATCGCTCGCTAGGAAGAAATCGACACCTGGATGGGGATAAACATCTTAAAACAGTTGGCTGAATGGGACCGAACGGACACAAGCCAGGGAAAGAGAGAAAGGGAGAGAAAAGAACAAAAAAACGGTAACCCGCCTTTAAGGTAGCGGTATACCATGGCGCACTTTTACATTATATTCCACCTATAGTCCATTCAGGGATAGTGACTCCTGCTCTGCTACCAAACTACATATACGGCACATAGTACTTTTAAGGGGAGCCAAACCGTTTTTCTGGACCCCCTTCTCCCTAATCTTTAACCCCACTTGTTTTGAGATTATAAAACGTTCGTCCCATTAGTTTGGCGATTTTAACACCTTTCACCCCATTTCGTTGTCAGTTTTAAGACCTTTCGTGTCATTTAGGTGTCGATTTTTCCTGGCGAGCGATAGCGAGCCTGCAATTTTAAGAGGAACCGGCCTTCGGCCGGGAAATTTTTCTACCGAAAAATGTACACATTTATCTTGAAATGTTTTTCTAAGCTTGATGGAGGTCTAGGGAGGAAACTAAACAAATATATAAATAAATGAATTAATAGACCAAACAAAGAGCCAGTCTCCCCTTAACCTGCCCTCTCTCCCTCTCTCTTCCCCTCCATTTCCTGTTTCCTCTCACCCGTCAACTTCTTTTTCATCTTTCTCACTTCCCTCCCAACCCTTTCTCTCCCCATTCAAGTGGTCCAAGAATGACAGTACGTTACATCTTAGAAGGTATAAGAGTGCCGTAGTAAGTTCTCCACACGCAGTTTCATACTAAGACTTCAATAGAACCAACTCCATGAAACTACAACCTTTCAGTACAGGGTTATCGGCTCAGTCCTTGAATTACTAATCATAATTCATGCGCTATGAATACTAATCTCTTTGTTATATGGCAATACAATTTTTGTTTCAATCCAAATTAAAGTTCACATACAACGCACAACGTATAAGATATCAATATGGAATTATAGATTGGAGATGTAGTACTGGTTTCTCCTGACAGGAAACATAGCACACATGTAAACAAATATATATATATATAAGTATGAATTTATCTTACTTTGATGCACGTGTTTTAACATAGAAAAATCGTAAACATATGAAATGGAAAGTATATAAGTATGACAATTCGTAAAATATATACACAGTTCTTTCCACTAGCTACCAGAAGGGGATTCGAAACCCAGCTTGTCAGATTAGAGACCAGGGCGTTGTAACTGATGGATTTGGCAATAATGAAAATTCGGAATGCAGAAGTTATAGGATGCATTAAGTATAATCTATATTTTATTAATTTCACCACAACACCAAACACCCCCAATGAAATTAATTAAAGTATATATGATCCGCCGGGATTCGAACCCGGGTTATCACACACAGATTTTTGCCACCTTAACCATTACACCACCAGGACGGTTAAAGGTTTATGCACACGCCTACGACTTATTATCCATTCTCGAATACTGGATATTAATCTAATCATGTTCATACTCCCAACCGCGCTATGGTAGCCTAATGTTTAAGTGAGAGGAAAGAATATTCATGGGGCACAGATCATATAGACCGGCCTCGCTACGAAATATCCCTGAACATACTAATAATCTATATTTTATTAATATTCAATGAGCGAGACAGAGAGAGAGAGCTACATAGATACACAGACCACACAGACCTCAAGGTCCTTACTAGGCAGTCTGGCCTTACAAACTATATATATACATACATACATACATATATATACAGTATATAATTATATACATATATATACATACTGTACAGTGCACACACATACACATACATACAGAGAGAGAGAGAGAGAGAGTGAGAGTGTGTGTGTGTGTGTGTGTGTGTATGTGTGACCTTGACCTTCCCACATTACCAATACCTATCACCACCCCTTCCAGGAACCAATATCATTAATGAAATCCCTGCAGGTGACGATAGCGGTGCGGGAGCTGGCAAACACCATCAGTTAGGGTCTCGACCATTCTCTAATTCCCTCGTCTTGCACACACACCAAAGTAAATACTGGCCTAAATGGGAGGAAACAGAAACACATTGAAAATAAATATCTTGAAGATATATACGTAAACAAAAATAAAATAAATGAACCGAAGTAGAGAGAAAGGCTTTACTGTTTTATTAAGGGGAGATAGTCGTTTTTCTGGTCCCCCTTCTTCCTCATGTTTAAACCCATTACTTTTCAGATGTTATGACGTTCGGACCATTAGTTTAGCGCATAAATGAGGAAATGAATACGACCATCCCCCCTTAAATTTGAGGCATATATAATAATGGGATAAGGCAAGAGGATTAACCTAGAGAGAGCCAATCAAATAGATATGACCCATCGAATGTTTTGTGCCGCTTCACATCTAAACAAATGGAACCCTGGGAAAGCTATAGTGGGCTGGATTATATATATATATATATGTATATATATATATATATATACTGTATGTATATATATATATATATATATTCTTTAATACATACGAGGTTGAAAGAAATGGCAATTTCTGCGTTGGAAATTTTATTATTCAAAGTTTCCAGGTCTCTGATGAGTTTTCGCTGGGTGGCAGGAAGTAGATGAAGGAGATGTTCAAAATTCATGGTGGTACAGGGTTACATTAAAGTACATGAAGATACAGGATATACGACGCGTTTCACTGGACAACCAGCATTATCAAGTAAGGAAGGAATGATATAAAAGGTAAACAGGAAGGGTATATATAGAGGGTGGAGGATCAGAGGAGGCGGAAAACAGGGGGCAAAAGTTTGCTATTGGTGGAAGGGTAAACTAGGAGAGAGAAAGGGGGTAACCGCTTCACGCATGCGCACTGGATGCGGGATGGTGGTCAGTAGGTGGGGTCGAAGCTGATTGGCTGCGTGTCGAGGGGCGTGGCCTAAGTTGTGTGGCGCCTGCAGAAGACGAAGCTGAAGGAGGTAGCGCGGGGGGCTGCGTCAAGGGCACCGGGGGGCGAGTATGGGGTGTTAGGTCCTGTAGGGTAGTGCCTTTTGGCAGAAGGAAGGATCTGAAGGTCCAGAGTTTGGTTGTTGATGTTGGGATGTAAGGCTTGGATATATAAAGCTTCGAGTATAGGTAATCTCCTTGGGTCACTTTCTTTATCGAGTATGGTGGTGTGTTTCTCTAACTCGTTGCGTGTGAGGTGAGGGTGGTTAGGGGTGAGATAGTGGTCTTTGATGGCTCCAGCCTGAAGGTGAAGAGTTAACCGACGTGAAAGACGAGTCTGCGTCATACCAATATAGGAATGAGGTCCACAGTCCTCATAATTACAGGCATGTTGGTAAATGACGTGATCGTCGGTCATCGGGCTCTTTATCTTGGTGGAGGCTGGTTTGTTGCGGAGAACGAGGTTGGAGGTCTTGGGGATTTGTAATAAATTATTAATTTGATTTTGTTTTCCGGGTTGGTTGGGTGGACATGCTTGGAGATTATTTCTTTTAAGACGGCCTCGTCATTTTTGTGTTCAGAGGACATGTAATTGCGGTAGAAGATCTTAATTTCATTGGGGGGGTCAATGTTGGGAGGGCTTTGGGTGTACCATTTTTCAAGATGGTGGTTGATGGTGCTGGAGATGTCGGAGTTGGAGTATCCGTTATTTACTAAAACTTGGGATAGTCTTTCTAGTTCCTGGTGGGTGTCGGCCCAGGTAGAGCAGTGCGTGAGGGCTCTCCTAACATAGGCGGAGATGGAGGATAGATATATATATATATATATATATATGTAGCCGTAGTAGTTGAGATACTGGTGACATTTATTTACCATCGACCCTATATATTTTATATTTATATTTTGTTCGATAATGATACTGTGAATTTAACCCTACAACTTTGGGAGATGAAGCAGTATCATTTGATTTTACTCCTGTATTACTTGATATGTCAAACTCAAAATGATTAACCAAATATATCTTACTTTAAAAATGTACCGTACCCCATTCCAACTATGTAAGGTAAGAACAATGCATGTATTTTGAATGCCAAGGCATGAAGCGTGTATCGTGTTTGAAGCTTGTACTTCTTCATATACTGACTTTTGTGTTTCCCCTCTATTTTTAAAAGTGCCACAGAAAAACGAAAACCGCGAAAACTTTCAGCTATTAATGCGCCAAGGAAGACCCATTCTAATTATGGAAGCCTCTTTACCCTGAAGTCTCCGGGTGGTGGTGGCGAAAAGAGCTGTTAGGAGGCAAGTTAGTGAGAAGACTGGAAGCTGTCAGGAAGTTGGTGTGAGTTAGACAGCTAATTTACCCTGCTGCCTGACGCTGTAGTGGTGGTGTTGGTGTTGGTGGTGGAGGATGTGTAGTGGTGGTAGTGGAGATGGAAGTGGTGATGTTGGTGTGGTGGTGGAGACTATGTAATGACGGTGGTGGAGATGGAGGTGGTGGTGTGGTGTGTGGTGTAGGCTGTGGTAATGATGGTGGTGGAGATGGAGGTGGTGATGTTAGTGTGGTGGAGGCTGTGTAATGACTATGGTGGAGATACAGGTGATAATGTTGGTGTGGTGGCGGAAGCTGTGTAATGGAGGTGATGGAAGTGGTGATGTTGGTGTGGTGGTGGAGATGGAGGTGGTGGTGGAGGCCTCGTAAATGTGATATTGGAGATGGAAGTGGTGGTGGAGGCCTCGTAAAGGTGATATTGGAGATGGAGGTGGTGATATTGGTGTGGAAGTGGAGACCCAGGCATTGGATGTAGTGCGGGTTATGGTGACTGCCGATGGTGGTGGTGGTGGTGATAGTAGTGCGGGTTATGGTGACTGCCGATGGTGGTGGTGGTGGTGATAGTAGTGCGGGTTATGGTGACTGCCGATGGTGGTGGTGGTGGTGGTGATACTATAGGTAGCGCCAACTAATTTGACAATAATCTTGACCCCTTAACTTCTCATAACTCTAAATGAATGAAAGCAATCGAGCTGACATTTCTATTATTTGGGAAGAGCCCGCCAGGAAATAGGTGTGGACATTTACAGTCAGTTTGCTCTAGGTCCTTTTGATTTATGAGAAGTTAAGGGGTCAAGATTAATATTGTAAAGTTGGTTGGCGCTACCTATAGAGGTAATAGAAGTCAGAATGGTGGTATTGTATATTGTTATTGTATATATTAGTTGTGAACTATCGTGGCAGTCTGACATATTTGTTTACAATGGTTACGCTGTGGTAATGTACAGTAATTGGGTATGTGGAGGTAGGTCTGGCAATTGTAGTAATGGCGCTATTGTTTTTTATTGATACTAATTACTGTGGTGGTGCCGGCTTTTGCGGTCGTTAGAGAACATTGATTAAGGGGAGATGGGTATATTTTTTGTTCGATTATTTCATATATATATTATTGTTTTAGTTTCTTCCCCAGACTTCCATCAAACTTAAAATAAAAAAAAACAAAAAACAAAACAATAGATCCCCCTTCTAGATTAATTTGTAAATTTTTCGGTAAAAAAATTCCCGGCCGAAGGCCGGTTCTTCCAAAATTACAGGCTCACTATCGTTCGCCAGGAAAAAAATCGACACCTAAATAGCAGGCAAGGTCTTAATATTGACAAAGAAATGGGACGAAAGGTCTTAACATTGACAAACTAATGGGGGCAAACATCTTTAAATCTGAAAACTAATGGGGTTAAACATGAGGGAGAAGGGGGTTTAGAAAACAGGCCCATCTCCCCTTAAAGCTGTCATTGTTGTGCTGGTAATGAGAGTGCCAGTTTGATAATGGTTTAATCTTGTGAACGTGATAATGGCGGGGACTGTGATGAGTTTTAAATTGATATTTGCTCAGCAATTTCACTCGGTGCCAGAATAAATTCTATTTATTTATGATACATATTGGATGACACCCACGCCACCTGCGACCCCCCCCCCCCCCCCACACACACACACACTCTTCCCTTCGTGTACACCCCAGCCAATCACAATACTACCCCGAGAGGTGTTTGATCGATTGCCATATTCGAGGTATTCGTCCCTAATTGGGGGGGGGGGGGGGGGGGGTGCAATGGACACCATATAATATTTAAATAGCTCAATCTCCAATACTATAGCATTGAATAACTTGAATAATTTCGTATTAGAAAGAATCTCATTAAGTTTTTGTAAACTGTGCTAGGTAAATGACCACCATATGTCAGACTTGGTTGTGATAGTGGTGACGCTAGTGCTAGATAATGAGCATGCTGGTGGTTACAATACTGGATGTTTGTTGTATTAGCAGTGACATAGTTGTAGTAGTAGTAGAAAATGCCACACTCACCATCACTATTACTGCTATTTACTACAATGTCACCACTATCACCACCTGGACAGATCATCCTGGCATGCCCCAGGGCAAGAAGCATTCGCTTCACCCCCACAAACCCATCTTTCCCTAAAGCTATATGCTGCCACCAGAACTAAAATTACTTCAACTCAACCAACACTCAGCAGCTCAGGGCAGCAGCTATCCGTTATCTGTTTGCCAGCCATAGAACACCCAGAGCAAAAGACAAGGACAAGTGGAGCAAGTAGCCGGATAATATATGAAACACAGCACCATAGCAGGTTGACGTATAAAGAGCAGCATCGTAGCAGCCTGATAAAAGAGGCGTAGTATTGTAGTGGGCTACCACAAGAGGTGCTGCACATTGGCGGGCTAATGAAAGAAATGCGGCATCATAGTAGGCCGACGTATAAATATCAGCATCCTAAAAAAACAAGATTCAAGAAATGTAGCATTCCGCCAACTGACCTCGAGACCATCGCTTCTGACTGTATCTATCGTATGGCACTTAATATGTATACAAGGGGTCAAGCACCTTGAATCTGGTCGTAACTAAGCACATAACGACTGATGGAAGAGGAAGACACCAGCAAAATTACAGAACTCACACACCTGACCCAACACTGACCTGCACTATGTGTGGCAGAATATGTGGGTCAAGAATTGGGTTTCACAGTCATCTCCAATGGCATTGACATAGCAAACCATGACATCATCATTCATCTCGACACATTCATTGGAGCATTATTGTGTTGTCTACTGACGGACCGCCATAAGCATCCCCATGATTATGCATAGACACTTGGTACCAAAAAAGTTGATGCATCTTCCCAAATTACTGTCAAGTGTCCATGTCTCGCAACCGTACAACCGTAACACGGGTGTTTTATAGATTCGCGACTTAGTCCTTCCGCACAAGTATCGACATCGCCATTTACTCTTATTGTGAGAATCCATAACCACATATGCTAGAGGGGCAATACACAACATAATATCCTGACCCAACACTGTTATAGATCACACAACCAGGATAAGTGAATTTATCCAAAACCTCTATGTTTTCGTCACATGCTTGTGTAGACTGCACTACTTCGTCCAACAAGTCACCAATAACTTGAATTTTAGTCTTAGTCCAAAAAACCTTTGGACCCAGGGGCTCCGGCTCCTCATGTAGTTCTTAACCCTCTGAGGATCGATGATGAACTTCTTTTTTTGTTTTCTGGCTATTATTAGACGATTTTATTCAGCTTAGGAAGGGTATATGGAAGTCAGTGGGTTGATTGAGATAGTCTATGCCCTTTTAATACCCACAGATCTTTCCTAAACTCCATCAAATCGTCTATTGATAGCCAAAATTAAACTGCTAAAACTTATCAGAGCTTCAAAGGGTTAAATTGTATTCGATGACGATACCCGCACAACCATCATCATTAGACACTACTAAAGATATAACCATAAACAACACATCACCATTGCTAATACAACCACAACCACAAACATAATGTCCACCAGGCCACCATCATAACATTCATTCCTAATCATCAACCACCATAATGATCAACACCAACAAAAAAGTATCAGAGCTGCAGTATTTCCAAAAACACAAAAACAACAACAACAACAACACTGCAGTAAGTACCACAAACATCATCATCATTACAAATGCCGCAACCACCACAACCAACACCACAACTCTGAGGCAGATTCAAGGTAGGTTATGTGAAAAGAAAGTATATTAACCTGGAGCAAACGTAGTTTGCTCTTTGCAAATTTAAAGAATGATTTTTTTTTTTTTTTTTTTTTTTTTTTTTTTTTTTACGTACTAATGATGCTTGGATATGAAAATGTGGACGCTGAAAGATTTGTGTTTTAATTAAAATGTTTTCTGTTTGTATCATTCTGAAATTAGGAGTGCTAGCCGTTGCAGAGTTACTGGGGACTTAATTTCTTATTTACAGACCCAATAGACGAACACGCAAAAATATACTCGTTGCAGTTGATTTCTATCTTCCGCCCTTTTAGTTATTTTTGTTTATACTTTCACACAAAAGGGAATAAAACCATGCTTAACTCCTTCTGTACCGGCAACGTCTTTTAACTTTCATCTGGCTAGCATTAGACGATTTTATTCAATGTCAAAAAGGCCTCCAAAAATTAATCAGATTCGAAATATCTCACTTTAACCTTTTCACTACCACAGATCCTTCTTACATTGCACAAAATCCTCTAAATATAGCTAGAATTAAGTTAAATAGACGTCGCCGGTACAGAAGGGATTATTCTAGCGATAATGCCTTTTATTAGTATACTTTCAGAATGGTCATAATAATAAATTTCGAAACAGAGAACTTCTAATCCTAGTATATGTCTCTTTACACACACACACACACACACACACACACACACACACACACACACACACACACACACACACACACTCTCTCACACACACACACACAAATTACAGCACCAGCTCGTACTTACCATACGAAAGGGTTCACAAAGAGACAATTATTCCAACCTGTACATCTGTGTTAATGGTTCTTGGAGTTGTTATAGTGATCCAGTTTAATTCGCAAAGTACGGCGAATTATCTGATGCTTAGTTTCTTTGTCTATATATATATATATATATATATATATATATATATATATATATATATATATATATATATATATATACATATATATACTACATATATATACCTGCTGTATATCTATACAAAGAAGCAGAAAATGAGATAGAGAGATTTGAGTTTGTAGACCAATTAAAATAAAAACAATATCGTGAGACTGCGAGGTTCAGGTGGACTTCACAGGTGTATCGTATTTTTCCAATTAACCGTATACTTCCATTTCCGCTGGGTATGTTTAATAGGAAGTAGTCCATTATTTATACTGGAATTATTATTTTTCGGATAAAACCGATGATAAAGTTCCCTTGATTTGCTTTCACCTACATCATTATGACAACATGTATCAGCTCTCCCGTCTCATATAATTGTATTGTTTATTTTATTTAATATTGGTGTATTTACTTGTTGTGCAACGCTTAACCAACTTGCTACAAATAAATAAATATTTACTGTTTTTAATAGCAATGGACAAGGGATGCATTATAATTCGACAAATAACATTGATCTAATTATCATTCCTCAAAATAGAAAAGCATATCAGTAAGCAAACATTGGCATCATATACGCGACTGATATTAATTGGAAAAAAGTCGCCAAACCTTTTCTGAGCTTGAAAAAAAAAATGAAAAACAAAAGAAAACAAATATATATAAGCTATATATAAAATAACATAATATACAATGATGACTATAAAAGAGAGGAGGGGGAGGGGGTATATCAGTCTTCGAGTCCTACAATGGGCGAGCTCATACATAACGCAAGTCCGCAAATTTATGTCTGATTCGTTTGATCGATGGCAAGCTAATATGAACCTTAGTGGACACTACAAACATCTTGCCAGGGCCCATCAGTGGCATTTAATTAAGGGCACATGGGTCGTTTTTCTGGACCCCTTTCTTCCTCATGTTTAGCCCCATTTAGTTTTCATATTTACAGAAATTCGGCCTATTAATTTGGCGAATTTAAGACATTTCGTCATATTTCTTTGTCAATATTAAGACTTTTTGTGTTATTTATGTGTTGATTTTTTTCCTGGCGAGCGATAGTCAGCCTGTATTAAGAGGACCCGGCATTTGGCTGAGACATTTTTCTATCTAAAAATGTACACATTTATCTTGAAGGACGGTTTTGAGCAGGTGTTTGTATAATCTTGATGGAGGTCTAGGGAGGAAACTAAAAACATAGTAAAAGATCCATAAATGAGTAAGTAAATACGCCCATCATCCCCTTAAAACCCTTACTACGGAGCCTACTTGTTAATCTTGGATGATGTCATTGAGCATATATAAGCTTTTGAATGAGGTCAGCATATATCTGTGGCATACTTTGAGGTATTTATCACGTGAATCGAACACAAGTTCCCCATGTGGGAGCCCGCCCATTGAAACCTAACTGATATCAATCTGTGTTGGATTGACACAAACATTTTCATATACAATAATATATCTTAAACAAAGTCTCTCTCTCTCTCTATATATATATATATATATATATATATATATATATATATATATGTGTGTGGCGGAGTGGTCTTGCCACTGGACTGGTAATCCAATGGACCCGGGTTCGAATCCCAATATGTCAATGGGAAGATATTATTGGGATGGAATTTTTGCTGTACCTAGCGCAGCATACAGCACACCGAAATGCCAAAAAAATACCCTCATTGTTCCCTGATTAAATGGCATTGTATGAATATTCCCATATTCAAAATATGCTACAGGGGGCAATGCCTAGTGAATTAATCGCTCAATAGGTGGCGTTCTGAGAGTGAGGGTCCGAGCCTGGGGGATGAGACTGTGAAGCACAGCGGAGCAGCTTCAGAGATGGAGTTGCTTCGAGCCGTGAAGCTTCACATGTCTCACTCCCTAGACTGGAGCAAGACCACACGGGCCTCTCCGTGTTCAGCGGTAGAGTGTAAAGGCTATCAGCCTATGCCCGAGAGGAAGTAGTTGGAATATATAAAAAAAAAAAAAAAAAAAAAATATATATATATATATATATATATATATATATATATATATATATATATATATCTGAGCAATACTGAGGCCACACGCCACACGTTGCAGCTTCAAAATTATCGAGGCTAATGTAGCTAAATTGTCAAAAAAGCTTCAGCGTCCTTGCAATTCATAAATTATATACATATTTTCAGAGGATCAAGTGACGTTTGTGAGAGACAGGCGTGGAAAACTTTGGCTTGGCATTAGGTAACTGTGTAACTGAGCCGCGAAAGTTTTGAAAGTATTATACAATATACACACAGCTGATAAACTGGGGAATACCCACCGGAGAGCGAGGAGGAAGAAATGACATAATTTATAAGTGTGTGCAATTTGGAAGTGCGTGTAATTAATGATACAAGGAAAACAATAACATCGACAAATACAGACAAAAGTATCATGCAGTGGTATACAAAACACCAAATATATATACACCAAATATATATACACCAAATATATATACACCAAAAGGGCGAGGGATGAACTAATGGCTGTGCTTCTCTCTCCCTCTCCCTCTCCCTCTCTCTCTCTCCTGCAATTGTAGGATTCAACCAGTATTAATAGTATGGTTGTACTTGTGTCCTGTGAATTTAAATAGGAGCTCTGGAATAATCTCGATTACAGTTGTTAAAGTGTTTTCTCTGCCCTTTTAAGGCCTATAATATCTGTGTTATAGGCGTTGTTGTGTGTTTCTTTTAAGGACTATAATATCTGTGTTATAGGCGTTGTTGTGTGTTTCTTTTAAGGACTATAATATCTGTGTTATAGGCGTTGTTGTGTGTTTCTTTTAAGGACTATAATATCTGTGTTATAGGCGTTGTTGTGTGTTTCTTTAAGGACTATAATATCTGTGTTATAGGCGTTGTTGTGTGTTTCTTTTAAGGACTATAATATCTGTGTTATAGGCGTTGTTGTGTGTTTCTTTTAAGGACTATAATATCTGTGTTATAGGCGTTGTTGTGTGTTTCTTTTAAGGACTATAATATCTGTGTTATAGGCGTTGTTGTGTGTTTCTTTTAAGGACTATAATATCTGTGTTATAGGCGTTGTTGTGTGTTTCTTTTAAGGACTATAATATCTGTGTTATAGGCGTTGTTGTGTGTTTCTTTTAAGGACTATAATATCTGTGTTATAGGCGTTGTTGTGTGTTTCTTTTAAGGACTATAATATCTGTGTTATAGGCGTTGTTGTGTGTTTCTTTTAAGGACTATAATATCTGTGTTATAGGCGTTGTTGTGTGTTTCTTTTAAGGACTATAATATCTGTGTTATAGGCGTTGTTGTGTGTTTCTTTTAAGGACTATAATATCTGTGTTATAGGCGTTGTTGTGTGTTTCTTTTAAGGACTATAATATCTGTGTTATAGGCGTTGTTGTGTGTTTCTTTTAAGGACTATAATATCTGTGTTATAGGCGTTGTTGTGTGTTTCTTTTAAGGACTATAATATCTGTGTTATAGGCGTTGTTGTGTGTTTCTTTTAAGGACTATAATATCTGTGTTATAGGCGTTGTTGTGTGTTTCTTTTAAGGACTATAATATCTGTGTTATAGGCGTTGTTGTGTGTTTCTTTTAAGGACTATAATATCTGTGTTATAGGCGTTGTTGTGTGTTTCTTTTAAGGACTATAATATCTGTGTTATAGGCGTTGTTGTGTGTTTTTTTTAAGGACTATAATATCTGTGTTATAGGCGTTGTTGTGTTTCTTTTAAGGACTATAATATCTGTGTTATAGGCGTTGTTGTGTGTTTCTTTTAAGGACTATAATATCTGTGTTATAGGCGTTGTTGTGTGTTTCTTTTAAGGACTATAATATCTGTGTTATAGGCGTTGTTGTGTGTTTCTTTTAAGGACTATAATATCTGTGTTATAGGCGTTGTTGTGTGTTTCTTTTAAGGACTATAATATCTGTGTTATAGGCGTTGTTGTGTGTTTCTTTTAAGGACTATAATATCTGTGTTATAGGCGTTGTTGTGTGTTTCTTTTAAGGACTATAATATCTGTGTTATAGGCGTTGTTGTGTGTTTCTTTTAAGGACTATAATATCTGTGTTATAGGCGTTGTTGTGTGTTTCTTTTAAGGACTATAATATCTGTGTTATAGGCGTTGTTGTGTGTTTCTTTTAAGGACTATAATATCTGTGTTATAGGCGTTGTTGTGTGTTTCTTTTAAGGACTATAATATCTGTGTTATAGGCGTTGTTGTGTGTTTTTCTTTAAGGACTATAATATCTGTGTTATAGGCGTTGTTGTGTGTTTCTTTTAAGGACTATAATATCTGTGTTATAGGCGTTGTTGTGTTTCTTTTAAGGACTATAATATCTGTGTTATAGGCGTTGTTGTGTTTCTTTTAAGGACTATAATATCTGTGTTATAGGCGTTGTTGTGTGTTTCTTTTAAGGACTATAATCTGTGTTATAGGCGTTGTTGTGTGTTTCTTTTAAGGACTATAATATCTGTGTTATAGGCGTTGTTGTGTGTTTCTTTTAAGGACTATAATATCTGTGTTATAGGCGTTGTTGTGTGTTTCTTTTAAGGACTATAATATCTGTGTTATAGGCGTTGTTGTGTGTTTCTTTTAAGGACTATAATATCTGTGTTATAGGCGTTGTTGTGTGTTTCTTTTAAGGACTATAATATCTGTGTTATAGGCGTTGTTGTGTGTTTCTTTTAAGGACTATAATATCTGTGTTATAGGCGTTGTTGTGTGTTTCTTTTAAGGACTATAATATCTGTGTTATAGGCGTTGTTGTGTGTTCTTTTAAGGACTATAATATCTGTGTTATAGGCGTTGTTGTGTGTTTCTTTTAAGGACTATAATATCTGTGTTATAGGCGTTGTTGTGTGTTTCTTTTAAGGACTATAATATCTGTGTTATAGGCGTTGTTGTGTGTTTCTTTTAAGGACTATAATATCTGTGTTATAGGCGTTGTTGTGTGTTTCTTTTAAGGACTATAATATCTGTGTTATAGGCGTTGTTGTGTGTTTCTTTTAAGGACTATAATATCTGTGTTATAGGCGTTGTTGTGTGTTTCTTTTAAGGACTATAATATCTGTGTTATAGGCGTTGTTGTGTGTTTCTCGCATACTTAGCACATTAAGGGGGGTGACCTATTTTTGTTCTGTCCTTTTCTATCTTTCTCTGCCTTGTACCCATTTGGCCCCATTCAGCCTACTGTTTTAAGACGTTTATCCCCATCCAGGTGTCATTTGTTTACTGGTGAGCGGCAGCGAGCCAGCATGTTTATTATTTTTTGTTGACAGCTGTACATTTGTACATTTTTCGATAGAAAAATTTCTCCGGCGAAGCCGGATTTCTTCATATAATGCTGGCTCGCTGTCGCTCGCCAGGAAATTGACACCTAGATGGGGATAAACATCTTAAAATACTTGGCTGAATGGGGCCGAATGGATACAAGCCAGAGAAAGAGAGAAAAGGAGAGAAATAACAAAAAGCAGGTCACCCCCCTTAAATGGCACATAGTTATACGTTTTGTCTCTTATATAGCGTGTTTTGCTGATATTCTTTAAAGTTGCTGAATTTGAAACAGTAGCTACTTAACCCCTTCTGGCTACTATTAGACGATTATATTCAGTTTAGAAAGGGTCTCCAGCAATTAACAGGCTTCAAAATAATCTCACTTAATAATTGGTTACCACAGATCCTTCTTAAGCTGCACAAAATCATCTAAATATGGCTAGAATAAAATGAAAAAGAGGTCGCCGGTACAGAAGGGGTTAATTATATTTTCAGAACACAAGCATTTCTTACACCGTCAGCATTTATTAGGTCTATAATATGAAAGTCACCGTTTGCATTATACTGTGGAAGATAATGGAATATTATACCTTGCCAAGTGGGGATATAACCATTTTTAAGGGGGGTCACCGGCTTTTTGTTCATCTTTCTCTCTTTCCCTAGCTTGTATTCATTCGGCCCCATTCATCCAACTGTTTTAAGACGTTTATCCCCATCCAGGTGTCGATTTTTTCCTGGCGAGCGATAGCGAGCCAGCATTGTAAGGAGAAATCCGGCTTTGCCGGAGACAATTTTCTATCGAAAAATTTACAAATTTAGCTTGCTGTCAAAACAAAAATATATATATGCTGGCTCGCTACCGCTCGCCAGGAAAATATTGAGACCTGGATGGGGGTAAACGTCTTAAAACAGTAGGCTGAATGGGGCCGAATGGATACAAGCCAAAGAGAGCGGGAGATAAAGATAAATAAAAAAGCGAGGTGGGCTCCCTTAGAGTGTTGTCCCTTTTTCCTGATACCAATATTACAATTAGAGTTGTAACCGACTTAGTTTACAGGAAGAGATCGCTTTACAATTTGGGTGAGAACACTAAATCTAATCTTCAACATGGGTTTAAAGAGAGAGAGAGAGAGAGAGAGAGAGAGAGAGAGAGAGAGAGAGAGAGAGAGAGAGAGAGAGAGTAATATCGAATCAACTTACTTTTCCACTATGCAATGCTGTCCTAATGCTGGTAAACATTGCTTGGAGTATACCTTATTTTAATCCCTTCTGTACGGGCAACGTCTTTCTAATTTAATTCTAGCTATATTTAGACGATTTTAAGCCGTTTGAGAAGGATATGTGGTAGTAAAAAGGGTTAAGTGAGATAGTTCGAAGCCTGTAGTTGCTGGAAGTCCTTCTATGACTGAATATAATCGTCTAAATATAGCTACAATCAAATTTGAAATAGGTCTCCGGTAAGGAAGGGGTTAAGGATAAAAGCATCATCGAAATAATAATCTGAAAAGTCTGAGGGTGGATGGGACTCGTTAGCCTTGGTCGGCCACTCATCTAGGGGAGACAACCTTATACAAATCCGGGTGGATGGGACTCGTCAGCCTTGGTTGGCAACCTGTCTAGGGGAGTAAACCTGATACAAATTCGTACTGCTTACCTAAGGGTAAGGCAGGTTTGTGGATGGATTAGCCGAACACCACTGTAGAAAAATAGTGCTAACAAGATACACAGAGGACCTCGGAGTCGGACGGATCCTAAATTGAGTGGTCAATCATGTAAGTCCTTCACTAAACTGGCTCGGGTTGTCCCTCTCACAGGGAATAGGTCCGCTTGGGGGCATTCTGTGTATGGCCACCCTCGTAAGGGGAGTAAGGCGTCCGGCAATAGATAGATAGATAGATAGAAAATCTGAGATATAACATGCCCGGTCGTTGCAGCTCAGAAATATATTACTTGTCTCATTCAGGATACGAGGACGTGTTTCTCCAGTATATATTTTGG
This sequence comes from Paralithodes platypus, assembly GCA_032716605.1. Classification (NCBI taxonomy): domain Eukaryota; kingdom Metazoa; phylum Arthropoda; class Malacostraca; order Decapoda; family Lithodidae; genus Paralithodes; species Paralithodes platypus. The sequence continues at coordinate 2,877,654 of CM064487.1, forward strand.
CTAATTTTAGACGATGTTATTCACTTTTAGGGAGGCATTTTTAATATCGGAGGATTAAGAGATAGTATTTACCCATTTAATTCCCAGACACCCTTCCTAAACTGCATAATATCGTCTAATAAGAGCCCAAATACAACCAGTTATTAGTTTACACGATCAAACCATGACAGTATTTTTCATAGTAACAGCTAACATAATGACGAGGCAAGTTTGTAGAACTGTGGTTGGTTCAAGGACGCTTATCTGAGCTGTGAAAAGCTTGACAGTATAACGTAAAATATGTAAGCTTAATGTAATACAACTATGGTGTAAAGATGTGACATATATGTGATAAATGTGAAATGAACAGATGAATGTGAAATGCGGATGTGAGATAAATGTGTTGAATATGATATAAATGCGAAATAAATGTGAAATAATGTTGCGAGATACATTTACTAAACTTAGTAAAATGTGAGATAAATTCGAACCACAGATGAGATAAACGTTAATGTTCTGTAGAGAAAAAACGAAATATATATATTACGACCATGATCTGTTGGTATACGTAGTTGATGAAAGACCACAAATACGGTATATAGATAACATTACTGTCAATCGGTGGTGGTGAAGAGGATGAGCTCAAAGTAATCAGGGGTATTGCTAGTGCTCTCTCTCTCTCTCTCTCTCTCTCTCTCTCTCTCTCTCTCTCTCTCTCTCAATGGCTTTCACTGAATCCTGGATTCAGATTGATACCCGAGATTATATATATATATATATATATATATTTTTTTTTTTTTTTTTTTTGATTACTTTCACCACAACACCAAACACCTCCAATGAAATTAATGAAAGCATATATGTGATCCACCAGGACTCGAACCCGGGTTATCACACATAGAATTTTAGACACCTTAACCATTACACCACCAAGACGGATCTTGTGTTCACCACTGAAGAAGAAAGTGTGATCAGTTTGTCTGTTAGGGAATCATTCGGAGGTAGTGACCATAATCTAGTTAGTTTCTCTCTTTGCACCTTTAGCAGCAGACCCACCACTCCTCAGAGTGCAAAACTAGATTTCCGTTGTGCACATTTTGAAGGCCTTCGGGGAAGCTTATCTCAGATCAGATTTGAGGGTTAGAATGTTAATGTGATTTGGTGTTCATTCAAAGAGCAGTTTATGGATCGAGAGCCTGCATTTGTTCCTACTAAACTTACCAAATCAGGCTCAACCCAACCAAAATGGTTCACAAGTGACATAGCTTCAGCAATTAGAAAGAGAAAGGTTGCATACAGAAAGGCCAAAAGAAGTCAAGACCAAAGAGATTTAGAGTCCATCAACAATATGTGTACGAGAGTGAAACTATTATAAAGGAAGCAAAGTGGAATGAAGAACTTAAGATTGCAGCCCTCTGCAATGAGAGTCCTAAAGATTTCTTCAGCTATGTGAACAGCAGGAAGTCATTCAAAAGTAGCATTGGATCTCTAAAGGATCCAACAGGCCAACTATAAACCTCTGACACTGATATAGCTAAATCCCTAAACTACTATTTTGCCTCAGTATTCACCAGGGAAAATACCAGTAACATGCCAAGTCCAGGATTAATGTATGATGGTGAAGTTCTTTGCTGAATCAGATGAGGTAGCACAAAGAAAAGATAAGTTAAATAGGTTTAAGTCATCCGGCCCAGATAGCTTTCTTCCCGAGTTGTACAAGAAGTGAGAGATGACATCCCACCTTTCTTGGTAGAAATCTTCACTAGAAAATGGAGAGGTCCCTGAAGACTGGAAACTGGCCAATGTGACCCCAATCTCTTTGAAAGTGGATCATGATTGTCCCAAGAATTATCGGCTAATTAGCCTGACTTCTATCTTAGTAAAACTCTTAGAAGTGATACTAGTAGACAAGATATTTGACTACCTAGAAATCCACAATTAAATTACAGATTCCCAAAATGGATTCAGGCAACACCAATCATGTCTTACCATTTTGATGGAATGTTTTCATGAAATGCAGAGTGAGTATGGCAAAAGTAAAGTCATAGACATCCTTTACTTTGATTTCCAAAAAGCTTTTAGCAAAGTGCCTCATTACAGGCTAATGTCAAAAGTGAGTGCACTAGGTGTCAATACAAAGGTCACAAATTGGATAGAAAGTTGGCTAACAGGTAGACAAACATGAGTGGTAATTAATGGTGTTTCTTCTGAATGGACTCCAGTCACTTTTGGAGTTTCACAGGGATCTGTCCTTGGCTCACTTCTGTTTATCATATATATCAATGACATCGATATTGGTCTGTTGAGTGTGATCTCCAAGTTTGCAGATGACATAAAGCTTGGAATGAATGTGAAGGACCCCAAAGGGGTTGAACAGATCAGGATGGACCTCAACAGACTGGGTGAATGGTCGGAGACATGGCTTCGAAAACTTCGAAAACTGCAAGGTGATGCATATCGGCCAAGCAAACCCCAAGTCAGCTATTCGTTATTGGGAATGCCTCTGAAAGTAACTGACTTGGAAAAGGATTTGGGTGTTCTGATTAGCAGTGACTTAAAGTTTTCCAAGTAGTGCATCGAAGTAGAGAAGAAAGCTTAGATATTATTGGGCTATATTAAAAGGCAATTTAAGTATAGAAATAAGGAAATAGTCCTCACACTCTACAACACTCTGACACTTGGAGTATGCTGTTCAATTTTGGTCTCCAGCACTCAGGAAACATATAGAGCGGCTGGAAAGAGTACACGCTAGGGCTACAAAGCTTATTCCATCGATTAAAAGACTGAGCTATGAGGACCGGTTGAGAGTTCTTGATCTATTTCCATTGGAGACACGCAGACTAGGAAGTCAGCTCATTGAAGTTTTTATAATACTTAATGGGTTTGAGAATGTGGATTATAGCAAAATATTTAGCCTAAATATGAATACAACACGCATCCATGGCTGGAAATTAGGATTGAAAAGGTTCAGCACTAGTATTTGTGGACACTTTTTCACATACAAGATCTGTTCTACCTGGAACAAGCTTTCTTCAGAAGTTGAAAACAGTTCTTCAGTAGAGCAGTTCAAGAAGAGAGTAGATAGTATCTTGCACACTCTGTAATGAGTGTAGTGCACTAAACAATCTCTCTCCTTTCACTTCGAGTAACTCCCCGGAATGGATTGCAAGGTCTCTGAGACACTAGCTATTCCTTGTAACTCTCACTCTCTCCCTTTTCAATATTTGGCCCTAGATCCAGGTCCATGTTCAGAGTAAAGCTGCGTCGTATGAATGTAAATAGCTTTGGATTAATCCCGTATAGACTGCCATTTTTGTGTTTTCAATTTTGTGAGGCCCTATGCTAGATTATTAAAGGAAAGTTTTAAAAGCCTGCACCGAGTACGTGTTACTCAACAAGAATACACGGTAGTATATATTTGTTTTTACTCAGTGTGGTTTGCTTTGCTGATTGTATTAATGTGTGTTTACTTATTCCACAGGTGCAGCTCACATCAGTGTTGGCACCAACACACCCTCATGTACTCCTCTCACTGCTTCCATACATAAGTTTTTGCTCTTGATCAGGGCTTTCATTCGCGGTCAGAAGGAAGGTGGCAACATAATACAATGCCGGTAATACAGTAGTTATAGACAGTAAATTAATAAGAATAATATAATGAGTTTCTTAATTTACTGTTAATAGCTACAGTATTATCGGTATTGTATTTTATGTCACCTTCCTTCCAGCCACGTATAAAGACATCAGTAACACAAGGACAAACGGTAGTTGGAGCGATGAAAGCCCTGATCAGGGGCAAAATATTAAATATGGAAGCAATGAGAGGATTATATGAGGTTGTGTGTGTGTGCCAACTTTGATGTATGGGTGCGACTATCTTTACCCAATCAGTACCAGTGCTGTCCTTATAGTTATATTCTGGCACTTAGTAGACGATTTTATTTAGTTTCAGAAGGGCCTCCAGAAATTAACATGCTTCGAAATATCTCACTTAACCCCTTTTACTATCACTGATCCTTCTTAAACTGCACAACATCCTCTAGATATAGCTAGAATATAATTATAAGACGTCGCTTTTACAGAAGGGGTTAATTATGGTATGTTACCAGTTCATATTACTGGTGGGAACGTATGGTGAGAACAGAGTGGGTGCAGGGGTGTCTGTTTGGCTTTGGGTAGTGGATGTAAATGGAAATCAACACTATAGGCCTACTGTAGTGTGCCACATTAATTTCAGTGATGACGGTGGACAAAGGTAGGGTCCCAGGGCAGCTTCCCCCCCCCCCCCCCCTGGCTGGGTTACTTTTGTGTGGGAATGGAGGGGGGAGACAGTACTCAGTTAGTAAATAAACAGAAGCGTGGCACTGTTTACTTTGTCAATACCTGGAGTGGGATTTCTATTACTCAGTTAGTTAATAAACAAAAGGGGGCACTGTTTTACTTTGTCAATACATGGAGTGAAGTTTTCTATTTTGACTTTGAAATATTTGACTTTGGGGTACATGCGCATACAATCCATAAACACAATATTTACACACCTAGGGTCACTATTGACATACGGGCACCGTCGAAGTGAATTAACACACTGAGCAAACGTATGATTCGTATCGTACTGTACTGATATATATATATATATATATATATATATATATATATATATATATATATACGGTATATACAGTATATATATATATATATATATATATAGGTAATTCACTACAGATCCAGTAGATTTGGAAGATGAATAGTAATTTCAGAAGGACTGCACCATAATGGTTAATACGAATGACATATAAAATATACATATTACAAGAGTTCGTACATGTGAAGTGTAGGAATATGGGGAAAAAGGATAACACTCAAGAAACAAAACAATGTTAACCCCTTCAGCACCATGACGTACTGTTACCTTTTATGCTGGCTATAATTTATATTTGTATTAATTTCACCACAGCACCAAACACCTCCAATGAAATTAAAGAAAGCATATATATGATCCACCAGGATTCGAACCTAGGTTATCACATTAGACGATTTTATGCAGTTCAGAGGGTGTATTGAGATTGCATTCACTCATTTAAAGTCCTATTATAAGTTCATGGTGACCTAAATGAGATAAATATTACATCAATGTGCTGAAAGGGTTAAAGAAGTAAGGTTCCAGCCAGTACTCCGACGACGAGAGAGTCTGGAGGTGATAAAGAGTAGAGTGAACGAGCGGCGGCCGGAGAGACTGTCACGGAGGAATAGGGGGGTGGTGGGAGTTAGTGGCGAGGGGGAGGGGAGAGGTGGGACGTGAGGAGGAGGAAGGCAGGAATGTGGGAGGGGTGAGGGAAAGGGAGGTGTGTGGAAGGGGAGGCGAAACGACAGGAGTGCAGGAGAGGAGGGGAACATGAAGGTATAATAAGTCTACTTCCATGGAGGGGAAAGGAGGAGTGTGGGAGGGGAGGGGGGTGGTAGGAGTGTGGGAGGGAAGAAGAAAGCCGGGAGTGTGGGAGGGGAGGAGACAGACGATTTAATGCAGCTTAGGCAGGATCTGTGTGAATGAAAAGGGTAAAGACTGTCTCCATTAACCCTCTGACTTCCATATACCCTTTATAATTAAAGTAAAATCGTTCAATGATAGCCACAATAAATTATCAAAGTGATTCATGATCCTCAAGGGGTTAATTACAGTCAAATTACTATAGTTCATTCATTTTAAGTATCCTCTGTAACCCCAAAAGGGCTAGAGAAAATGGCCAGTACATTTTCACACCTATATCCTGGCTGACTCTTCCCAAATGGTAGCAATAGTAGCTCGATTACTCTACTCCTTTTTGAGGTATAAGAGGTTATCTGGCTTACCTAAATTGAATAGGGTATAGAAACGATGCTATGTACGAACATTAATTTATGTATTTCCAGGCAAGAAATATATATATTTGTTTTTCGTATATTGAAATATTTTGCTCATTTGTGTGTTTGTTTCATTGTCTATACTATATTAATACTAACATATGTCTTTTTCTTAGTAGATTATTATCATTAGGAATTTCTATTTGAAGTTATATAGATTTCTTTAATTATCCCCCATAAGAGTAAAAGACCAAGCTGGTGGAATCAACACCCACTACAACAATTAATTTTATGTGAAGAAATATAATCACAAGACAAACTTGAAAACGTTCCATACATTGAAAAGACTTATCCAAAAATCCGGTGCCAAGACCGGGACATATTGGATTAAATATAAGATGATGACGAGAAGCTGATGTCTGACTTGGACACAGACGTCGAGACACCAGTGTTTTGTTTATAGAACAAAAATAGTCTGTTAACTTCTCTGATCGGCTCCTTCCATAAACACAATATCGATTTTGATCTTCTATATCTATACTTATTGGCTATATTGGTAATCTAATGGAGTATGTGACGGTGTTTTAAAATAGGCTATGTTGATCTCTACTATGATATATTAATTATGAGGCGTCTAGATATTGTGGCATCTAGCCTAATTAGCTCATGGATGGTTAAGACAGCCGGCTGTAATTTTTAACACCTATTTACTGTTTGACTCTTCCCAAAAGGATGACATTTCAGCTCAATTGCTCCCTTTGGAGCTGTGAGATGTCGGGGTTCGCTATTCCTAGACTGCTGATAATGAATAAACTACAGAATAGGATAAATTAACTATTCTCTGCTCTATACTATATGCGAACTACACAATATCGATTGGTGAAATCAACTCTCCTTCTCATAAATCACTTATTATTTGTCAGAATTGACAACTATGTAAGATACTCATAAACCAAAACACACTGATGGTTCGTGCGCAGATGGGTTCGTTGACACAGGAGATAAATTTATATAGAGTACAGTATATTTTCTAGGTTTGCCTGAATATACAGTATACCGACGGATTAATGGCAGTATGTATAATGTAGAGAGATAGCTGAATTTATAGCTAAACCATTGATAGGGCGGATGGATTTATTAAACTGACATAGGCTACAATTTATACCGGTGGAAAGGTATATGGCTTGTGAAAATTTATACCACCAGCAACTTATAATTAAATTTATACCACCAGCAACTTATAATTAAATTCCCAGGCATCAGTCGGTGAGGTGCCTGGTGCGAGAGACCGAGTGGGAAGGGACGATTAAGATGTTTTTTCTGGACCCCCTTCTCCCTCGTTTTTAGCCTCATTAATGTTTAGATTTTAAGACATTTGGAGTATTAGCCTGGCGATTATAACACCTTTTGCACCATTTCGTTGTCAATTTTAAGACCTTTCGGGTCATTTAGGTGTCTTGTAATTTTTACAAGGAAGTGGCCTTCCCGGGACATTTTTCTACCGACAAATGTACACATTGATCTTGAAGGGGGTCTAGGGGGTGTTTTTTAAAGTTTGATGAAGGTCTAGCAAGGAAACTAAATATATATGAATAAATACATACAGTATAATTATAGACCAACAAAATAACCACTACCCCCTTAATTGATCTTGGGAGTGGTGCCTAGGCTATGTATGTACTGTATTATGTATGTTACGAGTTCAATAGAGGTTAACTAATCTAAATTCACATATACCTTTCCTGATTAACTTTCATTATATTATCAACATGCTATAACTAATTTAATGGGGGTAATATTTGACGATTTTATTACGTTTAGAAAGAGATTGCGACAGTCGAAGGGACAACTAAGGTAGATATCGCTCCTTTAATTGCTATAGGTCCTTCCCAAGCTGAATATAATAATTTAATATTAACAAAACTAAATTCAAAGAGGACTTCCAGATACTGGAAGGGTTAGGGGGGAGACGGGTCGATTTTGTTTGCTCATTTATGTATTTGTTTATTATTTGCTCATTTATGTATTTGTTTATTATTTGCTCATTTATGTATTTGTTTATTATTTGCTCATTTATGTATTTGTTTATTATTTGCTCATTTATGTATTTGTTTATTATTTTATTAATTTCCTCCCTAGACCCCCATCTTGTAAGGGGTATTATTTGCTTTTTAGGGGAGCTTTTTAGTGTGTTCCCCAGACCTCCATCAAGCTTAAAATGTCACCCCTTTCAAGATAAATTTGTAAATTTTTCGGTTGAAAAATGTCCTGGCCGAAGGCCGGTTCCAGGCTCGCTATCACTCGCCAGGAAATAATCGGCACCTACTGTAAATGGCGCGAAAGATCTTGAAATTGGCCGAAATGGGGCGAAAGTTCTTAAAATCGCCAAACCAATAGGGCGAACGTCTTAAAATCTCAATAGCAACGGGGCTAAACATGAAGGAAAAAAGGATCAAGACAAAAACTCCCTCAAGTGGAAATCTCCCCTTACGCACCATTTGTCATAGTACGATCTGCACTTTAGGGGACATGGGCTGTTTTTCTGGTCTCTCTTCTCCCTCATGTTTAGCCCCATTAGTTTTCAGATGTTAAGATGTTTGCCCCATTAGTTAGTTGATTTTAATACCTTTTGCCCCATTTCGTTGTCAATTTTAAGACCTTTCATGCCATTTAGGTGTTGATTTTTTCATGGCGAGCGTTAGCGAGCCTGTAATCTTAAGAGTAACCGGCCTTCGGCCGGCACATTTTTCTACCGACAAATGTACAAATTAATCTAGAAGGGGGATCTGATGGATGTTTTTTTAAGTTTGATGGAGGTCTAGCGAGGAAACTAATAAATAAAGAGATGAATTAATTATAGACCAAAAAAATAGCCCATCTCCCCTTAACATGTCGTATTCTCAAAGTAACATGGACCCAGGAACTGCGCTTTGATCTTATACTCCTTGAAAGCTCGGGGACTGCATTGGGATAGACATGATGAAAGCTCGGGGACTGCATTGGGATAGTGTGACGTTAACCACTCCGTTAGAACCGCATGGCTTGTCCTACAGTGACTCGCTAGGATCGCCAGGGCAGTGGATGGGGCTACAGTTTATGTATTAGAGTGTGCTTTATTTCATATGAAAGCTCGCGTCATGGGCAGTCCAGAAAGGCTCTTTGTTTTCACCCATGTCAAGGCTTTATATATTTAATTGTAAAGTATATGTTTTATCATTAACTAGTAATGATGGGATCTGGGAGAGAGAGAGAGAGTAGAACAGAGTGAGAGGGAGCGCGCAGTGTTTTTGTCCCGCTCGATGACGTCACGGCTGGCTGCCTCGTGGGGGTTGGTGGAGAGAGGTCCTTACCATGCTGCTAGCTCCCTTGCTAGTGGCTAGAGGACTTTTAACCGCTTTTTTCCCACATGCCTCGAGCTAGTGCGAGTATATATACAGTTCCTCGCCACTCTCTCCCTCAGATCTGGTTTCTAGAACGCATCCATCTTTTTCCCTTGCTACCTGTCCCGCTCCGCACCTGAGAATCTTTTCCTCTGCCTACCTCTTTTTTTTCATATCTTTCACCACCTTTTTATTAATATTATACCCCCTCTGGTTAACTCTGCAAAATCAGCTTCATGCTGGCCAGTTGTATTGTGCGTTAAGGTCTGATATAACCCATGTATGTTAGTTGTTAAGATAAGTGGATCACGAAGCATTGGTTGGCTTTCATATTGCCGCTTCCTATAATTATTAGTGTTCTGCTGGATTAGATAATGCTAGACTAGGAGTCTGATATTATAAGGTATTGTTTCCTATGAGTGCTGGCTTTAGGAAAAAGCTGCACGACATACCTGAGAACTGGAGTTGATTGAGTAAATTTTAGTCTGTGTGCCATTGAGAGTAGAGCATGCACGAATGTGGGCTTTTTGCCTATCCCATTCTGCACTGTTCTAAGCTCGTTGTTTGTCTTTGAGGTACGCCAGGAGAACGCTTAATACTTCGGTATTAAGGTTTCTCAAGAGAGCTACCCTTCCCTATAACGTAATATTTGACGCACAGACTTGAGATTTGCACTAGGCTATGCAGCATGCCATGCGCACCAGTATCTCGTATCATTGACTCTAGCTAGACTTTATCAGTCACAGTAGACATTAAGTATATTAACCTAATTACTCTTTTTATGCATACCCATTTATCATTACACAAGCATTTCGCAGCCTAGTTTGATGTATGGAGACACAAACGACTTAGGCTCTTTTTGTTGATAGGAATACTGCATTGTCGTGGCGATTATTATTGTTGTAGTGTTTAGGATATTCTTGGCTCCGACGGCATTATATATTATATTCTGCCGTTTTGTGTGCATAGCCTGCACGAGCATTGTTCCGCTGCCTGCCTTTTTGGGTTCCATTTCCGATACGAGCATCTTTATAGCATCTAACATTTAAAGAAGATTCCTTGTTAGTGTTGAAGGACTTTAGTGCACTTTCTTTCATGCAGGAGTGCCTGACATTTATTGATTAAAGTAACGTAAGCTGTAACTTCTCATACCACCTTACTTTGCATACCATAACCTAGCACCTTCGGTTATAGGTAGTAATAGGCTGTTTTCACATAACATTAAGCCTAGAGTAGACGCACATTTATTGAGAGTTTGATAGCCTATTATTGCATATAGAACTCTGTAGAGTATTTGTGTTCTTTGTTCACTGGGAATATACATCAGAGGTTGGAGCTAGCGCTTTCCGTTGTAGCATTTATGCCATTACTAGTCCAATGAATAAGAACCCTGATATATTTAAACCTCAGTCGTAACAATAGACATGATGAAAGCTCGGGGACTGCATTGGAACGGACATGATGAGAGCGGGCCGTTTCGTGCGCTCTGGTTCAAATCGGTGTTGACAAGTGGTTATATTTTTGGGTCTAACTATTTTTATATTTGTGGATATTTTCTCACTAGACCTTCATTAAGCTTATAAAAAACACTTCCTAGACTCCCTTCAAGATAAGTTTGTACATTTTTCGATAGAAAAATGTCCCGGCTGCAGGCCGGGTTCGCTTAAAATTACAGGCTCGCTATCGCTCGCCAGGAAAATATCGACACCTAAATGGTACGAAGGGTCTTGATATTGATATAGAAATGAGACGAAAGGTTTTAAAATCGACAAAACAATGGGGGCGAACGTCTTAAAGTATGAAAACTAATGGGGCTAAACATGAGAAAGAAGGGAGATCAGAAAAACGACCCGTCTCCCCTCAAATCAGTGTTGACAAGTGGTTTATGCAAAGATCAAGCAAGATATCAAATAATATAATACATATACAGTATAAACATTCTATATAATATAATACATATACAGTATAAACATTCTATATAATATAATACATATACAGTATAAACATATAATACATATACAGTATAAACATTCTATATAATATAATACATATACAGTATAAACATTCTATATAGCTGTAACTAGTATTATATTCATCCATTATAATAATATAATACGTATACAGTATAAACATTCTATATAATATAATACATATACAGTATAAACATTCTATATAATATAATACATATACAGTATAAACATTCTATATAGCTGTAACTAGTATAAACATTCTATATAGCTGTAACTAGTATTATATTCATCCATTGGTTAGTAACGCCAGATGTTTAGGAGATCAGTTACATTTAAAGTATTGTTTTTTCTATGTGCATGTAACGAGTGTTTCCCCCAGAGCCAACATAGTGACAGAGAGTTAAATTCAAGGGACGTTGGGGCCAAACTGCCTGGACACACGAAGTATAAAGTAGTTTAAGTCATAGGATGAAGGAAAGATTGATTGCGGGAGAGAGTTCCAGAGTTCACTTGTTGAGTAGAAGAAGGACTGTTCAGGTATTGCACACTACTGTCAGTAAACATAATTTGTATGTACAGTATTTGTAATATTGCAAAATAATTTATGTTTTCGAGTTTATCATATCCTTTCCAGTGTGTGTAAAAATCTGCTGTAGGATCATAGCTATATTTTAGATATTCAGATATTTAGCCCTTTACATACTGTACCCCTGAACAGAAATGTTAAGAGTGTCAAAGCTGTAGTGTGATTGCAAGAAAAACATATTTTCGTCATGTGAACTTAATTTTTCCTTTAATTAACGTATCCACGACATTATGGACTTTCTTCTCAAACTTAACATTATTATGTATACATACCTAAATTATGTACATGCCAAATATCTCATTCCCAGCATAAGTTTAGGAGAAGATGCCATAGAATGCAGTGGAAATCATGGACCATTGAAATGAATCGTCTTCAAATTCCTGAGTGAATTGAGTGACTAATTAAAAAAATTACCTTTGAATATCGTCAATATGTAGCAAATACTTCTTACATTTGCCAAAAGAAGGTGAGAGGACGTCATCTAACGTTAAGTACAAGTTAATATGATATACTCTGGTACAAAATGAAGTTGATAACCAATTAGTTTCTTCAAAATCCATAATTCTTCTCAACATGGTTTGCAAATACACAAAGATACACACACTTACACAAACATAATGTACAATGTCAATATCCTTGCGCCACACACACCTATTGACGTCGTGCTGGGTAGAAGTCAACATACGCAAGAGATAGAGAAGATATAGGCGAGATATTTGGTTAAATCCCTTCACCACCATTACGTAATTCTCGTCATATGCTGGTTACCATTCGACGATTTTCTTTAGTATATAATCTACCTCTACGACTCAAATGGGTAAATACAATTTTTAATAAACCCCTCTTATCATAGGTCCTTCTTAAACTGCATTAAATATTCTAGTTTTTGCCAGAATCAAAGGTAGAAAGGTGTCATGGTACAGAAGGTCTTAATGGAAAGCAAAGTCCCTTAAAAGCCGGGAATTAGTTTGTGAAGTGTCTGACACCGAGTGGGAGGAGACGCTTAATGGGAACTTGGTAGTGTGAGAGAGAGAGAGAGAGAGAGAGAGAGAGAGAGAGAGAGAGAGAGAGAGAGAGAGAGAGAGAGAGAGAGAGAGAGAGAGAGAGAGAGTACAAAGGAGTACAAAGGAAATCAAGCAACAACAGGTCTAGTGACCCTTCTAGACTGCTTGTCCTCCAAAACACTGAGGATCAAGTGTCCAAACAGTGGTTTAGATTGGGTAAGGGAACATTGGAAAGGGAACTACTACCCTGGAACTAATGTCCGTGGCAGGATTAGGAAGTTAGTAGGGGACAGATGGGTTAGTAACTGAGGGGAGGATAAAATAAAGTTATTCATATACAAACGCAGTCAGTCGCGGGTTTGATGCAGGATATTTGTCTAGGCGAAGTTTAAATGAATCAACGGTGCTGCAGTCTATAACATCTCGGGGAAGCCAATTCCATAAGTTGACAACTCGATTGAAGAAGAAATTCTTAGCTTCGTGTGAGTTAAAAGATTTACCAATAATTTTTAGAGGAAGAGAGAGAGAGAGAGAACCTGCTGTGATGCCAAGGGAACAATTGGAGTAATTTACGAGGCGACAGGAAAGAAAAGGAGTAGGGAGCTGCAGGACACTGATTAAAAGAGGGAGACAGGTTGAGCGGGGTTAAGGGAGCCCACCTTACTTTTCTTATCTTTCTCTCCCTCTCACTTTGGCTTGTATCCATTCGGCCCCATTCAGCCTACTGTTTTAAGACGTTTACCCCCATCCATGATGGAGTCATGAAAGAAATACTATCAAGAGCAGTGGATGTTGGTGTATCGCTGAGAAGGGAGGGAATTGAGTGGAAGCTACCTATACTGCTGCTTGCGGATGATACAGTTCTGATGAGTGATAATGAATGGGAGTTGCAGGGTCTGGAAAATGAGTTTGGAACAGTGTGCGGAAAACGGAATTTGAAGGTAAATGCGGGGAAGAGCAAGGTTATGGTCTTCGAAAGGGGTGAAGTCATAGAGTTTGAGGTGAAGCTAAACGGTCAGGCTATGGAGATCGTCAACTCTTTTAAGTATCTGGGCAGTTTGTTGAGTAAAGATGGGACTATGGATGAAGAAGTGCGGGAGAGGGTACAACAGGGGAAGAGGGTTGTAGGAATGCTGAAAGCAGTAACAAGAAATAGGGTGGTCAGTATGGAAGTGAAGAAGTCCTTGCATGACAGTGTGGTAATCCCGACACTGACTTACGGAAGCGAAGCATGGACGTTGGTTGAGAGACTCAGACCAAGAGTGAGAGCAGTGGAAATGAATTACTTAAGAAGTGCGTGCGGAGTTACATGGAGGGATAGACAGACTAATGAGGAAGTAAGAAGGAGGTGTGGTGTGGAGGTAGATGAGCTGGAAAGTGAAAAGGAACAACTTGAGATGGTTCGGCCATATGGAACGTATGGAAAGCGAGAGAATGACTAAGAGGGTGTACGAGAGCGAGGTGGAGGGACAGAGAGGGAGAGGTAGACTGAATGAGAGGTGGAAGGATGGAGTGAGGAAGTACATAAAAGAAGGCGGTGCTGGTTGGGGGGAGGGGCGTCGACTGACTGGGGACAGAGGTGCATGGGGGGGGGGGTTTGTTCGTGGCCACCCCTTCGGGGATCACGGCGTCAGGCAATAGATAGATAGATAGACCCCCATCCAGGTGTCAATATTTTCCTGGTGAGCCGTAGCGAGCCAGCATATACTGTATATATATATCTATTTTTGGCAGCAAGCTAAGTTTTTACATTTTTCGACAGAAAAATTTCTCCGGCGAAGCCGGATTTCTCCATACAATGCTGGCTCGCTATCGCTCGCCAGGAAGAAATCGACACCTGGATGGGGATAAACGTCTTAAAACAGTTGGCTGAATGGGGCCGATTGGATACAAGCCAGGGAAAGAGAGAAAAGGAGAAAAAGATAAAAACAAAACGGTGACCCCCTTAAAGGCCTGACACTGTGAGAGAGAAAACAAAAAGGTGGAAGAACGAACATACTGCGAGAGGAAAATATGGTGCAGGCAAAGTTGGGGCGTTTTGAAGATATTTTGAGAGTAAAAAAAAATAAAATAAAAAAGGATGGCTGAAGGACACATTGAAGGATAGAGAACACAATATTTAGGGTTATAATATTAGGGGAACATATTACAAGAAATTACAATTAAATACACTGGATGAAATGTATGCACCCGCGCAACTTATTGGCAAATGGAAAGGGATCATATGGTATAAACATGATCTATTTAGGAACTACTTGTTAGGAAAAGTATGCGGTAGGCAAGGTTTCTTATAAAAAAAATCCAGTCTGTAAGGGATTAACAAGGTCCATCAGGTAATTTGCCTTTGTCCTAAATCCATGAGAGTATGTTGCTACTAAAGTGGCAGTTAAGTACAGCCTGTTGACCACGTACTATGATATATGTAATATGAGGTTATTGTTTTGTCAATTTCGGTGTCACCAATGCCAATCCCGTCTCTCGCTCCGTTGAATCCGACTTTCTCAGTTGATTCGGAGAAATCGGCCAAATCGGGGTGAGTAATCAAATAGTGCCAAGAAATGTGACCAGAATTAGCAGTTGGAGTATTGAGCCCACAGAATTGATTCAACGAGTTGCCGGGCTTGCAATGTTTAGTTAGTCTTGTGCAAGGACGGTCTTCATGCTTTGTACACTATACTGTAAGGTAGCGCCAACGAACTTGACAATTATCTCGATCCCTGACCTCTTCGTAACTCAAAAGGACCTTGAAGCAAACTGGCTGTAAATGTCCACATCTATTTCCTGGTGGACTCTTCCCAAAATACAGAAATGTCAGCCTTTTGCTTTCATTTATTTTGAGTTATAAGAAGTTAAGGGGTCCAGATTATTGTCAAGTTCGTTGGCGCTACCTATTTTCGTGAATATTATACTGGGTTTCATAAACTGCATTATGTGTAACGCAAAGGTGTTAGTTTTTGAATAATAACATTTGTGTGAAAAGTTATTTATCGTCAAATTGTTGGATACAAAAAGCAATGATATTGAAATACTGACGTATTACTTAGTCATGCAACTCCTATCCCCTAACATACACTTACAGTACGTACTGAGTAATTGCTTTTATAGCACACGCGCGCATCTGCACACATACATACTGTACATACAAACACACAGACACACACAAGTTCACCTAAAGGAACAGTTCGTAGCCCCTATGTGGTGGCCCTGTACCGTATTATAGTGCATTATGTGATATAGTTTCAATCAGGCCATCTGCCAACTTCAATTTATAACCCTAATTTTACACGCTGACCATAAGTTGTGCCAATGATATATGTTTTGTATTTTTGTGAGGGGGTAGGGGGTGGGGGGTCCTTGTGTCCCCCTCACTCAAAAAGACAAAACAAAGTACATATATACAGTATACAAAGAAACTACGCATCAGATAATTCGCCGTACTTGGATAATACAAATGGATCACTATAACAACTCCAAGAGCCACTAAACACAGATGTACAGGTTGGAATAATTGTCTCTTTGTGAACCCTTTCATATGGTAAGTACGAGCTGGTGCTGTAATGAGTGTGTGTGTGTGTGTGTGTGTGTGTGTGTGTGTGTGTGTGTGTGTGTGTGTGTGTGTGTGTGTGTGTGTGTGTGTGTGTGTGTGTGTGTGTGTATGAGAGTGCTTGTCTAAATATATGTTCCTCCTTACCCTGCTTTTATCTTGCTCGCTCAATTTGAACAGGCCACCAATAAAATGTGTTATATATATCTATACTCTATTAATAACTCAACAACAACAACAACAACAACAACAACAAAGGGAGCTTATGTCATGACTACGCGTGGCAGCACTCAGTCTTCGCCTCTACCTTGCCACCCCCCCCCACACACACACACACACTCACCAACACACATACATACACACACCCACACTCACGAACACACATACATACACATACCCACACTTCACCAGGTGAGTCTCCAAACTGCAGCATTTTAGTCCCCTTTTGAGTAAGTATATAATTATATAACTCATCGCTTGGTTCAGTCACAGATTCTGTGTCTTTGTCCTTGGTCTCTTTCTCTCAGGCTTATACACAAACTCTCTCTATCTCTCTCTCTCACACACACACACACACACACACACACACACACACACACACACACACACACACACACACACACACACACACACACACACACACACACGAGCCTTGCCAACAATAATACACCTCTCACTCGGTATCGCAATGGAGGCAAGAGTAACAACAGTATGATATATCTTTCGAATATGTTGGGACAATT
The DNA here is from genome assembly GCA_032716605.1 of Paralithodes platypus. Taxonomy (NCBI): domain Eukaryota; kingdom Metazoa; phylum Arthropoda; class Malacostraca; order Decapoda; family Lithodidae; genus Paralithodes; species Paralithodes platypus. Next base: position 2,894,698 of record CM064487.1, read on the forward strand.
ATGTCGTCATTGTTTGTTTCGTTTTTCTTTTTCTTTCCTCGAACCTATTCAATTCCTACTCTATATCTTATTTTCCTTTTATTCTGCTGTATTCATTTGGTCTGTTTCTTTGCTGGTATATATACAGTGTTGCTTGTTGCAGTAATGAACATCGTATATCCCTCATCTATATTCTTGTACCTCATGAAATTCGTAATCACCGTAATTGTTTCTATATTGTAAATTCCGAGTGCTCTATATTCATCATTTGCTTAACTTATATTCTACCCATTTCTACCGAATATTATACAATCGTGATTGTCTGTCCCTTTTGTCATCGACCGATTCCGTTCCCCTCTCCTCCCCACCACAGTATACAAAGACCATGAATAGAGATCTCACCTTGCCACTGTGTGGCTAATTAATAATGCGTCATATTTATTTTATAATACATCACTCTAACATAGATCGTAACATCTCTATCTTTCTCCCTCTTATCATCCAGATCATCGGTAGTTATTTATCATTCTTTACACCCCATTACCTGTCAATCTATCTAATGAGTCACGGGGGAGATGAGAAAGGAAAGGTATTACTTAAATTACAGCAACTAATTGTACATATATATGCTGAAATTAATGCTCTTGTTGACATAGATGCGCCAATATCATCACTACGTTTAATGCAAATGCTTAACCCTCAAAGAGCAGTCCTAGCTTTACCGCTCTAGGGGGGACTTTCTCATTATTATTGCTAATGGAGAATCATCCTAGCATGGTATCTGTAACCCTAAGTGAATTCAAATAAGTCCCATTGGAAAGAGCAGGTAGAATTATCTCTATAAAAGTCTTACCCATTTATTATACCACTATTCTGGCCTTGAAAAATATCTGAGAATACTTCCTGTTTATAGTTGGAGGCCAGCCCAGCAATGTGGCTGTCTACTTTCCTTTCAGTAAAATATTCTCGTTTGTCGCCAGTAACGTCCAACGAGTCAGTTTCAACCTCTGAAGTCTCTCTGCTCTTGAGGGAAAGCTGCTCGTGTAGGAGGTGGGGAAACAAAGGGTGTGGTCTGAAACGCAACAAGATCGAGTGAGGTTTAGGGATTGTCAGAGGGTGGGTCTGGTGTATATTTATTTAGCCTCGCCGCCCCGTATCGAGTAGTCCGTATTCTTAGACCTTAACCCGTGGAGCCCCGGCTAGTTTTGTAATGTTTGCGCACCAGAACCCGGCCGGTTTTCAAAAAATGGTTTTATTCCAGAAACAATAGCGAATGGGTTAGGAATGAAGGAAAAACCACGAAAAACCGCTCAAAAAGCTTTAAAAATGGTCCTACAGAGCCCCCGAAAACGGATTTTACAAGAGTAAAAAATTGAAGGCAATTATCCCAAAAAAACAGGTTATTGCGCGCTCGCGCGCACGTACGTGGACTTTGAGATTTTTCAACCATCGGCACGGTTGCGTGGGATACGTACACAGTTCCCATACAAATCTGAGCCCTCTTGAGTGGCTACACCTGAGGTTACGGTCGGCGCAATTAGGGTGACGCGTCAGGCGCGTCTCTGGGGCTGTGCGTTACATACATCGCCGACGCGTCAGACGCGTCGCTGGGGCTGTACGGGTTAATGGGCTAATCAGTAACATGGGCAGTGCTTCTAACTTGCCCTCTGTTCCTTATTAATTAGCAACCTTCCGTGGTGTGGAGGTGATGGGCACGGAGGGCATGCAGGGATTCCGCCATATTTGGGGAGCATGTCAGGCGGTACATCCTTCTCGGTAGGGTTGGGGGATGCCTCGGCTGTCCAATAAAGCATTGCAGGGGCTCTAGCCTAAGGTTTATTGTGGGTACATATGTTGAAGTGGCCCTGGGGTCCTTTCTCCTAGTTGTATTCTACCACGTCTTCTACCTCCTCGTTGTACCTGTCGAGGACTTTCTTCACCAAAGAGGTTGATGGGACCTACACTGTCCCTAGCATCCATCTTGGCTTGGCTGCTTCTTGAGGGGTTTGAGGCAGTCATTCTCAAGAAAGGAGGCTACTGTGTCCCTTGGTTTCGGAGTTTGTGATCTTGCACAACATACAGTAAGATATATATATATATATATATATATATATATATATATATATATATATATATATATATATATATACAGTATATTAGTGAGTAGGTGCGAGTTTGAACGCCGTTGTTTTAATTGGTTAAAGTTTATGGTCTCTTAACTATCAAGGTTGTTCTAGCGCAAAATATCTACGTACAATATTCTTACTATGAAATTTAATTTGAAAAGAACAAAGTTTTTAACATCCTGAATATCCAGTGAAGCTAATATTTACTTTAATGAAATAACTTTGAGATACTTTGCTATAGCAACTGATTTAACTCTAGAAAGTATCTTATGTTCTTATGTTCTTAAAGTAAATTATATACTTACATAGACTATTTCTATACTTGATTATTTCTACATTGTTACTACTATGATAATTTCAAATACAAATACATTGCATCATACAGCTTGGTATATTTGTCATCTCTCTCTCTCTCTCTCTCTCTCTCTCTCTCTCTCTCTCTCTCTCTCTCTCTAAATAGCAGAAATATTGCCTTATGTCCAACAACCAATGCCCCTCCCCCCAAAAAAAAAAAAAATATGTATAGGCCTATATAATAATAATAATAATAAAAAAAATACAAACAAATTCAAGCTGCTCATTGTAACACATACCGCTGTACTATTGAGAGATTAATGACTTTACCAGTAAGTGTTAACATACAGATATAATATAAAATTTGTTATAATATAAAATTAATGCATGGCATTAAAATAAAGTGTGAGAATGCATTCAGTGGGTACTGACTGTTTCTTTGATTGACTGATTTTTCAAACACGTATGAAACCTATTTTGATGAAATTTCGCCAGTACCTTTGTTGGGGAACTGAATAACAACTACTAAATTTTGGTCAACATCCGATGACCCCTTCCCCTGGACCAGTCAGAATACCCTATTAACCCCTTCTGTACCGGCGACGTTTTTTTCATTATATTCTGGCAAAAATTAGATGATTATATTCAGTTTAGGCAGGACGTCTACCCCAAAAAAGGCTACATACTATCTCAATTAATCCGTTTAGCTCCCATAGATCCTTCCTAAGCTTCATAAAACCCTCTAAATGTAGCTGAAATACAACACAAAAAACGTCACCGATACTGAACGGGTTAAAAATTAATCTTCCAACATAGACAAACCAACCCAAGACTTCTTCGTTGTCGCCACATGCATGACTAGATCGTCCTGCTGTATTCAACGAGTCACCAACTGCTAGAGATTTAGTCTTATTTTAAGAACGCTTTATGCATAATTAACCAAACTACCATCATATAATTTGGTTCCCAGAGTGTTCCTGGTTACGTGATGTGGTCCAGTTTGCGGCTGCTCGGGTGTGTGTTGTTAATCAAGAGATATAGTTTCATATGTGCGTCACTGAATTTTCTAACTTCAGTATTAACTTTAGCAAACTTATGTATGAATGTATGTATGTATGTATGTATACTGTATACTCAGGCACAAGACACAGCCCGGACAGAAAGAACCTTTAAAGTTCCAATTCCTTCGCGTTCCCTCGCCCCTCACTTTGTCTCGTCTAGTAGGTGAATTACAAGGGGAGGAGGATTCCTAGCCCCTCCCCCAAGAAGGAAAAGTAGGACAGTATAAGAGACAGACAGAAGTGACTAAGGTCGGGTAGAGGATGCCAAACCTCACTCTGGATAGGACCAGCCCTACCAAATATATGTCATACAAATAATCAGATAGTTACATGAACTAGGAAAACTCAAACAGGGATACACACAAGGAAACATTAATACACGGACGGTAACACAATGGGGAAGTTCAGGTGCAAATTTGTACCAATAATATATAAGTTCAGAATTTTGTTTATGAAATTAGGAAACACTTATCATACCTAATTGGAATTCCTTCTCCCGCATAATATTGTACAATGAAAGTATGCATAATATAATAATATTTGTAAAGCATATGTTGCTAACAATGGTGGTTCGTTATACTTGAATTACAGTAACTGCTGCCTAGCATTTCCCAGAACAACATAATGCTGGTATTTATCCCTTCTGTACAGGTGACGTCTTTGTTATTTTATTCTAGCTATATTTAGACGATTTTGTGCAGTTTAAGGAGGATCTATGGAAGTAAAATGAAGTGAGATAATTCGATGGCTGTTAGTTGCTGGAGGTCCTATTTATACTGAATACAATCGTCTAATAGTAGCCATAATTAAGTTAAAAGAACGGCACCGGTAATGAAGGGGTTAACCCCTTGTGTACAGGCGCCGTCATTTTAACTATATTCTGGCTACTATTAGACGGCATTTTGCAGCTTAACAAGGGCCTCCAGTATTTAATAGCCTTCGAACTATCTCACATTACCCATTTTACTACCACAGATCCTCCTTAAACTGCACAAAATCGACTTAATATAGCTAGAATAAAATGAAAAAGACGTCGCTGATACAGAAAGGGTTAACACAGTCCAGTTACTCCTGCATACATTATTAAGCCATAATTGCTGCCTGGGTTATAAATAGACTGTTAACGAGCAAGGTTATTATACACTGTTTTAGGTAATGGAGCTTTATCTTATTATCATACATCAGAAGACATATCTCACGTCCGGAAAATTATCTTCCCTTTGCATACTTATTGTAACTTCATAATCACTGTTGCTATTTTCGTCTAAACAATCTATAATTCATAATTACGATATATAGTTGACCACATGGATTTGTACTCACTCCACGATTTTGTTAATGTTTTTAAAATAGTGTAATTGAATCAAGGAACAAGTGAATATAAATACGGATAATCGTATAATATAATGATACAAACATTAAACAAAATTCATATAATATATGTTAATTTTGTTAATTATACAAGTTGTATATTATTATGTTCAGTACATAATTGTGTGTGTGTGGTGGTGGGTGGGTGTGTGTGTGGGGTGGTGGGTGGGTGGGTGGGTGGGTGGGTGGGTGGGTGGGTGGGGGTGGGTGCAATGGGTGGGTGGGTGGGTGGGTGGGTGGGTGGGTGGTGGGGTGGGTGGGTGGGTGGGTGGGTGGGTGGGTGGTGGGTGGGTGGGTGGGTGGGTGGTGGGTGGGTGGGTGGGAGTCTGTATTTAGCCAATTGGCGACATCGGAAACGAAGGCTTAGGGTGGGTGGGTGGGTGGGGTGGGGGTAGGTAGGTGGGTGTGTTGGGGTAAGTGGGTGGGTGGGTGGGTGGGTGGGTGGGTGGGTGGGTGGGTGGGTGGGTGGGTACCTATTTACAGCTAGGTGAACTGAGGCTAACACATGAAAGGAGACAAGCCCAATTTGTCTCCGCCCGGCCGGGGATTGAACCCCCGACCCCTCGTGTGTGAGACGAGAGCTCTACCTACTAGGCTACGGGCTGTGTGTGTGTGTGTGTGTGTGTGTGTGTGTGCTTGTGCTTGTTTCTCAGTATACCAAATATATATTTTCGTTCTTTATTGCACTTTTCTACTCGGTACTATCCCCCAAGTAAAAATTAACGGCCAAAATGATTTTTCGAGAACCTTTGAAAATGCGATAATTCCACAGGACCTGTAGACATTTTGAGCGGTCAAATCACGACAGACGAAATTGAGTTGCATATACCTTACAATTGCTCAGGCTGAGCTTAGGTCAGTAGCAAATGTATTTTTAAATTCTAAGCCCATTTGTACCCAGGGCAGGGCTTACAAGTTTGGCATTTTCGACAATTGTGCAGTACATTAGCGAACAAAATGCTTATGCGAAGCCTAATCATCCTTATACCTCCTCAAATATCTAGGTAGATGTCCTTCTCAAGCTGAAAATGGGTTGACTAGAGTATTCTAAGGTCATAATCTACACGAAAGCAGGAACAATACAGCACCACAAGTGATTCATTGGCACTCCGATGGAGGCGCTGCCCAAAACTGACGACGTCTACGCAAAATCAGACAAAACAAATTTCTCGGTATACCAAATAGAAAATTTCGTTACTTTTGCCACCTTTCTAATCGGAACTATTCCCCAAGCGAAAATTAATGGCGAAAATTTATTTAGAGAACCTTAAAAAATGCCATTTTTCGACAGGTCTGGAATTGTGGAAATTTTGAGGGGACAAATCACGTCCGACGATATTGAGTTGCATACACCCTAGGATTGCTCAGGCTGAGCTTAGGTCAGCAGCACAAATAATGTTCAATTCTAAGCACTTAATTAAGCACCCAGGGCAGAGCTTACAAGTTTGGCATTTTCACCAATTGTGCAATATATTAGCTAACAAAATGCGTATGCGAAGCCTAATCGTCCTCATACCTCCTCAAATATCCAGGTACATGTCCTTCTCTAGCTGAAAAGGGTTGACTAGAGTATTCTAAGGTCATAATCTACACGAAAGCAGGAACAATACAGCACCACAAGCGATTCATTGGCACTCTGATGGAGGCGCTGCCCAAAACTGACGACGTCTACACAAAATCAGACAATGCTTTTTATCTCGGTATACCAAATAGAAAATCTCGTTCTTTTTTGCACTTTTCTAATCTGAACTAGCCTAATGTGCGTAAGTAAATCAACGATAGAGTGAAGGAATATCTGTGAGTGAAAAGAACAGCAACAGAAAGTCAATATTTCATGCTGTTTACCTTGTTATCGTCAAGTGACATCAATTGCAGAAGCAAATGCAATATTAAATTTTATAGTTTTTAAGAATATGTGTGTCAAAATAGAGTATTTACTCATACTTGGAGAAATTGTTTAAGGGGGATGGTCCAGTTTTCTGGATCACTTTCTCCCTCATGTTTAGCCCCATTAGTTTTCATATGTTAAGATGTTGTTGTTGTTGTTGTTGTTCCCCAGGCTGTCTGGCCGAACAGCCTCAAGGTCTTGAGCAAGGCCAAGGCCATAAACGAGCGCCCCCACAAAACCCTCCCTGCTTACCACTAACAAAGCCCGGGTGACCGAAGCCACTCCAAGGCAGGGAGCTGAGGAGGGTGCGGAAACGCCCGGGAAACCAAAGCGCCACCCAAGGCCCTGTGCCCCTCAGCAATTATGAAGGAAAAGTTGAGGGGCAAGGGAAAAATGTGACGCTTTGGCTCCCAATCTGCCAACTTTTAGGTTGGCAGTAGGGAGGTCAATTCACGGAAAAGACGCCGTCACTTGAGATCTAGAAGATATATAAGTAAAAGGAACAGTCAGAGTAAGCTATGGGTATGGCAGAGATCGCTCAGCTCTCACTCTGATAGACCAGCCCATCACCACATGACTAGAACTCAATCTTCTCAGCATCAGCTAGGAAAGGCCCTAGAAAGCCGCCTTTGGCGGGGGGGGATAGCTCCCCTGTTTCAACTCCTTTCGGGGTTGGGCACCCGCCATATGTGTTATATGTTAAGATGTTTGCCCCATTAGTTAGTCGATTTTAAGACCTTTTGCCCCATTTCTTCGTCAATATTTAGACCTTTCGTGCTATTTAGGTGTCGATTTTTTCCCTGGCGAACGATAGTGAGCCTGTAATGTTGGAAGAATCGGCCTTCGGCCGGGACATTTTTCTACCGAAAAATGTACAAATTAATCTAGAAGGGGGATCTAATGGATGTGTTTTTTTTTTAATTTGATGGAGGTCTAGGGAGGAAACTAGAAAAATAATTAATACATGCAAAAATCGCCCAAAAAGAGAACCATCTCCCCTTAAGCCAAATAAAAACATGTAATAAAGTACGATAAACAATAAGACCAGTATTTCCTATATGAAAGAAAATGTCTTATCTAAAAATAATTGCGAGCGATCTGAAGTTAAATGAGTTTTCATGGCACGTGCTCTGAAGGAAAGGCTAGTGGCCGTTTGTTTGGTCTACTAATTAATTTATTCATATATTTTTTTAGTTTCCTCCCTAGACCTCCATCAAGCTTAGAAAAACCCCCCCTAGACGCCCCTTTAAGATAAAGTTTTACATTTTTCGGTAGAAAAATGTTCCGGCCGAAGGCCGGTTCCTTTTAAAATTGCAGGCTCGCTTTCGCTCGCCAGGAAATAATCGACACCTAAATGGCACGAAAGGTCTTAAAATTGACAATGAAATGAGGCGAAAGGTGTTAAAATCGCCAAACTAATGGGCCGAACGTCCTATAATCTCAAAACTAGTGGGCTAAACATTAGGGATAAGGGGGTCCAGAAAAACGGTCTTCCTCCTCTGAAGAAGAATACGGTTAAAGGATATACCGGCCTCAATTCTTCCTCGTTTCTCTTACATTTTTGGGGCCAGACATTTAAGACAGATGATATGGTGAGCGCGGGAGGGGGGGGGGGGGGGAGGGGGGATTGGATGTAAAATATATATATGGGTCAATAGGAAGGGAAATATATATATGGGTCAATAGGAAGGGAAATATGAGAGTAAGACAAACAAAGAGGGGAGGCCGTTAATGGGGCGAAATGGATGAGAGAGCGAGGTAACTATTTTGTGTAGGAGAGGAGAAAATATATCTTGTATAAAATAATAAATATATTGCTGTCGAAAAGAGTAGCCTAACACATTAAATAATTATGTACATTGGTCTTGGATTGTGATAAAAGTGCAATCACTACTCAACAAAGGTGTGTATGTATTATGTATGTATATACTGTACTCCGGTACATACCCCATTGCTGGGGGTGTCTGACACGAAACAGAGCCCGAACAGAAACAACATATAAAATGCCTACTCTCAGGGTCCGGGACCACTTTCGCGTTCCCTCGCCCCTTTCTCTGTATTGTCGAGTAGGAGAATTGAAGGGGCGTTCAGTGTTTTATTTATTTATTTTTGTTTTAAAAATGTATGAAGGAAACACTTCACTTCTAAGCGACCTGTACTAATTTCATGCTGTTTTCATCTGACCAGAGAGGGAGGCAGCTAGCCAAGAGCTAGTGTACTATTCATGGTTTCATAAATGCTAAAGATCAGATGGAACAACTTGGTGTTATCGAAACGTGAACATACGAACACCAGAAATCTATGCAAAGAGAAATGTAAGGTATGAAAGATGATAATTAATTAAGCTATATCATAAAAAAAGAGAAAGTAGCTCGAAGACAAAGGGACGACACCAATTTGGTAAGATATTACAGATAGGATGAGAAAGAAAGCAAATTTGTTTACGGCGGCTTAGGATGATGACAAAACCAAATGTGTGAGGTCAACAATGGGAAAATGACAAAGATTAAAGTGAAAGAAAAGGTAGAGAAAGAAGAACAAAAGTGATCAATTAAGAACAAAGATGACATTGTAGGGAAGGACAACGAAAATAGGAAGAAGTGGTAAGAATAGAAAATGGAACGGGAAAGGTTAAAGGTAATACTATAGAAAATGGAACAAGGAAGGGTTTGTGTAACACTATAGAAAACGGAACTGGGTAGAGTAAAGGTAGAACTAAAGAAAATGGAACAAGGAAAGGTAAGGATATTCTATAGACAATTAAACAGGGGAGGGAGCAAGAGAATGGTGGAGAGAAGTGGGCGGTTTTTAGAGTAAGAAAGGAAGAGTAAGGAGAAGGTTAACCCTTTGACTACCGGCGACGGGTGTTATGTTTTATTCGAGCTCTATTAAGACGATATTGTGCAGCCTAGGAAGGATCTGTGGTAGTTAAAAGGGTTGGTTGAGATAGATTGAAGTCTAATTATTTGCTAGAGGTCCTTCCTAAGCTGAATAAAATCGTCAAATACTTGCCAGAATATGATGGACAGGACGTCACCGGTACTATACGGGTTAAGGGGAGACAGAACGTTTTTTGCTTGTTTTTGGGGTCTACTAATTCTTATATTCCTTAGTTTTCTCGCTAGACCTCCATCAAGCTTAGAAAAACACCCCCTAGACCCCCCTTCAAGATAAACTTGTACATTTTTCGGTAGAACAATTCCTCTAAAAATCTCAGGCTCGCTATTGCTCGCCAGGAAATAATCGACACCTACAGTAAATGGTACGAAAGGTCTTAAAATTGACAACGAAATGGGGCGAAAGGTATTAAAATCGCCAAACTAATGGGTCTTATAATTAAAAAAAATGGGGCTAAACATGAGGGAGAAGGAGGTCCAGAAAAACGGTCTGCCAAAAGTAAACAAGAAAGGAAGAGTAAGGAAAAGATTAGTTCAGTCATCAAGGTGAGGACGTTATAGTTTACCGTCACCTGAAAAAAAAACAGACTGTGAGTGGAGGAATCAAGTTAGGTTAGGCATAGGACAATCATAATCTGCTATCGAGTTCGTTTATAATCTTGCAAGTAAGCTTAATAGCATTCATCGTAATATATAACACAACTGTCTTCGTGATAACAGCAAATACTTGATGCATTCTATGTAATATATAGGCTTAATACTCAAGAAGAAAGAATATGTCAGCCCTTTCTTCTTAATTTAGCAAAGTTCATGATGCTTTTAAGTGGTAAAGACGCATGCCACTACCATTATAAGTCGTATTTGTGTAATTATACTGCTGTCATGAACACAAATAATACCAAACACTATATACAGTGAAAACTCTGCATTGGCATACATAGTCGTAATAAACAAAACAAAAGGTAAAACAGTGATAACAAAAGTAGAGGAAGGGTAGCGAGGACAACATAAATTCGGGTTGATGCAAGACGAGAAGGTATACCTTTAAAAATTAGACAGACAAAGCGAACCAGAATATATAACACGGTGAAACAAGAACGAGAGAAAGAGTGGGTGAAGCATGAATAACACAATATCCTAGACGGGAAGAAAGTGGGTGGAGTGAGAAGACTGGTAGACTGAAGAATAATGACTGAATTAACCTTTGCATAAATTCCTGTATATGTATTTTATTTAAAGATATTATCCACTCTTATATACAGTATACTTACATAAATGGCTAAAGTTACTATTTATATTCAAATTTGTATTCACTGGATAAGAAACTCCTCTTTCATATTTACATATTCATGGTATAAGCTTAAAGTTTTAGTCCCCACATACAAAAAATATTCTTATGTTTTATCTTTTCTTCCCTTATCTTTCTTTTATTTCTGAATAAATGTACAATTCGTTTCTATATATATATACTGTATAGTGTATATATATAATTTTATATATATATACATACTGTATATATAAGGTGGATGTTGCATTTACATTCACACCAATCTTGCTTTCTCTCGTGTCCCCAACTTTGATTCTTCTGAATTCTCAACTCTCTGACTAAAGCTTTCTTTTCACTCTCAAACTAAATATTTCAGCACTGTTTATCTCTCCCCTAACTCTACCAACTTTCTAAAATTCTTTGACTACCTAACTTCTAAAGTGGAACACATTTTATCCATCTCTACTTTCGCAGAAATCTCCATCCTAGTAGGTTTCAACGTTCATCACCGCCAATGGCTCTCCTTTCCTTCCACTGACCAACCTGGTCAACAAGCCTACACCTTTTCTATTATACATGACCTAGAGCAGTTAGTCCAGCAGCCCACCTGTATCCCGGATCGCTTCGGAGATCGGCCCACCATTCTTGACTTTTTCTAACCTCTTACCCTTCTGCTTATACTGTAAATCTTTCCTCTCCTTTGGGCTCCTCCAACCACAAACGTATCTCTGTTACCAGTCCAATCTCTCCGGTACGGCCACCCGATCCTCCTAGCCAGCGGCGCTTGTGGTACTTTGGCGCTGCCGACTGGGAGGCTCTTCGGCAGTACTTTTTTTTATTTCTCATGGAATGACTTTTGCTTTCGTGGCCGAAGAACCTCAGAGAGTGCTGAATGCATTACAGAGGTAATCCTCTCGGGCATGGAAGCATACATTTAATATTCTTTCTCTCAGTCTAATGCAAAATAATCTTGGTTTACTCACGGTTGTTCGCAATAAGGAGGAAACATTCAAACAGTACCGTCGCTCTTCAAACTAAAGAATATCATACTTCCTATATTTCTGCTCGGAATGAAGCCAAATCTGTTCTTCGACTCGCCAAACATTCTTTCATCATAATAAATGCACTAAAATGTCTAACTCTAGC